>BMAU01017734.1:732500-1197500 GCA_019973935.1 Trichonephila clavipes
TGTTAAAAAATATTTTATGAGTATTTATTTTTTCCTATTGTTCCTCCTAAAACGTACCCAAACACTTAAAAAGTAGTTCCCGGAGAGTTAATCCCCGAGATTACTCTCCGGGATTTAAAAGTTACTCTCGGGGAGTAACCTTTAAATTTTCCTGGTATTCCTTAAAAAATCTATTAAAAAAACTATTTCTCTCTCAAATTCAAAAACACACGAAAAAATTTCATAAGTGAAATTTAAAAGCGATCAAAGCGCGGGAAAACAATTAAAAATGCCAGGTCCTTTTAACCCCCAAAAGGCTCTAAATAACCTAAAAACATCTATTGAATAATTTATCTTGGAGATTGTTGATTAGTTTTAATATTTTTCGTAAATAGTTACTACTATTTACAAATTTAGTGGGTTGATGTTTGTTTCTTAAAACGTGTTTTGAAGTTCGTATCCTATAAACTATTTTATAATTTTTAACAGAATTGCTCTATGTTTAAAATATAAAAATATATACAAATTAAAAAATTCTACAAATTAGAATTTATGTTTTTTTTCAAACTATTTAGAACAGTACTGCTTTACTAAGACGATTTAAAAATAATCCCCGAGAAATGGTTTTATATATAATACTTTACCAAAATTACTTTTATACATTGTAAAATTAGATAACTATTGAAAAAATTGAACATATGGAATATGTATTAGTACAGAGATGATGGTCTTATAGCCATCCAAAAATTGTACGTGATCCTTTTTCAAATTTTTGCTTTTGCCAGCAATGAACATAATTTTCAGAAATATATCATAAGACATTAGATTTGGTAAAACTTATTTACTGAGTTTCCAAGATCTTGCAATGGATGATATATAATAGTAGTGGATTGCCATGGCAAGAGGGAGCAAAAAGAGAAAAATACATTTGATAGTGTCACCTAAGAACTATATCTTTTTATACTTTATTAAAATATTAATTTGCTTTTAAACATTTTATGGCAGAAAAATTGATCCAGGGAAAGATAGATTTCCTTAGTGGTTAATTTTTTTTTCTTTTTTTGTAAAACTTACTTAGCATCCAATATTTTTATTACTTGAAAATTATTAAACAACGCATTATGCTCTTTCATTTTTTAAAAAAAATTTCACGTTTAGATTTTTATTTTTTGCTTTCGATTTCATACCCAACTGATTAATGATAGAAACTACACTGCTGGACAATTGCTAAGGACGGATAACACTATCATCCATAGCAGCCACAAAATGAAAGGAAGCAAAATGTGGAAAATTAGAATAAGTGTGGGATATTAGAAAGAAGAAGTATGAGTATATATATATGCAAATTTTTTTCCCACGTCTGTTCATCACGTGATAGCGTTCATAAGAACTTTAAAGGTTTTGACGCGTGTGAACAGTTGTTGTTTCAAGTCAAAGTTTTACAGGAAAGATTTAATAGACGAACTTAAAATTTTTGGCATATCTTCCCGACATCACATAGATCATTTTATGCGTGGCCGAATTATTGGAAAGATCGAAGTAAGGCGAAAAATAACAGATGTTGCCAGGGAGTTCGACATCGCTCACAGCGTTGTTTCACGGCTCTGGAAGTCCTTTAAAACTACTGGAATGTGTAGTAGACGGCACGGGGGAGGTCGTGTTAGAAGTACGACGCCTGCAGAAGACAGATATATCGTCCTATCAGCAAAAAGGAACAGGCGCACCACAGCTCAGCAGGTGGCAAATCAGTTTCTTGCTGCCTCAGGAAAGCAGATCTCCCGAAAAACTGTTGCCAGACGTTTGAGGGGAGGAGGACTATACGCACGCAGACCTGTTGTGTGTGTCCCATTGACCAGACAGCACCGTACTGCCCGTTTGCAATGGTGTCGTGAGCATCACAATTGGACTGAACAGGACTGGGCATGCGTACTATTCTCAGATGAGAGTAGGTTCAGTCTGTCATCGGATTGTAGATTTTTTTTCTTCTTTCAGATGTTTCACAGCTTTTGTACTTTCCAGAACAATAAATATTCTTTATTCTAATGTCTGAACAGTGTGGCAACTATATTTTATCCTACTAGGCCTCATGTCTCGCTTAATGTTATGCTACATAGCAATTTGTGATCCGTCCTTAGCAATTGTCCAGCAGTGTACTTACTTACATATATTATCACATCTGTGATAAATAGTTACACCATTACTTAATAGTTGTATCGGAGTGTGTTAATAGGATTCAAGGGTAATACGTGTAAATGTTTCTCGTCTCTTTTATTTCTTGGAAAGTTATGTCTGCGTTTGACGAATACCGTCAACATATGAACGACATGGTTTCTGTCGAGTGTTGGTGCCATTAAAAAAATAGAGACTCTGATACATTGAAATCTGTCAAAATTATCGCATTGGCATGGTGTGGAAGCTTGGAGAATGGAGTGTCAGCTCAGGTGTTCACCTGGGACGTCTTAAGACAAGGACTAACTGGGCCCTGGCCCAGGGCCTCACCCTAGGTGGGGTTCTCATTACATTCTTGACTCTTGTCTTAATAAGATCATGATCCAGATAATTTTAATGTCAAATATTATTCCTGGATGTATTATCCGAAAAATAGGGAATTTCAAACTGCTTGCCAACTGGCAAAAGTGTCAAGACTGTTATTATGTGGTAAACGCTGTCCATGTCTAGACCTATTACCATAAACAATCATCTAACTCATTGAGTCGAATTGCAACCATCGGTCGAGCCGGTTTGTGAGTCGTGCACATTTATTTGTTTCATATTACCGCTTGTACGTGTATTTGACAATTCATGCTATGTATTGTCTACTTTTAAAGATCCCAACTAGGGCCTACTTTTGCATAAGGGCACAGAGTCTCGAATATCTCAAGATTTCTCTGGCCCCAGGGCCTCAAAAAGTCTTAAGCGTCCCTGGTGTTCACTTCAATACTTGATCATATGTTTGTGGTAGTCAAGTGGTCATGATCGCGAACTCGTGGCTGGTTGTATCCAGTTGGGATTTCGAAACCACCGTGTAAGTCCCATTTTAGGAGCTACAGACCACGGTAGCCTAGTGCTTATGGTCGCGGGCTCACGGACGACGTGTCAAGAATTCGACACTAGTACCTCTGAAGACTCGCCAAGTAGAGAGGCTAATGCACGTTAAATTTGAAGAGGCTCTCGTTGGTGGCTGAATAAAGAATAAAGATGTTTAAAAGTAAAAGAGAGTAAGGTGATAAGCGATGAAAAAGATTATGTTGAACACAGTTTGTACAATAATGTATACTCTATACTGTAATTACAAACGATTTCATTAATTTGGAGCACTGATTTACAAAAGGGCGGGTGAGTAGTTCATGATATCGTATGGCAAGAAATGAATAAGAGTGGCCAAACCATGCCATTATCAGTTCTTTACCGTAGCCAGTCCAAGACATGGAGAGTCCATAGGTCATGCATAATGTAAAATCTCTCCATACAGCAAAAACAATGAAAGAGAAAAGAGTATAAGGGAGTTCATAGAAAATCCCTTGTGAACCAAAACTGGCAAGGAGAGGAGTGCTCTGAAAACAGTGGAGGGGGTGAGCGCAACAATTGGATGCGCCGAGAAGGTTAAACGGCCCTGCGCATGTTGTGTGACGTACATTACAAGTCAAATCGATATTTTATCGCGATTCAGAATCATGAAATGTTTCACTAATAACCTTTTTGTTGATTCGATTATGACGTTAATAAAACAATCAACCAATAAAACCTATTGAATTTGAGAATATTCTTTATCATTAAAGTCGTAAGGGCTCTAAAAAAAGTAAAACTTGCAATTAATTTCTTTCTTTGTAAGAAATTAATTGCAAGTTGCTTTAAATTCTTACGAGCTGTTTTTTCTTGGCTCTTTTAAGAGTTACATATTTGCAGTCTTCTCGGGATGTGGTGTGGAGTGGAAGTTTGTCTGAAGTTCAAACCCATAATAAAAAAGTTGTTGATGATGTACCTCATAAATAATAGTCGAGTGAAGAGAAATACACCCAAATTAGTCTCCTCTGTAAAACTTTTTTTTTGAATTTTGATGATTATTAAAATATTTACAAACAAGAAAAAACCTTCTAATGAATTTGATTCTCCCTCCCAGAAACATTCCGTTAATGTTTTATTCATTGCAATATTGTAATCAAAAATGAGTTAACATCTTAAAATTAAATAATGTACTTGAACCATTTCTATAATCTTATAAAGAGATATCAGAATATTTTAATATTATCGTTCATTTATTACTATTATGTGTTCGCACTATTTCGTTTTAAAACCAATGAAATATGGTTTAAAATTGCATACATCAAACAAAAACCGTTGCTTGAACAAACCTCATTTCTTTTTTGTGATTAATTTCACCAAATTCTTGTTTATTGAATATCGAATAAATACTTATGTATAAAAACTATTAAACCTCTGGTATGCATCCGTCACGTCTGACAAATAACAGAAAAATACCATTTATTTAATCCTGCGCAAGTTTCTTTTCAATTAAAAAATGTATAATTTTTTCGTTCTCATAATTCTCACAAAACTATTACATTGTACTTTTCTAAATTATTTTTTCTTTTTGCTGAATTAAAACTGTACTTTGTGATTCCCCCCCCACATCTAATACAGTTCTAACGATCTAAAATAGTCAATTTTCTGGGTGATTTTGATTAAAAAATTGACCTGCAGAATATTTTCTTAACTACATCATCACTAAAAAAATCAGAAATAGAAATCTTTATTGAAATTTATGAGAATTTAACTGATTACTTAGAGGTTTAATGGGATATTTTAATTATCAATCTATTTTACTTACTACACAATTTTTAATAGATATTTGTTTTGTTACTGTTTTTGTTGTTTTTATGCAATTTTTAATTACTATTTTTAAATTAACGAAAATTTTCTGAAACAATTTTGTTCTGATAAATAATTGAAAGAATAATACAAATGTGTGCGAGTTAACTTCGATAAATAAGAAATTATTTTTGATCTATACCTCACATTGAAATAAGAGGATATCCAATCCTTCATCTTTTCAGTTGCATCAAGTATTTGATACAAATTAGCGCCATCTAGTGCTAGAAGAAATTACTATATAATTTTCTATAACTGTTGTTGATGGCTTGGTGGAAATAATTGATTTTCACAGCTACATTTTGAATTTCGAATGTATTTTTCGTCTCCGGATATTTCTATCCGCAAAGTGAGGTTCTCTATGAAGAATAAATTTAGGATTCCAAAAATATTTTATGAATTTTTCATACCATTTCGTAAGAATAATGATTTAGAAGGTCGGCAAAGAGCTATCACTCATTTTACTTTGATTTGTATGTTTTAAAACATACACACATGAGAGAAAATGTGCTGCATAGCAAAATGGTTTTTACATAGCAAAAATAGTAAATAACAAAAAAATTAAAAATCAAGAAAATATTTTAGCACGCGCGCGCGTTTTTATAAGTTTTATAATGTGCAATAATTTAGAAATATGTTGTTACATATGGTTTTTTTCACTGGCGTAGCTAGTTCGGAGTGGGCCTTGCATCAAAATTTCTTCGGGGCCCATTTTTAGATATGAGGACCATGTTAGGGGGACTGTAGATACACATGTTAGGGCCCCTGTAGCTTGGGGGTTATTAATACAGCGGTAGCTACACCCCTGGCTTTATTGGAAGGATCAATCCAAACGTATGAAACAGTTCAAGTATAGTTTAGAAATATTTGAATAGGAAGTTTGTGAATCTTAGTTCTAAAGTTAGATCTGAAACCCGATTGACAAGTTTAGTGCTGTGAGTCTCAAAATCTGTGTCTTTATAAATTTTAAATGAATTTTTCTTAGACATTTATTTTTGTAAATACAAATGTTTTTCTATACTTTATAGATATAAGACATTTTTCTGTTTAAAATATAAATTTGAAATTTCTTTGTTAATACTTTTTATTATTTCATACATTCATATTCTTAGTATATAATTTTTGATTTAAGAATGTAGTTAATTTTTTTGAAAAAAAAAGTGTCAAATTTAATATATTTTGGAATTAACATGGTTTAGCTACAAAAAGAGCTATTAAAATTTATTATGAAGTCAGATCATTAATTGCATTATAACTTTTGTTCCCCATAATATATGCAGCGCAAAACACACATAACTAAAAAATATTAAAAACTGAGCATGTTATCCAAATTTTAAAAACCTTCAAAAATTTGATTTTGTTGAATTTTACGAACTGAACTTACGAACTGGCTTACAAACTGAAAAAATTAATTTAATAATGCTGCATGAAAAAAATTACTGAATTTATTTAATACTACTGTCATTATTTTTTTTCTTTTTGAAAAAAGGAACAAGTTTATTTTACTAAAGTTTAATAATCTTTGTTTTATGATCGAACCCTTTTAGTTTAAGATATGCTAAAATATATTGAGGAAAATTCTAATATTATAAAACTTCTGATACTATGAACAATCTATAAAAAAAATACATCAAATAAAAATTTGAAACTGCATCTCAAAAACAGCATCTCCTTTTGTTTAATTTATTACTATTTTTATTATTTTTTTCTTATAGCATCACTTTTCTATTTCATAACATAAAACTTGTTCAGATTGTTACAGCGGACTTCAAAACACCCTATATTAAATCAGAAATTCAATGCTCTAAAAATATAATGCCAATTGTACTTTATTATTACAACACAGCAATTTTACGTTATTAAGAACTTAATTCAACCCCCTGACAAAAAAGACTTCCCTAAACACTTCCTAGTCATTCAAATCGGAGGACGATCTATTTTAGCCATCATCACTCCCCGCCCATTGCTAAGAGAGCCTTTTCCAGTACAAGACTCACGTGCAAGAAAAGATAGACCGGCACACGTCTTCACGGCCTAGTACCCTGTCGGAGGCTCAGCTTCTAGATGTAAAAAGTACGTGATCTGCCACGGCACTTTCTGTATCTGATCAGCCGCTATCAGATGCTGCAGAGGTATGTCACAGATCTTCCCCTCGGATTGGAATTCATCTCAGCGCGGAGCCGATTACTTTCGCTCCTCATTATTTGTTGTTGCTGCCGAACACACCTCTTTGTGTGGCAAGGAAGGGATGGTGAGTGGAGAGATCGTGTTTCGAAGAATGGTTTATGGTTTGAAAATTAAGTGGCGCACTACACACAAAGCGTTTGTCATATTTGAACTCATTTTTCTCTGTACCGTGAAAATCGTTTAAAGCGAAACGTTGGGGACTGAAATTTAAATTTATTAGAGAACATTTTATTTACATAGATGTATATGCATGTATTTTTTTAAAAAAAAATCAATGTAACAAAAATATTGACAAGAACTGAATGAAATTTAATAAAAGTTTTTTAAAGTTTTTTTGAAAAAACAAAACATTTATTGAGTTTTTGGAAATTAACTCAATAATTTCCTTTGCATTTGCTCTTTTAGCACCAAATTGTTGACAAATTGTTAGATGTCATCCATTTTTTTATTCACTAGACCAGTGGTTGGCAAAGTCCGGCTCCAGAGCCACATATGGCTCTTTGGCTCCTTAAGTGTGGCTCTGGCACAAATATCCATGAAAGGCGCAGTAATATCTTCATTAAAAAAACTTGGTAAGAAAAAAAATGCATCTTATTTTGATAAATTAGAATTCTTTTATAAATCGAGAACATGTATAATTTTTTGTTTGAGTTAAAAGATAGATAGGTAATTAAAATTTTATATTGTTGGAAAAATACGCAACAAACAACGAGTTTAATTTTATTGGTTTTCGTGAACCACAAGCATGCGCGCGCATACTTTTACTAAAGTAGTGGGCTGCAAATTGGCATCATAGACCAGCAGTTGCAGTATGAAAGGTTTTGTCTTTTCTACCGTGTCTGCCGTTGCCCTGTCTTATTAAAAATTTGTTGTATTTTTCAATCTAGATGCACATCTTACAGTTATTTTTATACAATTTTATTACACCTGCTATATATGTTTGTGGTTCCGGTACACAATTTGAAATCGATTTTTCGATAACCTCTATTTGTCAAAATTTTGGAAGTTTTCCATTTTTGGTCATATTAAAGAAAAAAGAAAAAGAATTTTTTTTCTTTTTAAAGCAGTTACATATATTAATGAAATTGTATTTTTTAACAAGATTTTTTTTTAGATTTTTATTTTCATCAATTTAATAATGATAATAGTTTTGTACTGGTGGCTTTAGAAAAAATATATTTGGAATATTTTTATAGGCACCCCAATTAACATGGCTACCAAAAAAAGCAAAGAAAAACGAAAGATGAAAACCGCGAATTTAAAGTTGAGTGGACCGAGAATTTTGCGTTTATTCAAAACTCGAGTGGACTTCGGACATGTCTTATTTGTAAGGAGAAATTCACGCATAACCATAAGTCAAATTTAGCGAGACACTTTCCAAGAAAGCACGCGTCATTTAGCATTAAATATCCCACCGGTGATGCAAGGAAGAAAGCAGTTGAGGAACTTTAGAAGAGTCAAGAGTCGTCTACTTCTGTGTTTAATAACTGGATGCAATCTTCCAGCAATATTAATATGGCAAGTTTTGTTTTTAGCCAAGAGATTGCTAAGAGAGGGAAACCGTAAACAGACGGCGAATACATAAAAAATTGTTTTATAAATGCATCCGAAGAGCTATTTCGGGATTTTAAGAATAAAGCAGATATTCTGAAAAGAATTACCATGAAAAGAATGAAAGAGTTACCATTGTCTGCAAAAACCATTAAAGATAGAGCAATTAAAATGTATTCGAATATAACCACCCATCATATCGTACATCTGAAATTGGTTTCGGCTTTGTCAATAGCAGTTGATGAGTCTTGTGACATAAATGGTACAGCGCAAGTTTCACTTTTTGTGAGATTTATGTCTCATTCAGGCCCTAAAGAAGATCTTTTTGGATTATTGCCATTCAAAGGTCAGACGGGCGGAGAAGATATTGCAAATGCTGTAATTGAGTGTATGGATAAACATCATATTCCCCTCGATAAAACTGTGTCGATTTCAACAGATGGGGCCAAAAGTATGACCGGCGTTAGAAAAAAATTTGTTGCTATTTAGAAAGAAAAAGTAAATCACACGAGATACTTGTTTACCATTGTATCATTTACCAAGAAGCGCTTTGTGCGCAAACATTTCCGGATGAAATTTGTAAAGTTATCGAACTAGTGATTATCATTTTCAACTCCATTTTAGCTAAAGCTCTTAATCATCGCCAACTCAAAGAATTTTTATTTGAAATGGAGAGTGATTACGCCGATCTTCTGCTTCATAACAAGGTACGTTGGTTATCATGAAGGAACGCGTTTCAAAACGTTTCGCGTCCCTTTTTTCCGGAAATGAAAGCATTTCTTCTAGAGAAGGGCGTTCACTACCCAGTACTAACAGACGATCAGTGGATCCAAAACTTTCATTTCATGGTAGACGTTATGTTACATCTAAATCAGCTTAATCGTTAACTACAAGGGAAAGGAAACTTAATTTTTTCGAAATTAGAAGTAATAACATTCGAAAACAAATAATCCATTTTTGCTCAGGATTTTGAAAGGGAAACATTGTTTCCCTTTCCAAACCTGCTGAAGCACGCCAAGAAAATAATTCCTTTATTAATAAACACCATTTTGAAACAATTTTAAATATGAGGGAAGCCTTTCTCAGCAGATTTCAGAAATTCAAAGATTGCAGAGCATTGTCAAAAATCCTCTTAATGCTACGATAACCGATTTGAAATTTCCTCCTTTTGAAATTGACATCGGTAGCCTTGAAATACAAGGAGATATGGCAATCTAAATTTGAACGTCTGGAAATAATGGAGAAGAAAAAATGTGATCTTTTAGTTTACAACACAAGTGATCTGCTTTGAATGACCTGGAGAAGGAAGACATGATCATTTTCAACGCTTGGAACAGTATTCCTGACTCTTACGCTCAGCTGAAAAAGCTCGCATTTGATGTTTTTCTCTTTTCGATTCTGCATATATATGCGAACAATCTTTTTCAAGCATGAACATTATCAAGAGTAAACTGAGAAGTCGTCTTATTGATGAGAACTTGAAGTTATACCTAAAATTAAAAACAACAACATACAAGCCTGACTTAATAAAATTTTCCAAGGAGATGCAAGCACATTATTCGCATTAATAAATGTTTATTAAGTATGAAATTTAGTTTTATTTAGTGTACTACTTATTTAGTGTAATAAAAGTTTATTAAACAAGCAGATTTGGCTCCCAATTTTTTTCAAAATTTATTGTAAAGTTCATATTTGACTCTTTGGCGAATAAGTTTTCCGACCACTGCTCTAGACCCTCGAAATGCATGTCTAAATAACTGTGCATAATTTTCATGATGTTCTTCATTTCGGGTGACGTGGGAACACATGATTCACTTCATTTTCCTTGCTGGAATATGCATCAATAATATTTTTGAGAATTTAATTAACTCCCAAATACTTTCGTATGCCGTGGTTAGGCAGAATCGAAATGTCATCTACTGCAACGAGTTATTCGTGTGTGGTCATGGTAGACTAGTGGTTAAGGTAACGAACTCATGGCTGTCCTGAGTTCAAGCCTAGTACCGCTGAAGACCCTCCGTGTAGGAGGGACATGCACATTAAATCTGTCGAAGCTCAAAAGGCTTCTAGTTGGTGTGGTGTGGAAGTTAAGAGAGGGGGTTTCCAGTTCAGGTGTCGTCCTCGTCACTTGACCATGTTTTAAAATCCCGAGGTCCGTCACCCAAAACCCTGGAGTAGCTGAATAGTGCAACGTTAATATTCCCTTCCTCGCAACGAGTTCTTCCGATGGTGCAGTAGTAGGGGAGTGCAATAACTTCTCAAACATTTCATCAAGTGTTTTCTGCATTTTATTCCTTCCCATAAGGGAAATCCTTTCGTGTTAAGAGAGAAAAAAATACATGAAATTAGTAGCATGCATGTAGTAGTAGTTTGCCAAGACTGTTGCATTATGTCGTGTTAACGGGTATTTCGTCTTATGCGTTTACGCATTAAGCGTATTTTACTGTTTGTTGTTTATAGAGTTTTAAGGAGAACATGGTACGATTAAAACATAAATCTTTGATTCATTCGTTTCCCCAAAACTCTTTGTAATTTCTTATGTATATTAATTATGCAAAACAGTTTTTGTGCTCAAAATACCACAAAAAGCTAACTATTTAATTTGTTACAGAAAAATTTTAAAATGTATGGTGTGATTTCAAAATGCTACTCTTCCTATACAATAATTGACAAACATGCATGAAAATTGCTTTGCATGGGCGTCTAACTATGTATATCAAAAATTGGTATGAGATTTGTGATAACATATTTGATATTCGTAAAATACATCTTTTTATGAATGTTTATTGAAAACTTCTTAAAAATGTATAAATTTTAAATTCAGTTATTTCTAAAAAAATAAGTATCACTTTGATTTAAAAATGCGTACCAACTTCTATTACTTGTACTGATAGCAATATTTATAAAAAAAGGGCCTCTGCAGTTTAAATAAAGATAAACTAGTTATTATTTATTTTATCTCATTAATTAAATGTATAATTTCTTGAGCAAGTAATGCAATTTTATGCAACACATTTTTTTATCCCATTTTTCTTTCATACTTTAAATATAGTTATGAAGTATTTAAAGTAGAAGTGAGAAATAAAAAGAAGTGAAATGTCCAAGAATTCTTAATGTAAATGTGTAATATCCCAGAGGACGTTAGTGTTTGGGGACACGAGCGAAAATCAGCCATAGTAATTTAAACACGATTTTATTATCAATTTCGCTTAATCACACTAAACAATATAAGGGATAAAATGTACAAAAACCTTAAACCCGCTTAGGATTAATTTAATCAACATGTAAATAAACGCTCTTGTCTTATAATTGGAGTGCTCTTGACTCCCTTACTTGGATTCTCTTTAGACAACTTGCTTAACTATATGACTTCCAATTGTTATCTCCACTCTCAACCATCATCGCCTACTCTAATGCAAACACTTAAATAGAAGTTTTCATTTGCATAAACCTCGTCTTCTTCACAGAGCGAGTTTTTCAACTGAAATCACAGTTAAATATGAAGTTTATACGAGAGGATTAATGGAAGAATCGTCGAGAGATCCCTTACAAATGCAAATATAAATATTTAACTGTTACTGAATATTTTCGAAGTGCTGTTCGTTTCGTTATGCACTTTATATTTTCTATATTGAACCAACTTATAGGAAATTCCTGTTTCTGTAGTTAGTTTGTTTATTGACTTTCGTTTAAGTTTTTGTATCTCTCTCTGATCAGTCGATTCCAAATACGATAGAGATAAATATGTTTCACTCAAAAATTTGAATTACAATTCATCTCACTTTGAACCGATTACTTTTGTCTTTTTTCCTTCCTTCTGTAGTTTCTTTGTTAATTTCTCCTCTCTCTCGGAACGCATCCCTTTGAATGTTTAAAAATGAGGATTGAATTGTGTCGGGTGAGAGGTAGAGTACACATTTTGAAGGATAGTGTAGGTGGTCTTGAAAATATGAAGTTCAGTGTTTTTTTTCCACCCTTTTGAATTTTCTTCTCCCTTCATTCTAGTGTCGGTAGTCAAGTGATTTCGAACTCCTGAACGACGTTATTTTTGTAGAGTCGTTGGTTTAAATCCCAGTGCCACTGCAGACCCATCGAGTAGAGGACTAACTTTTAATTATATTTAATGTCACTTAGATTAGAATAAACATATAAAACAGTTTTAAAAATAGTATTACAGTAAAAAATTATTTAAATGCAATATTTTGCCAAAAAATGAGCACACAATTACCTATTTACGAAACATTCTCTTTTGGTGAAAAATGTTTCTGTAATAATAATGTTTGCCTATATATATAACTCGGACCTCTGTGCAGAATCTGAACTATGATTTTTGAAATACAAAACTTAGAAGTGGATCTATCTATATTTTAAGGCATCAGAGTGGCGAAACTGTAAATAAAAAAACACTGATAATTAGTCGTGACTCTGAAAATAATGTGAATTTTTCAAAAAACCTCGTTCAGGCTCTCTGGAGAGAAGTCTTATCTCTATATAAGCAAAATTTAATAATTATTGAGGCATTTTTCATAAAAGGTTAATGTTTTGAAATTAGCTAATTCTAAGTTCATTTTTTGCCAAAATATTGTATTTAATTAATTTTTTCAATGTCAAATTGTTCTTAAAACAATTTTATACGTATATTCTAATCCAAGTGACACTAAATATTTAAAGAAAAAATATTATTTTGTACATTTTTGCAGAATTATGGTCCCGAACGAAGTAGGATATCTTAATTCTGTGGAGGATAAAAATTTTCACGTGAGTTTGATGTGGATGCTTGAAAAATGGGATACCAGTTCAAATGTCGGCCTCGTCGCTTGACTACTCTTCAGAACTACCCAGGTCCGTGAGTGAATGAGCATTTCTTAACGTCCCAATCAAAGCAAATGAAGGGTATTGGTAACAAAACTAGTAATTTTTAACCACGGTAGAGTGACGAGGATGATACCTGAGCTGGCACTCCACTCCTCTAGTTTCCACAGCCCGGAAATGTGAGGAATTTCAGTGACGACATATTTAACATAAATCGGTCTCTCCACACGGTGGGTCTTCAGAGGTATCAAGAACCCGTAGCTTGACAACGCGGCCACAAGTTTGTGACCACGACTACACGAGGTCCGTTGCCAATAGTCTTTGTGTAGCTTAGAGAAGCGTAATAATCAACCAAAAATTAATCAAACAATCAATAGCCATGTATTGCGCATTTATCTTTAAATTTAATTTCTAATGCAACTAACAGAACGAAAAAGCGCTGAGTTGGAATGTAACACGTATATTTTTTTAACATTATATAGATCATAGATTGATTTAATGTAAGACTCATTGGGAAGTTAACACTATTGTTGTGAACAATACTTTTTTTGCCATTTCTTTCTCCTTTTTGAGTGAAAAAAGTACATAGTATTTTAATACAGGGGGATGCATAAATAAGTCTACAGTTTAAATGCACTATAAAGTAAGAACAATGTCAGATATTTTAGTTACCAGCGACAAAAGTTTAAGGGATTATTTAAAGTTAAGTTGGAGACACAAATGTTTTATGTATGAACCTTCAGTCGCACGAGACACATTGCACTGTGAATCCATTTCCTTCCAAACGCATTGTAAGGCATCTGAATCAAGTCCATCAATAGTGGCATGATGCTTTGCTTTAGCTCCGCTAAATCCACAGAAAGAGAAAATATGTCTCTTAACATACCCCAAAGGAAGAAATCAAAAAATGTTAAGTCAAGACTTATGGGTGCCCATTAGTTAGTAGATTGTTATAGTCCGTGGCTTCTCCAATCCAACGGAAAGAAAAATGTTTTCTGAAGTAATCTCGCTCTTTTAGACCGACCAGTGTAGTGGTGCGCTATCCAGTACGAGAATGAAGATGTCAATGCCGGCCTGCTACTGTGGCATCAACCAAAGAGTTAACATATCCAAAATATGGATCCTGTGATAGTTTTCTATCGAAAAAAAAAGATACCGAGCATTTTCTCTCTGGATACTGCACAGAGGAGCACAGAAAGAATTTAAAGGAATCTTACATGTATTGCACCGTGGTTATTACTTGCGTCATTACTGTCAGAGGTGATACCCACACACACACACAAACTTTAAGAGCACATCTACTTTATGATTCGCTGAGGTGGTACGTGTCTTTGACTGTTACTGTTTTACATCATCAGAAAAGTATATACTTTATGAATCTCCCTGTATATTATGACAGATGTGTGGAAAAATTAGGAGAAAAAAAACTAAAGATGTAATTTATGGGCAAAAATATATTTTTATTAAGTCTATTTGAAATGATATTCATTTCGAATTTTGTACCAACTTTCAATTATCTAGTGATCAATCCAAGACTTGTTTGGTTTTTTAGATCTGTGGGTTTGTACTGTTAACAACTAACAGAATCTACAGAAGTTTGTTGGTCACAAAACTTGTGATACTTGAAGTTTGGTTGGAATTTTAAACTTTCAAAATGATTTTTGTCCCCTTGTGACTTTAAGAATTTTATAGGAGTAGAAATTACTTTTTGTATGTAGCCAATTACTTTTAATATGTTGCTTCTTTTATTAATTCATCTTTTCCTTCATGAAACGCATGTACAAGAAATAAGAAAGAAATGGCGAAAGTAAATAATACAGAAATGTATGTGTTAAAAACACTTTATGATAAAATGCTTTAGAAAATAGTTGTGAAATTTAATGTATTAGGACTTCACAGCATTACAGAACAGTTTTTTACAACATTTTTTTAAAGACAATAAAAGTAAGTTATAAATACTTAATGCAGGAATGAGAGAGAGAGAGAAACAAGCGGGAAATTGACATAGAAGCTTTCCTGTAAAGAAGATAATAAGCAGTTATATGGCCTTAAAATAACAAGAATATAATACCAAATTAAATATTTGAAGTATTTCTAAATGTTTGTGTATCATATTGAATTCCTATTTTTTTACTTTAATTTCTATGTTTTAGCAAATTGTAGAACAGAAGGAGAAACATCGAAAACTGCGTAAAAATTATACATACACACACAAATCATCAAAATAATACATAATGACATAATTTTATTTGAATTATGATATGCGATCGGCTCTTTTATTTCATAAAAATGATAAGCGCAAACTGTAATGTATGTACACAGAAATATCCCAATTATATAAAATGATACCAACATTACATTGTCAAACTACCAAAGCTAACTGCCCCTCTTCTCTTTTTTTACATTTTGATTAGATCACTTGCATGATATTCATCTCCGTGGAATAATTTCCAAATCATTCAAGCAATCAAACCATCACATTTAATTTAATAATGCCGTCATTATATTGTTAAACTACAGACGAATAGAACTTTTTTTCTACAGTTTGATTTTTTTGAATTGCTCAGTTCTGCCAGTGACACATGTGTTCTGATACCGCTGAATTCTGTTATCATATTGAAAGAAGGACAAGGGCATTATAAAGTATACATATAATGTGTGTGGGAGAGAGTGATTTTACAGTTAACATTATTGAATTACAATTACATTCAATAAAAAAAGATTTTAAATCATTACCTAGTACCTGAAATCCTTATATGTACTTTTTATGAAGCATTTATTACTATAACTTTATTTAACAACCATCTTTAAATCTTTGAGTAGAGGCCTTTTAAAAATTTAAGAATAAATTCTTTTAAAATGGGCTATTCTTCTCCTAAATCATTTCCCTTATGAAGTACATACTCACGTTTGTTAGTAAAGAAAAATTTTATAAACAATTAATAATATTGATATTATTAATTAAAAAATAATGTAACTCATAAAGAAGAAAATTAGGATTTTTTTCCTCCTCGTCTCTTTTTCTTATTTTTGTCACTAAGAAGTTTCATTTCAAATATAAAAAGCAATAAAAAATATGTTGAAAATTATTGCTGCGTTTCTAAAACACACATAAAAATTAAGTATTTTGTTACCTACTGGTTAATCAACCACCTTTATATAAATATAAACAACAATCCAAGAAATATGATTAAATATGACTATTAAAATTGTATGACATTTGAGGTTTCGCTTCAATGACAATTTCTTCGCAATTTGGCTTCTTTTTTGGTGTGTTTTGAGGAAAAATAATTTTGGTAAAGAAACTGGGTAAACATTACTTTAATCTTTTGAATGTTGTTTCTATTAAAAATTATAATTTTAAGAGCATTTGGGCAATTAAATAATAACAAACTAGCAAAGGAGTTACTTTGATGAATTTGTAATATAACAATAAAAATCCTTATTTATTTATTGTTTGATTGATAAGAAAGAATTAAAAGATATTTTATAAAAGTTTTAATTCATAGGTCTTATATTTTAATCATAGGCTTAAAAAGACCGCAAAAAATCAGGTATTTCAGATAGTAAGAAATATGACTTAAAATATATATTTATTTTTCAGCACATTTAATAGAAATAACTAATAATCCCAAGAAAAATGATTGAAAAATATATTCAAAAGTTGAAAAATATTTAAAGTTAAATTTTATTATGTTTATGTATACAAAAGTTTTTACAATTCATCTTAAAGATTTTTTGTGATTACTTTTTTATTTTTATTTTACTTATTTCTGGTTACCAGTGATGCTGTATCCTTGATAACAGAACAAGTAATTTTTTATAATTAATTGGACACATTAATGAGAGAAGAAAATACAAACCATTTTTAATTTGTTATTTTATAAACGTTATCATTTATATTTGTGAAGATATAAATGACTTGATTCTTTATCAACCAAGTTCAAGATACCTATTGAAATCACCACACTTCAAGGAAATCCATGAGCTTCTCGTTACGAATTTATAATCCAGAGTGACAAGAATTCAAGTCAAACGAACTGATCATTATCAGCACCGTAGAAAATTTTTATTTGTTCTTTTCTTTTTATCATTCTGATTGATTGCTGCTTTACAGAATCTAAATTTATATATTCTATTAATCTTCCTCATTAAATTTATTGAGCCATTTAAATTTACCTTTTATATATAAATGAATCTAATTTTTAAAAGATAATTTAACTTAAAATTACCCTTATTCACACACACAAAGTTTTTATGTTTGTGTCTTCTAAATTTTTATCATTCACTTCTTTCAAGCTTATGATTTTGTAGAAAAGTTAATTGTTAATTACCTCATCTAAAAAATGCCTAGATGTTTGGCATGAAATTATTTTTGTGTGTAAGTGAAATTCATTTTAAATTTGTTCATATACATGTACGAATTTTTTTCATCATTCTCTCGTTCATTTTTAAAAGATATTTTCTCCAAATATAACTGAAGCTTCTGAAATGAGTGAATGTTTCTTAACCTCGCACTCCACAGCAACACGGGGGCTGTTGGGGACAGAACTCGTAAATTTCAATCAAGCAACGATGACGACATCTGAGTTGGCACCTCCTCTCGAAACTTCACTTCCACTCCACACCAGCTGTAAAACTTTGAGCCTTGACGTACAGCTGCTCCTCTACACGGAAAGTCTTCAGTGGTACTTTGGATCGAATTCTTGACACTATGACAATTACCATTAAGCTACCGTTACTTATAGCTTCTAAAATAAGGCATTTTTTAGATTAAAATTGTAACTGAGAAATTCAAGAAAATTTTACGTCTCTCACTACGTTTCAGGTTTTTATAAGCAAGACCTGGATTTGAATCCCGGAGAAGACATGGATGTTGGGGGGGAGTACTTTAAAAACCCGTCAAGCCGCAAGTCCACTCGTGAGAGGGGATGGAAGGGTAAGAGGGGTGGGAGGCTCCTGACCACCCCCAGAGTGTTCTCTCTCATTATTGGGGTGAAACCGAGCTAAATCGTTCTGTCACCTGTGGGATTCTCAAAGCTACGGCTCACTACAGGCGTCACTTAGTCCTTTGCCCTGATGAATTTCATGGACCTTGATCTGACCTTTGCCGATCAAGTGGCATTAGTAACAACAACATAAGCAATAACGTGGTATTTCACACCCACACAACTTGTGTGATAAAATTATCAGCCAAAAAAACCCAAAAAACAAAGATGAACATCTGATAGTATTGGCTTTAAAGTAGAAATGTTCATACAGACAAACCAATCAGAGAAATCTTAAATGTTTCTGTTACTGAGTATAAAATTATATTCTCTTAGTATCAAGTTCAGGACCTAAATCCAGAAAATATTTTACTCATTCAAAGAAATATTGTTATGTTAATATATATTTTCTCTTAAATGTATATTGATGATAATTGTCTATATTCCACACACAATTCCACTTTATTTAAAATGTGTGTGTGTGCGTTTCCGAACGAACATTGATAACCATAGACAATAAATTATTTGTGATAGAAAAACTTGGCATTACTTTTGGCGGGTAAGCTACATATATCTTTTCTTTTGACATTTGAATGTGTTGGATGTTCGCGTTTAGTTCGTTACTTGGACAGATATATTCTATTTTCGAACTTCCTATAAAGCAGTGATTTATCTAATTGAAAAAAAAATGCTTCTCATCTGTTGTCAGGTAAACTATCAATGTTCGTGATGTTGCATTTAAAAATTTTATTGAATACATACCAGATTTTTGGGAAATACTGTATGTTGCTAAAAGTCTACATACAACTTTTTTCGAAATTGATACTCAATATTATTATCTGAATTTTTTTTATTAATTTTTTTACGTAACCTATGATTACATTCCAATAAAAAAAAGATTTCTTAAAAAAATCCAGAACAAAAATTCTTACAATTAAGGGTTAACTACTGTCTTACAGAAAGCGATATTTTTTGATTATGCTGCGAGTCCGTCATTTCGTTCCTGAAATAGGCCTCATCTTTCTTTTATAAAGTGGAATGAAATTATAACTTCTGCCCGTTCAATGGAATCATTACGTTTTGACTTATTTTTCTGAAATTTTGGGAGCATGATAAGAACGAACAACTTGTATTAACATATGAACACATTTATGTGAATGTTGAAACACTGTTTTAAATCAAAAAGTGTATTTCAAGTGAGTGTACTGGCCATATAATACAAGGCGAAGGAATCTTCCAATCCAACTTTACACATTGCTGAAAAAAATTTCTTCCGAACATCCGAATACCATTTTTTAATGTTCTAAAAAATATTCAACCGCTTGGTTGATTTTGATTCGAAACACAGACCCCTTTTACACATCTACCGTCAACAGCGCGATAGATGTTGAAACCATCTGCATTCAAAATACTTAAAGGAACAAAAAAAGGGACTGAACTACCTAAAGCATAAAAAAAGACCGAATAAGAGAAGTATCGGACGAATAGAGAGGAAGTCGTGTCAAATGGAGAGAGAAAGAACAGCAGAAAGGGAAATCGCATTAAAAAAGCGGGAGTCAGTCAACAATGGCGGACTCCAATCTCAGATCACGTACTTTTTAATGACCTCGACTCTCTCTCCTCTAAAAAAAAAGAAAATATCATCAAAGCAAATGATAAAAGAAATGATCCGATAGGGTGGTTATGGCCACGCCCTTGCACGTCCAGCGCTAATGAAAGCGCAGAGTACAATGTCGCATGCACATCCGGACCGTGTCGCCAATGATAGACACGTATACCTGAGGGATCCCCCCCCCCACGTGTGTTGTAATTACCTGCGTCACCCATTGTTAACCCCGATGAGAATTGGACGATTATGAATAGGGTAGGGGGGAGTGCACTGGGGAGGGGAACGACAAACCAAAATAAAGTCAACCATAAGAGGGGGAGGGAAGGACTGTATGCCCGGCAACGGGGCTTGTCAAAGGGTCGAAACGAGAGAAAGTGGACATTGAGAGGAATAATGACTCAAGTTGACTGATGGACATGGGTCAGTTTCATTGTTTTCCAGTTTTTCTTTTCATTCGGCGAAATATTGTTGGGAAGCAGTGTCTTTACAAGGGCAGTTCAAAACGTTTCAATTTCGTTGTATCGATACTGTTGTTGTATTGTTATATCGAACACAACAATGATCATCGATAGTAATATAAGTTTCCTGGAAAATAATATTGTGTATGTAAAAGCTATTTATGTGGAATCTCTAGGACAATGAGTAACAACACTACATGATTACACAGCTGTAGAAGTTGTTAATTCCTAGACCTAAAAAATGACAAATTCTTATTCGACCGAAGGACAACCGCAGAAAATAATCTCATAGGATGTTCGTTAAATGAGCACCAAAGTCCTCATGTACAGAGGCAAGGAGGTTAGGAGAGATCAAGGTACCAACTTAAACCACAGACGAGTAATTTAACCATGTTAGAAAATCTCGAGGTCCACCGCCACAGCTCTAGAGGTGCTTTGTAGGTTTAAATTATTCAATATTTTTAAAAATAATACAAAATTTTCAAATTTCGTGCCAATTGATACTTGTTTCACGTTCATTTATTATTGTTAACAAGTGGTTAGATCTGAATATTTTTAAAGCAAATGTACGTGATATGAACGCAAACATTTAGATGTTCCGAGTGCTTGGTAACTTATGTAATGTACTAGCAAATATAAGATGTCATTCAATTGGATGCTGAACTATATAATATAATAAGGGGAATTTTAATCAATTAGAAATCATTGAAATAGAATGTAGTAAAACTCTGCATCATTGAATTACATTCGTTCAAGCATTTCAATGCAAATTTTAGAATTAAAAAAAAGTAAACATTTTTTTAAGTTTCATAATGGGTTAGTCCACAACTTGCAGGTATTTTGCACTTGTTAATCTCTTAAAGACTGTGTGAGTTATTCTCTAAGTACATAAACGTATAGTCATCAAATGCATTTTAAATATTTATCAAGGTTTCGTTACAAAAAAAGAAGAAGAAATAGCATGACGTTTTAAATGAAGTTAATTAGCAACGAATACATGCAACAGGCAAGCAATCTCTCTTTTTTTAAAGTTATTTTTGAAACTTTAATATTACAAAGACTTTCACTACATTTTTGAAATTGGTATTGTAAAAAGTAGTCCTTGATCATGTTGCAAAACACGAACAAAAATTAGTTAATTAAATGCATGAAGAGTTTAAGAAAAGGGTTTGAGGTGGTAAGAAAATATTGTGTTTCAAGAATAATACTAAGAAAAAAATGAAATCTGTCGAAGGATATGTAAAAAATCTAGTGAATGGAACAAAATGTGAATTAACTGTGTGAAAACAACCATAACAGGAATTAATGAAACGGAATTGCTTTATTTGCATACAATACACCACTTCATAACATTCTGAGCATAATGTATATATTATGTATACATAGAATAAATACAAAGGGTCATTCAGATTTCGATGAGATAAATGAAAAGAGATTTTCTTATTCTAATTTGTACTGCTTACATAACATATGTTATGATCACTGGCGTAGCTAGTTCTGACAGGGCACTGTTTTAAAATTTCTTCGATGCCCTTTTTTAGATATGAGAGCCCACTCCTGGTTATGGTAATAAACGATATTCAAAATTACGATGAGCATCATCAGTAACCTTAATGGAGCTCCAGGCGAACCAACCGAGCAAACTGTTGGAAAAAAGAAACGTAATTCAGATAGCTTAAAATTTAAATTAATGTACTGAATATCATATAAATAGGATGTGCCAAAATCCGAATCTAATGAATTTTTTTTACAAGAACGTTCAAGGAAAATTACTCACAATGTTCACTCTTATATATAGAGAATTTTTTTAGTTAAAGAAAAAGATGAGAAAAATAACTAGTGTTATTATTAACTTTACTTCTTTTGTCTAACTTTTAACACATATATGTTTGATTCTAAAATATTCACATTCTTGGTTACTGCATGAAATAAACTATTTGCTGTTGCCTCATTTAATAATTCAAAAGTGAAATATTCAGTTATAGCGAAGAATAATGTAGGTTCTGCTTTAAAAAACTTAGGGTGCTACTTTCTTTGCGTAAACACAATGGTACCTAAAATGTCTAAATGATACCCTGGCCTGACACTAAAATATCTAAGTGAGCTTTTTCTTTTCTTCCATGAGATAGGTTGCGTTTGGTGAATCCAGTTATGCGTTTGAAATTTCACCAACGATTTTGCCTTTCCTCTTAGTTTACTAATACTAATTTTTCATCCTTGTAAGAAAACTGACAAAATAAACTTAATTACTAAGAATATAACAGCTTGGTTAAATTGAGCCAATTGTGCTAACAAAACAAATCATCCAATCAATGGAACAAACAAAAACGAACTAAAAGCTTTTTTTCCCCGTTGAAAATATATAACAGTAATTTTGGCTATTCAGTTCTATTTTGATCTTATTTTTCAGTGTGATAGATTTAGCTCGTAGCCTGATGCAACATATTTAATTGAAACCTTTTTAAACATTTTTTTGCCAACTTTTACGAAGAATGATTACATTTTTTTCCTTTTTACTATCTTATACATAAGTAGGATTTACATAAGAAGATAAGCCTTGAATTTTTATCGGAAAGAAAGAACCTCTAATATTCTTCTAAATTGATATAACTATCATTCTCGACTTAATTTCTTTTTCTATTCTTTTTCCCAGCAGAATTTTGTAATGCTGTGGTTGAAAAATAGTTAAAAAACTATCAACAAAACCCAATTTTTTAACCTTCAGAAATTAACGTGTCTGTAACTTCATTGCCAGCAAAATGATTAATGTGCATGCAGCAACCGGTTAAGCCAATAATTTGCACTTCATCGTCCTTGGGAGTACCTTTGGGCTTAGCATCTCTGAATTGTTTTCCTTTTTAAAAAATTAAAACCAACAGCAATCGATTAAACTAGTAACAAACACATATTAGAAGATCTTCAGAAACAGAATGTCTCCTAATGTACGGGCATGAAATAGTTATCTTTTAACAGAAACTTATTTGTTGTAGTTATATTAATAACAGTTCACGTCAAGAAGGTTTCTGTGCATGCATGATGTATCATTCAGAGAAACAGCGCGATTAAAAACTTTCACTTATACTCGTTTAGTCTCATATTCATTTCGAATTTTGTTCTATTTTATTCTCATTTATTCTAGCCCCAAACACTCCTTTTTAAGGGAGTGCCCAGAGCTATATTCACATGTAAAAATAATAAGAACATGCACCACGATTCATGCAAAAGTTTTTATTTATGTTAGTGTTAACATCCATAGAACTAGATAATCAATAAACTATATTTAATTTATCACTGTATACATTTTTTTTGTCTTTAAAGTTTCAAATTTAAAACTTGGTATCCACTCAAAATTTGTATATTTAATCAAGTAATAAAACTATTGCTATAAACTTCGAAAACATTAGAACAGTTAAGAATATTAGAAAAAAATAAGAGCGTTTTTAAAGATTATTCAAGATTTAGTGTATGAAATTAGAAAAGGAATTTGATGCAAGCACTTTAGCAAGATAAATAAAATTTGATGCAAACACTTTGTTAAGAAAAAAGAAAATAGATGTCTTCGCGTAACTTCAGAGTGCAACGCAAATTAAAATTGAATCAAATCAAGAAAAATATTTGATTTGAGCACATAGCTATTAGAAACCAGCATTTCGTTTGAAGTTGATGCAAGAACGTCGTTAGAAAGAAAAATAATTTAACGAAAGTCTTTTTATTATATATATTTTTTATATATATAATAGACAGAGAATTTGTAGGATGCTGTATGTTTATGGTAGAAAGATGTGAAGCTCGCTAAAGTTATTGGAACGAAGTAACAACTCTGTATTTAGAAAGAAAGTTTATTGTAAATACTTTGTTATTAGAAAGAGAATTTCAAGTAAGCACTGTATTAGAAGTTGATGTATGAAGTTTGCTAATAGAAAGTTAATTTGATGTAAGTATTTTGTTTTTAGAAAGAGAACTTCATGTAAAAATTTTATTATTCGTAAAAGAATTTAATGAAGGTAGAGACATAAAACTTACACTCTAATCAAGACAATGTACAAATTTATATATATTGGGCTTAGACATGAATTTTGAAATTTGCTTAACTATAAATATAGCTCAATATTTTCAAGTACATTCAATTTCAGTTTTTTTTTTTGCTGAATAGCATTTACTAACATACTACATAAATCTTTCACGAGCTATCTAGTATTCACTCCAAAAGATCTTCAGTATTTAATTTAAAATTTTTTAAACGAATTGTAAACACAGAAAAGAAACAAAGAAAAAACCTGATAGTTATCTCTATATAACCTGGTTTACAATCTCAAGAAATCTCTTATTCATTTAGGTGGATTGTTACTTAAAAAAATTCTTTTTTTAACATTCTGATTACATATTGTCTGACGAACTCCTATGAACCCACTATAAAAAGTTTCATATTTCTAGTGTATCATTAAATTATTGAGTAATATATATCAAAAAGCTCTGTAATGTTGTAACTAATCATTGTTACGTTACAGTAGTAATATATGATATCTTTCAAAAAATATCTAAATAATCAGTCATTTGATAGATGATATATTACGATTACACCAAAGAGGAAATTTTCTCAAAATTAGTCTTTAAAGACCCAACGTCATGTTCAGCACCGGCCATAAGCATTGGAACGTGTTCGAATTTTTATCCCCTAACCTTTCCTTTCGAACATTTTTGATACGATAAAGATAAATGGAGTCTTATTACAGTAGCAAGATAAAAACTGATTCTGTGAGCAAGATCTTGCTCTTGAAAATGTCAAAACTTGCGTTTGATAACTGATATCAGTAAAAAAAGGCCATTTTCTTCCAAATTTACGGTTCTAACAATGAAAAGAATGCGTTTCTGGAAGAAGAATCATTTGTTTATTATGGAAGGATTGTCGCATCATAGCATCCAATTTTATTCCAATTTAAGAACATCGCCTGCTTATTGTCGTCATGCGAAATCAGTCGGGCATGACGTCGAGCCCCAATGCATCGTCCAATCAGATTCAACCAAGCAGAATCTGTCCCTTTTCCCATTTGCGGAAACATTATGACAGAAAAGAAATAATCACGTTGATTATGAGTTGCACGCTTCAGCGAGCACCGTCCAAACATTAGCTCATACTTTGATGGCTCGTTGCATGCTGTAATTCCAGTCGTAAATTTCATTTAGCTTTTTAAAACGCTTTGATAATAATAAAAGATAGGCCCGATGTATACAAAGATATAGTCACGGGGGATCACATATTATTTATTAGACATTCATGGGACGAATGAATACCCACTTGAGTTTGTATAAATGCATGGGATCCGCTTTCGAAAATTATGAAAAACCTAATTAATTTTTTCTTCCGGTGTTTGTGGAGTTGTTTCAAAAACAGATTATTTTATGACATACCTGATGGTTCCGTTTATGGTTCCATAATAATTTACCCACGTGACTATTCCTTTTAAGCTCCAAAAAACAAAAAAAAGCCTTTGTTAACTCTAAATCCTTAATTATGGAGGCATTTACGAGAGTTTAAGAATATTTTTTTGAAAATCCACCTCGATTTTTATTAATATGTGTTTATTTAGGATAATTCGGAAATACTTTTTCCTTCCCATCCGTGAAATGAAAATTTAGATGCTTCCGATTTCATATTCGTTGAAGTCAAAGAAGTAACAAAGCGTTTTGAAACAATAAAATTTTAAATAATGTACACTTCTGTGAGGTATTTATGGATGGATTAATGGAGTAAAAAAGGGTTATAAATATTATTTGGTCAGGAAGCATATTCTATTTTAGTTTCGAATACAATTTATTTTTGCTTATGTTGCAAGGAAACCAAGTGGTTAGTTCGTCTTTAACTCGATCGTGACTTTAAATTATGAGTTATGTCGTCAATTGTCTTCTCGTGGCTTTTAACGACCTCCCATGTTGTGAAATATAGTTTATGCTTGATTAGTGCATGCTAGAAGGTTTAATCACTTATATGTATTGGTTTTTTGTGAGGGAAGTTAGCTGTATTAGCTTTTGTGTGCGAGACAGTTAATGATTAAAAGAGTGATTAAGTGGCATACTTCAAAGCTTTATGAAAGTTAATAACTATAGACGTCGTAACTTTAAACCACGGTTCAGTGACAAGGATTGTACATTAGATGGCTATTTCTCCAAACTTTTATGCCACGTCTGACTGAATGGCAAGGAGACCTTAAGGCATGGGTCAAATGGGCCCAGGGCCTCCGTCACAATGGGGGTCTCATCTCTTTCTCGACTCAGCCTTAATTAGATGATGATTCGAATAATTTCAACAATCAAATGTTATCTCCGATTGTATTCTTCGAAAAACTGAATTTCGAACGATATGTCAACTGGCTACATGTCATGACCGTTGTCCATGTCTAGGAGCAGGCCTACCACCACACGCCATCATTCCTCATTAAATTAAAAGCAGGAATCGGTTGATTTAGTTTCTGCAATTGTAAATCATGCACATTTATATATTTCGGGTTATTGCTTGTACGAGTATTTGGCAACGTATGCTATGCACAGTCTACATTTAAGAATCATGGGTGGGGCCTACATTTGTGTAGGGCCCAGGGCCTCAAGAAATCTTATGACGTCTCTGTTGAGTTGTCATCGTCATGAATTCGTGGCTATTGAGTTGTGAGTTGGAAACCTGAAGTTAATGAACACACATTGATGCGCGTTAAATTTGTCTAGAATCGAAGGTTTCCCATTGGCGTTTCATATGACGTCCTCATCACTTGACCGTGGTTCAAAATGACGAGGTATGTCCCCAATAGACCTTGTGTTACTTCTCAGTGTGACGTAAATTAAAATCAAATACACATTGTGCAACGTGATGACTTTGAAATTCGACTCTTAGTAATAATATACTCCTTTAAAATACGGAAGTATTCTTTGAATCTCCCCATGCTTTGTTTTTCTGGACTTAATATAACTAAGAAAACTATCATCAATGCACCTAAGTCAATAAAAAGAATAAATTTGCTTAGTGAAAACCTATTTTGTTCCAGCAAAAATTTTTTCCGAGTAAATTTTTTTGAGAAAATTTCTTTGTTCATTATTAATGACAGGCTATGCGTAATGTAATTTTTAATACTTTTGGGAAGGAAATAAAACTTATCAAAAAGTCAATGCTTAAAATGTTATCCAGCTGTACATAAGCCATTTTGAGTAATTTATTTGAAGCCACATCATGGTCAACTTACAACAATTCTTTCAGTTCTAATCATTTACCTGTATATAGAGACACTGGACTTTGAATGCGAAAGTTACACTTGCTAAAAAACTCCAAATTAAAGCAGAAATTTTCAAAATAGGCATAGATTAAAAGAATATTTGTGTGAAAAAGAAGACGATATTACCAAATCTAACTTTATAACAATTAGCTCTATCCGAGGTCTATATTCTATAACTGGGGATTCTATATTCTGTAACTAGGGATTCTATGTCTATATTATGTACTATATGTTTTTTCTATCTAACCAAATAGGCACTTCAAGCTAGAACAACGCTGCATCTCAAATGAAAGTCACTGCCAAATGAGTTATTAATAGTCGACGAAGTAGACGATTTTACATAATTGCGGAGGATGACAGATAATAGTAGATGCTTGCTGATGATATTAATTCATGCCAGATCTATGATGTCGTCTCCACTCTTACGGCTCAAGATTAAGAATTTCATCTTCTCAACTCCAAGGGTCTGCATTCAGGGAAATCTTAAGGCAGGCACTAGCTAAGACCGGATCCAAGGCCTCATCTCGGTCTCGTTCTCTACTCAGACTTAATAAGATCATGATTCGTATAACATCAACCTTCAAAAGCTGTTTTCAGTTGTATTCTTCGAAAAATTGGGAATTTCTGACTATATGTCAACTGGCTATATGTGATGACTGTCCTCCATGTATAGGTCTAGGCCTATCACCATACACAGTCATTACTTATCTTCCTTCAGGATGTTGTATTTTGTGTGAGCAGCAGTGTATATGAAAGTTAAAAACTACAGAGACGTCGTCATTTAAAACCACGGTTCAGCGACAAGGACGATGCCTAGGCTAACTTTCTCTATTTTTTAAACTTCTACACCACGCCTGGCTGAATGTCAAGGCATAGGCCAACTGAGCCCAAGGCCTCGGCTACAATGGGGGTCTCATCTCGTTCTCAACTTAGCTTTAATAAGATCATGATTCGTATAATTTGAATTGTGTCATGAGTCAAAAGGCGGCAGTCGCTCGAGCCAGTTTGCATGATTGTAAGTCATGCACATTTATTTGTTTCGGGTTGTTGTTTGTACGAGTATTTGAGAACGTATGCTATGTACTGTCTAACTTTAAGAGTTATGGGTGGAGCCTTTTTTCTTTTGTGTAGGGGTCCAGGCCTTCAATAAGTTTTAAAGCATCCCTAGCTTCATCTCGTTTAAATAAGTATAAAACTGATCTTACTTTTTAGATTGTTCCACGAAGTCATTTCTAGTAATCAACTAAAAGACAAATTATTGCAAATCTTGTGATAATCATTTCAAGTTCGATACAATGGCTTCTTTTTATCCATGCTGCGCTCGGGGTAAACATAATACTGAGCGTGATTTTCACCTCAACCAAAATGAGGCGGAAGTACAACGACAACTTGTCGATTTAAACCATAGGATTTTTCTGCTTATTCAGGTCAATTGAACGACGGAAATTTATTAAAGGGTATATTAATCTCTTATAGAGTGAGTAATCGATAAAAAGATATTTACTAATTACAAATTCGATTTTTAAATCATTTTGTAAGTACTGTCTTGTGAAATTAAAGAAAAAGAGACTAAAAGGAGAAAAAAAGAGATTAAAAACGTTTTTTAGAATATTTTATTGTAAAAGTTCAAATGTGCCTATTCCCTTTACACACGTGCTGAGCAGGAAGAAAGTAAATCCAAAACATTTGACTCAAAAATTTATCCCTCAAACTTAAATTCTTTTCAATAGGAGGCAATATATATATATATAAAGTTAACATATTACAATAAATATCTTCTGCAAAAATTTGTCCCCCAAACAATGCGCAAATTAAATAAAATTAGTCATTGAAATAAGCAATAGAGTAGGAAACATAATTGTGTGTGAATACCCAAACAAAAAATAGAAAGTTGACTTGTATTCTTAAAAAGAGAAAAATTGTCTTTCTTTTATAAAAAAAAAGTGGTTGGAGATTTCTCTTAAAGGATAGGGTATGATTCGTTTGAATATTATAGAACCAACATAAAACATATAATTTTTCTCTCAATATTATGAATTTATACATCCAGCTATTTCGAATTCAATAAATAAATATAATGAAGCAATAAACATAAAATCAATCAATAATGTTGAAAAACCAATTAGCATACACACACACAAATAAATGATGAAAATTATTAAGATAATAGTCGAGTCAAGCTCTTGGGGAGAAGACACGTGGAGAGAGATCGTTCGTCCATTCTCTATTGTCTCCATGGCTGGCTTCAACCCTCTAATAAGCGTCTTTGTTGGGACAAATTACTTTTATTACCTCTCATTATCCCCAGCGTAAGGTTCCCTTGTCCTATTCTTATGGATAGCGATGAAATATGAGAGAAATAATATGTCGCTTATCTATGATCGGTAATCATTTTATATTTCCTGCCGACTTGTTTGGAGAGAAGGGTTTTAATTTCACCCTTTATTTGTTGTTTCCGATAATGGGATGTAAATTATGTGAAAGGGAAAAAACACATCTGAGGATTTTTCAGTACAGTAAGGATTCAATAAAGGTGAAGTGGATAGCGACGCCAATGCTTAATACTGAAAGTGAGATGGTTCACATAAACAGTTATTTGTCTGTCTTGGTAAAAAATATTGTTTGAAAAAACAAATCTATTAGCATAATTTTCTTCTTAAACAGAAATTTTCCTTTATTTCTCGAAGGCTTGGAAAGTGGAAAGAATTTTTTTTCTTCTGAAAATGCATGCATAATTTCCTTGGGAAAAAAGAAATTCGATACTTGATTTTGTTTTGAATATACATAAGGGGAGAAAAAAATAAAAACGAGAGGTTTGATTGTTTACTAACATCGTATTTTGTAGCTGCATGAGAGCTACTGACAATACTGATCTCGTAATTTTGAGCCTCTGTCAAATGACGAGGACAAGACCTGACCTGCACCTCAAACTTCTACACTTCGACATATTTTGGAGGGCTGCGGTAGCCCAGTGGTCAAGGTATCGGATCATGGCAGGCACGTCATTAGTTTGAGTCCAGTACCACTGAAGATCCACCGTGTAAGGGAGTGATGCATGTTAAATCTGTCGAGAGATCAAACGTCCTCCCGGTGGTGTGGTGTGGTAGTTAGGAGAGGGGGTACCAGCTCAGGTGTCGTGCTCGTCACTTGACCATGGTTCAAAATGACGAGGTGCGTCCCCAAAGAAGCCCTCGTGTAGCTGAACAGTGCGACGTTAATATTCACTCGCTAACTCGACATTTTTTGGACGTGATGTATGTTATTGGGCATGAATACCTGTAGACGATAGGTCTTTATTGGAACCAGGATTCCAACTGAATATACGAGGGACATGATATACAACTATTTAAGTTAACATATCACCAGTGGCGCACGCAGGAATGTTTCAAGGGAGGGAGCGGGGATCCAATGTCGGAAGTCTACCGTTCTCGTATCATGTTCCAATACGCCGCTCAACATATATTTTTGATTTTGTCGATTTTCGGGAACAAAAAACAGTAACAAATTAATTATTAAATAAATAATTAGCATTGATTTTAAAAATTAACTATTAATAACAAATACGTAATTCAAGTTTACGTAGTACATGCTCAGGTTTATAATCAATCGAAAAAAATCAAGGGCTCTGGGAGAGGGGGGGGGCGTCTGGACCCCCTTCTGTGCGCCACTGGATGTAATCATCTCATGTTTCTTCATTTAATCAAATATTCATGGGTTTCCTGTAAGTTTAATCAAAGGTAAGTTGTTTGAGTGTGATGTGATTAAAATCTGAATGGTGTGACACATAACCACATGCATTTAAGGCTATCTCCGGCTAATGTTAAAGAATAGGGACCAAATCCAGAATATTTTTTCAAATATAAAAGTACTGAAACATTAATTTTATATTCCGGCTACACTATCCTGTAGAGAATCACTTATTTTATCAAACTACTCATTTTTATACGAGTTGACACATTTTTCTTTTATAAAATGTGTTCTGCATTTTTTACCTATACCGTAATGCTAAATGAGCTATCCCTACACATGTTAAAAGGAAAAACTAATTATTTGTGAAATATTTTGAAATTTTCTAAATGTTATATATAAACAAATGCACGAGCTACAATGTCACAAATTTTTATAACGATTGTGGCATTTTTTCTGTCCGAAAGTGTGTTCACGCTCTCGTACATAGGGCAAAAACAGCCTTAAAAGCTTTTTACATCAGTCTCTAAACGTTTTATAGAATAATGATTGATATTTGGGTACATGTTATTGTATTTTCCTTGTCTCCTTTCGGTCACCCACTGTGTAAAGATACCGAAACGCACTAAATCTAATTAGGCTGAAAGTCACCTCGTTGGCATCGATGTTTGTAATTTGGTGTGGCAAATTTATAAAACTAAATGATACTGTTAAAGTTATTTATAGAAGTTTTGAAAGAAAAAATTTAGTATGTGTGAGGTGTATTGATGAATATTTTTATCAAATTATGTGTTTTTGCGTTGTAGATAACGCTTCAGATTATAATCGTGAAAATATTTGTAGGAAATCAATATCATTGAACTTAAAAAACAATATATGTTTTTAGAATATTAAATGTCATATTTTATAGTGATGTATGTGAATTATGATACTTTTCATAATTCTACGTATAATTAATTTATTCTTAAATTAGAATGAATTTTTTTCTTTTTGAAAAAAAAAACAGTTCTGCTTTTATCTTTTATATGTTGTTACCTGAACATGTTTATAAAACGTGGTATTTTGTTAAATTTCTGAATTTTTTTTTCTTTTCTTTCCCTGCTCTAAAACTGTTACAATATCCCGAAAGTCTGACAAACTAACTCTGAAAGTTTTGTGCTCGTAAGGCTTGAACCAACATGTGTGTAGATATAGATGCTATGACACAAATCACCAATAAGAATCACAAACACAAAAAAGCAATTTATTGTTTATTTAATTGACTACTTCAAAGTATGAGGGATCGATCAATTCGAATACTCAATTCTAAATAATTAAGCCTTAACTTACCTCAATTCTCCGAACGGGATGCAGGTTTCGGACATTGTTCTGCAATAAAAGCCAATGAAAAATCGCAGGATGATTACTGTAATTGATCTCTACTGCGATCAAAACTTGTTTTCACTTAGTCCTACAATATTGCTAACTCCATGAGCAATCAGTTAAATATCTGGCCTAACCATTAGATTATTCTCTCTCTCTTTATCCGCTCTTCACTTCACTTGAACAAATCTGCGTATCACTTTTTTTTAAATTAGGAGTTAAAATTTTTTTAACAAGGTTAAAGAAAATCCCATGTTAATTTTAAGAAAAAACCTCACGAGAAATAGGCACATGCATCTAATATTTTAAATTTTATTGTATCATTCTTGTGTTGCTAAAAGGAAAAGAAATCTAGCAATTTTTTATGATGTTCTTCTTTCAAACAAGGATAAAACTATTGTCAAAAAATAACCCCCTTCAGATCATTTAATTTACTGAAGTTAATCTACAATTTATGCTATTCATGTTAGCAAGCAAATTCGCTTAAAAGCAAATCTCAAGCAATTACAGTTACTTTGTATTTGAAAACAAGCAAATGATTCCTATTACAAACAGCATACACATTATCGGGTCTCATTATTCTAAAAAAACCTTGCTTTAAATCATTATGAGATGTGAACTTGGATATGATGGGTGTATCTGTTCACCAAACACATACAAGCGCATAAAAACAAGCCTCTGAAATATAGAAAGCATGAAAAAAAACATTTATTCAAACATTTAATTAAAGTTACCATTTATCTAGTATTGCCTGGGCTTCCATGTCTGATTCAAGGCCTTCACTCTCTATAACCCCTGACCACTATCTAATAAGTCACTTGCACTCTCAGAAGCCAGAAACCACTCTTTAAAACAGCAGCGCTTATTATATTCAATGAGGTTCTATCTGGAAATCTAAAAAAATTGCCTTAAGGTTCTTATCTTTTGCCTGACCACTTCCTTTGTCCAGTTGTTTTGACTATTAATTGAAGGGGATGATTTATATAGGAGCACGTTCTGCTCCCTCGCGTGCGGCGTTTGTAGAGTCAGCGTATAATTTGAGAAAGTGCTCCATAATTCGTGTTTGATAGGTCAAAAACACCATCGGACGAAAGTTGTTCTAATCTGATTTTCCCTTTGAATGGTTGATATCGAAGGTGTAGGATGACTGTAACAAACATTCAAGGCCGTAAGAAATATCTGAGATGTTTATCGGATGAGCTAATGGACTTCTATTGAGAAGCGAGCTCTGGACATAAAGGAATTCTTGCGTCGTTAAATATGATTGTCCATGCAATGTTCACCGCTGTGCAGTGTTTACAGATGCCCTGTGTTATAATAATAGTAGTAATTTTTTCTATGATAAGAATCGTTTTCTATTTAATTTGTATTTATGATTTTCTTTCTGTAATAGGACCCAAAATCAGAACACTTTTTTGCCTTTAAAAACCCGATTTGAGAAGCTGGTTTATTTTAAATAAGTTTTTGAGACTCGAATTGGTGTGGTTTGGAGGATAGAAGAGTAGGGTGCTAGCTCAAATGTCGCCCTCGTTCCTTGACCGAGGTTTAATAATACAAGGTCTGTCGTTAGCAGCCCTCGTGTTTCTTTAAGTACAATGTTAATAAACACTCACTCATTCGAGATTCAAATTGGAAATTTTGAGAGTGAGGTGCCATCTCAGATGACATCCTAGTTGCTTCACCTTGGTTCAAACTGAATGAGCCAATAGTCATTGTGTTCCTTGGAAGTACGACGCACAGTGGGCAGTTTTTCAAATATGGGGCTCGGAAAGTCAAAAAATGAAATTGCGCGAAATAAAAAAACCCCATTATTTATGGTCCTCACAGGTTCCCTAGCCATGTGGCAAACAGTTTTCGTCAGTACGCGAAAGAAAATATTCTACAATCAGCGGTTTAGATCGGGGTTCTTTTTACTATAGAAGAAACACTTGCGAGCGTCATTTTCTAGTAAGAAGTTCAATCGTTTCGTCTGAAAAAGATTTTTCAGATTTAAGAGTTTTTTTAACTACATGCCATGAGTAAGTAATTTCTTGATTTGACTTTCAAATTAGGTTCAAGTTTGATTAAAAATTGTAAAAACATAACATTTAGCACAGCATGTAACTTCTACTAACATATGTCGGTTTTTTGTTTTTATTGGAGTAGAACTTTTGGGATTGATACGGTTGATCACAGTAACACTTAAGTCACATAGAGTAGATATAGACCTTTAATTTAATACCAAATTTAGCTGCTACTACCAGCTACTCCCTAAGTTATGATTTTTTTCAACATTGGCCGATGGTATTACTCAGCGTGCCTTATTCAATGTGTGGAATGCTGTTTTGAGTTTAGTTAAGATTACCACGGACTTTGATAAATATGAGAACCAGCAACAATTAAAATTTTCAAAAAATGTTAAAAATTTCTGCTTGTTTGTAGGGAAAAAATGGATGAGGTGCCATAGAAATGAAAAGTTCTTCTCCAAGTAAAAATAAAGCGTGGTTGTCGGGGGAGTAAGATTTATATTATATTTTATTATTCTTAAGACAAATATATAGCTAATAATTTAGTGTGGTATTTTATGCTTATTTAAGTTTATAATAATTATTTTTTCAGAATTATAAACTTTAGGATGGTTTTTTCTCAGTTTGTGTTTTTTCGCATTCAAAATACTGCTTTTTCCTCAATTATTTACCACTCACTTCTATTTTTTCCCTGTATCTTATATGTAATACATGTAACTAAATTAGGGATCCATTTTTCTGTAAATTGAATACTTCTTTTTTAAAAAAAATTGAAATGTGGGAAATATTAGGCTTTAGTTGAACTTTAGCTTATATATATATATATATATATATATATATATATATATATATATATATATATATATATATATATATATATATATAATAAACATTTTACTGTGCTTTTTCTCCAAAACTAATTAAGATTGTAAAATCGATCCCTAAAGGTGTTTAAAACATCCTCAGAAATATTACAAATATTTCATGTCAAAAAATTATTTAACACAAAAAAGTACAATTTTAAAAATTTCCAAATTTTTTAAGAGAAATTAAATTAGTAAAATTGTGTGAATAATGCGTGCAAAATTTTATCTCGTATCATTTTCTTAAACAAACATTATATATAATGCTAAAATGCAATTTTTAAATACTCAAATAAAAAAAAATGTTCTAAGGGTGCCGAGTCCTTTTAAACACTACTATTATTTTATATTGTATATGTACAATGCTATGTTTGATTGTATTTGTTTAGAATTTTATTTTTTTTTACTTGCCACACTATTTCTAGTATATATTCTCCCAAGGGTAAATTACTGCTTCTGTTAATATCCTTAAATCCTTGCTTAAAAACTAGTTCCACTTCACAATAATTTATTCTTGATCAAATTCAAACTGGACATAAATTAGTTAAGACCTTATTAACCTTATTTGTTAGTAAAAAACAGAAAAGAATACCCAGTTTACATTAATTACTATAATTTTTGATCCTTAGATATAGTTATGAAGACTTTAAAGCTACATAAAATAATTTCCGAGCGCCAGATTGGGATAACTGCCCACTGTGTGACGTTAATAAAAAATCAATCAATCTTTTAAAACAAAAGTTTGAACATTAATAGCATATTCTGCCATCGCTATCCGTTGGAAATAGCGTATTTTGTATTACTAAACATTCGTGCAGGAGGGAATCTCTCTTTTTGTTCTTGTAAAATGTGTTTCATACTTCGTGTCTCACATTTACCGTAATGTGAAAAAAAAATCTCCAAATAAAGAATTGCGTACTTTTGGAATGTTCCTAAATTTTAAAAATAATGTATAGTAAAAAGGAGATTTCCGTTAGAAATTCTCAAATTATTTGAAAATTGTAACAATTTTGTTCCAAGTTTTGACTGACATTAGGTGAACATAGTCTTAATTAATGGTCAAATTTAACTCATTTTTGAATCACAGAAAATGATTCGATTGAAATCCTTGTAGCATTTGAAAAATATGGTGAAATTTGGCAATAAGTTTTATAAATTTGTGATTTCTTAGTGCCTTTTGGAACCCTAGTCGTATTTTTTTAATTCTGTTGTTGATAGATTCCTCTCCTCAAGAGAGAACCTTAAGGAATGATTATATTTAACTAAATTGATTATAAGAAAATTATTTGCTTCAATTACTGTAGCTTTTAAGAACTATAGCCAAGCTTTGCGATAAGTTCTGTACATTTAGACATCTAACGCCTTTGGCTCGTAATTTTTCTTCAAATTGTCAGTCATTCAAGTAATTCAGTCATATCAAATTGAAATCAGTTAATTTTTATTAATGGCAGATTACTCTCCATAAAGAGACACCCTTAAAGAATAGCTAAATTTAACTCTCTAAAAAATGATTCCATTGAAATCTTGCAGCATATGAAAAATAAGACCCAAATTGGGAATTAATTTTGTAAATTTAATGTTTTGTGGATCCTTTTGGAGTCTTGTTCATAATCTTTCCTACTTACATGCCCTAATATTTTATTATTATTATAAACAGATTTTTTTCTCCAAGAAAATTAAAGTTGTATACAAAATTTAAGTTTGAAATGGCAATCTAAAATGTTCACTATGCTTTTAGTAAAGTAACTTTAGTATAAGATTAAAGAGACCCAGAGATTTATAGAAAACACATTACTAATTGTAACATTACGGATTTTACTGATATCGATTTTAATTACCAAATCCTATTTTTGTATCCAGATTGTGGCAACAGCTTAAATTGTTCATAAAATAGATTATGTCCCGAGTACTGAGTTTGAAATCTGTTTGCATTTAAAAAAATTAAAAATGAGATTTTGTGAAACAGTTATTTACCAACTAAAAATATATGATTTACAGTTGCTGCTTCAAGTTATTGAAAATAGAGGACCTGCGCTTTTAGATGACCCAGATTATGTGCAAGAACTAAAATTTTGCTTGAAGAGAAGAACAGAAAATATTGCAGAACTTATAAAGGTTAGTTTCGAAATTCTTTTATTATTTTTTTTAATTCATAAACCAGAAGTATGGTTTTATGAAGTCGAAGTTCATTTCAAAATAGACGCGGTATTTCCGCGTAAGGAACAATATATTTAATTATTTAGTTGCGTGGCTAGATACGAAATTTATTGAATATCATTAGTAGTAATAGCCAAATTAAAAAAAAATTCCTTTTCTAAGACCACATCTTACTAAATTTGTTCCTCTGTTACTTTTGAAACATTTTATGAGGAATGATAACTTTTAACAGGGAATCGTTTGTTTTTTTTTTTTTATTATTTTATAAATATGTGTTTGAAAATAATTTTGAGAGCACTTCATACCACCTTTAAGACAGTTAAAAATCAAACTCTGCAACAATAAAATGCTGAAAACAATATTTTGGGTCATTGTTTCATGTGTTAAGCAGTAAACTTTAGAAGTTAATATTTTATGGTTTTAGCTCAGAGTACAACTTTGAATATCACATTGAAACTTTTGAACTTCTAAGAAAATTATTTTTTTTCGATGAAATTTCTTTAATGTAGTTTCATACAAATTTTACGAATGTGTTATCAATATTTACGAAATTAAAAATAGTCATTGTTTAGTACAATTTCGAAAACTATTTGCAATTGAAATTGAAAAATCATAATAAGGAGTATTTTATATTTTTGACCGAGTAAAATTCGTATTTTATTTTGTTAATCCATACATTGTTTTTTGTCCTTTTTTAAGTATTCATTAATTATATACGAGGGTTGGGGCATAAGTCATAGCAACTATTTTTTTCATGTAGGTTTTCATGTCATTTTTTCAAACAACTACTAATATATTTTTAATATTGACTCAATTTATTCCTTCTTAAATATTATCTTTATTTACAACTGACCTTTAAGGCAGAAATATAGGACAATAAAACATTATTAATATGAAAAAGAAATAAAGTACAAATCGAGCATTGGGAACGGCTTTGTGTCAAATCGATTATCCTCCATCAGTGCTGACCTTTTAAACGCATGTTTCTAACATCAGTTAATGAACATTTAGTTAGATTGTTGTATTGCTGTGTTAACATAATTCTACTCAATTAAGTTGCAATGGCAAATAACTAAAAATATTTATAATTAAAAGGCTGATTAAAGAAATTATGCATGAGGGCCAGTGAATAATGATAAATGGCTACAATTACAGTGCATTCTGCATTTTCAAGTGATATTTTTGTTGAAACTGGAATTAAAATGGCGTATTGAGTCTAAGCTATATCACTTTTGTCTATATTTCTGTTTTACTTAAGCATATTTAAACTTTTACAAACTAAATGTTATGACTCAAATTGTCTGAGTTCTCTGTGAGTAATTTTCATATATTTTCCTTCGTCTGCTTAATTATATTTCTTACAATTTATTAATTTTAATCCATTAAGTTATTACATTTTATTTTCATTTCGGAGTGAGTTCACAGGCCATCAGTGAAGGAGATGTCTTTAACCGGTTTTAACTCAATCGAACTTTTAAACAGGTTTTAACCTATTGAATCAATTCTCTTGTACTTTTTTTTAATTATAGATGCAAATAATTATTTTGTACAAAAACATAGAAAGTAGTAATTCTTATATATGAAGAATATGAATTTGATAATATTTTAAGTTTTTATATGTTTTGTAAATGTACAGGAAACTATAGTCAAGTGGTGTATATAATAATAGTTAAAACTACCATTTTTTAAAATTCTTGATGATCTATTTCTGCTTTAATGCGTTTTCAAAATTTGCTCGTATGTACAACTGGTACACAAGTTTTGATCTATTTTTTTGTAACTAAGGAATATATATACTTGTTTTAAGCAGGAAATTTCTGTGGGAAAACTAAAAGAAAACAAAAGTGATTTTTCCTTTTGTTTATATATTCAGTGGCTAGTTCTAGGATTCAAAGATGAGACACTCACGAAATAAGATATTTATTTTTATTTAAATGAAATACAAACTTTAAATGGGAGAGTAATGACAAAAATAGTTTAGATTTGATGAAAATAAGACAAAAATGCGCTTTTATCTCTATTTCCCTATCTTTTAAATGTAACTTTTAGTTAATATAAGTTACCAACTAAAGTATAAACCGGAATTCAGGTTTGTAAAATCTTAGTTAAAGCTGCAGCTACACTGTAATAGTAAGGACGATAATATCTCTTGCACAGGATGTAAAAAAATTTAAAATTTCGTATCTCTCCCTTTAACTTTATCTGTGAAGAAATTATATAAAAAGATTGGAAGTTTCAATTTACTTCAGTTGCTAGCATAATTTTACAAACGAGGAACTGATTGTAAGACTTCTCGAAGTGAATTGGTAAAAGAGAATTAAATTATTCTAAAAGAAGCAATAAAAATGAAATCAGATTTTAAGAAGCACAAAAGATCAAATTCAATCTTCATAGAAAAAAGGTATTTTACAATAACACGATGCAATCGGAAATGTTTTTGTATCAGAAGATATAACCAAGTGTACCTAAGGAAAACTCTTTAAAAAAACTCGATATTAGAATTATATACATACAAAATGAGCATGCATACAACACTAGAAGTTTCAGTTTACATATTTGCGTGATTGCAATCAACTTCTGGAAATGAACGTTGGGATTAACAAAAGAAATAGATTTGTCCTGGTACCCTCTCTTGGGGTTATGGTCACGCCCTTGTGACCAGCGCGTCGACGGTTCGAGTCCTGCTGCCACTGATGACCCGCCGTGGGGAGGGGACTGATGTATGTCCAGTTTGTCGAGTTCGAGTGACCACGGTGACCCAGTGGTCAAGGTAACAGACTTGTGACCGGCGTGTCGTGAGTTCGAGCCTAGTACAACTAAAAACCCGCCGTGTGAGGGAGCGATGCACGCTAAATCTGTCAAAAGCTCAAGCGTTCTCTCGTTGATGTGATGTGGTAGTTAGAAGAGGGGAGTGCCAGCTCAGATGTCATCCTCGTCACTTGAACATGGCTCAAAATGACGAGGTCCGTCGACAAAAGCCCTCGAGTAGTTGAATAGTGCAACGTTAATATTCACTCACTCACTGTCGTGTTCGAAGTCCTTTCGTTGGCATGGTGAAGTAGTTTTGAGATGGGGGTATAAACTCAAGTGTCGTCCTGGTCACTTAAAAGAGATTCAAAATGACGAGGTTCGTCACCAATAGCTCTCATGTTGCCTTATAGTATGATGTTAATGAAACTCTTTCACTCTCCTGAAAGAAGTAGAAATGATACAATAGAATAAAATAATCCCTAATAAAAGAGAAAAAAATTATCTCCTCACGATGAAAATCAAGTTCAGGGTTTTTAGAAACAATAGATAAAAATCTTAGAAATATTTCTCACGTAATTTATCATCCCAACATGACGCAATCGGAACTTGCTAATTTCCTAACAGAAAGGAAAAAAAACCGAACCAGCTGTTTCGATTCTGGCGATCGAACGCTCAATTACTAAACCCAATACTACACCGATAATCCCAAATTTTATAACTTCCTAAAATCTTTTCCTCTATGTTACTACAAAAGAAGAAAATGATATAAAAGAGGATATCTTCTACGCCGACCGAAATGGGTCATTAGAAGCAATTAAAGCATTTAACTGGACCTCTACCATCTTATTATGTATGATAAGAGAGAAATAGTTCCTCTTTGGCTAAAGGCTACTTCAGGGCAATAAGGCTTAACACGGCGCTAGCTACTCTCTCAAAAAGTTCTCCCCCCCCCTTCCACTTGGAGCTTGCTCTGTATGATGTAGGCATATAGACGCGTGCTTTCCGACACCAGGTGTTCCAGAGACGGTGCCTCAGCTGCCATGCTTAAGATTTCGGACGTGCCAAGGGTGTTCGATGAAGTTTTTGATCGAAATATCCGAAGGCGCCCGTTAGAGTTGATTTCCATCCGGTTCTAATAAGATTAAGCAGGGATTGCTGAAACAAAAAGAAAGAAAATAACAAGTGGTAATAAAAGGCAAGAGGACATTTTCTTTAACCCGAAAGACTCAACAGTCACGTACTGGGTATTATCGCAGCGTTTAGTAACAATGTAAAAGAGGAAACCACGTGGACGAAGGTTGGCTTTCGGTGCTTTTTACAGGATATTTCAACGGCGTATTGCGTTCCATAATTGCCAACGGAAATTCTGTCTATTGATGGTGACGCGATATTTCTGTAATTTATTTGCTTTTTGTTTTTAAAAGTGTCGAGGTTGAATCGTATTTCGTTTCTTAAACAGTTCAATGGTCGGGATATGCTTACGAGTTTAAACTCGGGTCATTGTTATGCGATCTACACGCATTATTATCTAGAAAATTTTCAAAATGCATGGAGTTATTTCAATGGTGCTTTTTTTATCAATGACTAGCCATTTTTTAAAAAAGATAAATATAAATATATGTCAAAAAAGCAATTACATTGTGAATTCATATACAAGAAAGCCTGGGATATTAATAAATTACTCGGAAATGGTGACAAAAACATAATTTTTGAAAGTCTAAACGTGATTTCTAAAGAAATAAAATACACTCCATTAACTTTCTTTGTTGCCACCCCTTCCTTCAGCAATTTTCCATTTCTTAGAAAACTGTAGTATTTAGGTTTTTACTGAAGAGCGAAGTGTAGTTCAAATGTAATATTAACATAACGAAATTAAAATTCTTTTAATTATGTTTCTTTAAAATTAAAGGATTCACTACAGCTTACTTTTTCGCATACTTGAAGATATTTAGTTATTTAAACTTGTGTGTGTTGCTTGTGCGACTAGATATTCGAATTTTTCCCTTGGTTATTTCATTTTTCATTGAAGAAAATTTTTCCTCCCCACAAACATTTTCTTTAAAAAAACACCTTAAAAGTGTTATTAAAATTGGATAAAAATTTAGGGTAATTACAAAGTTTAATTCTATGCCGAAACTTGGGAAATTAAGCCACCAAATCAAATGCATCCATTTTAAAGGTCTCCCAAGGTCTGACTATCAAACTCCAAGCGTCTAATAACCCTAAGGATTTGACTCGAACTCTGCATTACAATGGCTGTAGTAGCAGTGCCACAAAACAACCAGAAATAACTACAAAGACAAATGATCAAGGCATTGCTTAGACCAGGGGGGGCGATCTTTTATGGATCCACGTGAGATTTTTTTCTGAAAAAATGTTTAATGAGGTATAGAAGTGCCATCAAATAATTTTTATGTAATTATTGGGAAAATATTAAAACTAAATATGAACAACTCAATTTTTTTATTTTCTACGAAAAAATACATTTTTGCACTATATTGCAGTAAATGTTTTCATTATACGTGTAATTCAACTTAAAGTAATATTAATGTGATTTCTGTATTACAAATTAGATGACAAACAACTTATATTAGGATTGTAAGACTATAATAAACGAGTGTGTTCCCCCAGCCTCCCCAATGCACCGCGACCGATCACTCGCATTTTTTCGTAATACTTCATAGTGAATTTTGTTATCTTTAACTAAAATGTAAAACGTTTTGATCGGTGGCGTGCCCAAAATATTGTGTCGCGTGCCATCAATGGCACGCGTGCCCTTGGTTCGCCATCCGTGGCTTAGACTAACTCTTTCTACTCAAGATTTCAGAGGAAAATCATCTAACATTAAAATGATCATAAAATTACTTACCTGAAATACTTGCAAATACTCCGATCTGTAGCTCCTAAAAAAGGACAGAAGCTCCCGTGTCTACGTTGAGGTCTCAGATCCGACATTCAGTAACTTATCCAAGAACTTTCCAAAGTGCAGTTTACAATCAGTTCTAATAAGTGAGTATTTAATAGTTGATGGAATTAATTTTCAAAAAGTGAAATCTCTCCTCACAACTTATTGCTAGCTTATCAACACTAACAACAATCAATTTCCACACTTGACTCTCTCTCTCTACCCTTTCATATTTTAGAATTGTATAATCCGTTTCCACTGCAAGGAGGCGTCCAATAAAGTTTCATAAACTTTAAATTATATTAAGAGACATGACACACACGAGATACCCATTACAACGTTAATTTTGATGCAATAATGACCACGGTAGCCTAGTGGTCAAGGTAACGGCGTGTCATCAGTTCAAACCTAGTACCGATGAAGATCTGCCGTGTAGGGGAGTGATGCATGTTAAATCTGTCGATAGCTCTAACGATTGCCCTTGGTGTGGTGTAGTTGTTAGGAGAGGGTATGCTAGTTCAGGTGCCGCCCTCGTCACTTGATGGTAGTTCAAAATGATGAGGTCCGTCGCCAAAAGCCCTTGAATAGCTGGACAGTGTGACGTTAATATTCCCTCACTCACTCACTTGTTGCAATAATAAAATTTATAAAATAAATAACAATCTATAGTAAGCATGTTTTCCCAAAGTCTCTAAATAACATAGCGTAGAATAGAATAAAAAGAAATGTGGCTCCAGCTCGGGTGTCGTTCTTGTCGTCTGTGGTTAAGCTATGAAGAACCACTAATAGACCTCATTTATCTTCTAGTGTCACATTAGTTTATACAAAATCTAACTCGAAGTCTCTTAGAGGCTGACCTATTCTCAGTTTTTTGTTTTTTTTGCATTATTACAGGTTGATTCAAAATTAGTGCGACCTATTTTAAAAGCATATTACTACACTGCTGGTTACCGTAAATGCAACACCCTGTAGGAAGCATTCAAATAACATGAAATTTACAACAGGTATTAGCGGAGGTGAGATATGCAAATGATTAGAATTTCAGCGCAGACACACATCACGCGCGCCTGTGGCACCACCTCAAAGCGCTATTTAAGGCTTGGAGATTTCGGCGATTTCAAATTCGGCAATGGTGTTTTTCTTGTGTTTTTTTCAAAAAACAAACAGTTATGTCCCGTAGAAAACAGCGATCTGCTTTTGATCAAGTATCCGAGTTCGACAGAGGAAGGATAGTGGCCTACCGAGATTGTGGATTATCTTTCAGGGAAATCGGTAGTCATGTTGGACGAAACAAAACAACTGCAATGCGGATATGTGACCGTTCGATGCAGGAGGGTACGATGGACAGACATGGTCGATCGCATCCACCTCAGTGCACCACTTCACGTGAGGACTGGCAAATTGTGCGCATGGCAGTGACGGATCGATCTGTCACATCACGAACAGTAGCACAGCTTATTGAGTCTGTAACGCATCATTCAGTGTCTGTGTGTATCATTCGACACCATTTACAGCAGAGTAGTCTGTCCGCAAGACGTCCAATGCTTGGTCTACCCTTGACGCAGAACCACAGACGTCTCCACCACCAATGGTGCAATGAAAGAAGGATGTCGGTGGCAGAATGGAATGAAGCTGTATTTACTGACGAGTCATGCATCTGCCTGCAACACCACGATGGTCGGATTCAAATCTGGAGACACCGAGGAGAGAGGATGCTGAACAGCTGCGTTATGCACCATCACAATGGTTCTGCACCGGGTATTATGGTATGGGGCGGTATTGGAAATCACTCTCGCACTCCTCTATTACGCATTGCCGGTACTTTAAACAGCCAGCGCTACATCTCCGAAGTGTTGGAGCCAGTTGTCCTTCCTCACCTTCAGGACTTGGTCACAGCCATATTTCAGCAGGATAATGCGCGACCACTCGTGGCACGCATTGTCCAAATGTTCTTCGTCAATCACCAGATTGAATTGCTTCCCTGGCCGACTCGCTCTCCGGATCTTTCACTGATAGAAAACATGTGGTATATGGTTGCTCAGCGATTGACCCAGATTACCCCCAGCTGCCACACCAGATCAACTTTGTTAACGTGTGGATGCTGCTTGATCTGCTGTACCCCAAGAACACATCCAAAGTCTCTTTGAATCAATGCCGAGGCGTGTATCAGCAGTGATCTCCAACAATTGCGGCTACTCTGGCTACTGATTCCGTCACTTGACCATGGTTCAAAATTACGTGGTCCGTCGCCAAAAGCTCTCGTGTAGCTGAACAGTGCGACGTTAATATTCAATCAATCAAACTGGCTACTGATTCTGACAGGAACCATACTTCACTGAAGTCTATAAATTTAATCATTTGATACTTGGTAAACATGTTATCTACAAAATTAATTTTGTTGTGCTATTTCTTTTCTTTCTTGGTGTTGCATTTACGGAGGCCAGCAGTGAACGAATGGTAAATTTTTATCGCTTTGCTGCCAGCTATATTTTAAAAATGAAACATTTAAATTATCAGTCTAACTATTTTTACTAATGGGAGTAAATTATGGCTCCGAAATCAGATCCTCAAACCCGGAACGAAATTTTAAGACTTTTGGAGGATGTTTGTTCAAGTTCTGTTATAAATAAAGCATTTAAAAATCAGAAAAGACATTTTGCTAATGGATTACTATCTAAACTTCAAAAATAAATAAATTTGGCTTGCAATCAAAAGCTCCAGGGGAAAAAAAGTGAACGAAAGGAATTCCTAAATGAAAAAGAAAAGAAGTTGAAAAGACTTATCGCTGTAGAAAATGCTCGGCCTCAGAGAACTTCAGCAAAGAAAATATAGGTATTGCAATTGACAATTTGTCGTCATATAAAGAAAGTTGGCTGTAAAAAAGTGAATAAACCAGTCTATCTTCAAATGTCTGAAAAGACCATAGAAAAACGAGGAAAACGTTCTTGGTTTCTGTAATTAATGGCAAGCAAAGGTAGATACAAAGCATGGATAACTTCGGATGAAGCACTGTTTCCCATGTCATTCACAACTGGTAAAACGAAGGTACAATGTATTTCACGCAAAAAATGTCGCAAAGATTGCAAAATGCAAGTTGGCTGAAAGGTGTTATGATATGGATGGGAATAACCTCTCAAAGCTTAACAAAACCATTTGAAGAACCAAATGCTAAAATTGATGCTAAATACTATCAGAATAAAGTTTTGAAACGCTTGATCAAAAAAAGTAAACCTCTTTACCCTCAAGGAAACTTTGCTTTGCACCAAGATTCTGCACCAAGTTATACTGCAAAATCAACTATAAAATGGTTGAAAGGTTACAAAATATATTTTCTGCCTCCTGAAAAATGGATACCCCTATTTCCTGACTGTGTTCATTGCGATTATTTTTTTATGGGAATATTTAAAAAACAATTAAACAGACGTAAATTAAACCCTCCAAGGGCTTCAAAAAGCAATCAAAGAGGAAGCTGAAAAAATACCCCCCAAAATGATCAAAAAACCTTTTCAGCTTGGCGAAAACGTTTACGCAAAATGTACTATACCAAAGGAAACCACATGAAATTAAATTTATTTACATGAAATTTTTAATTTCATGTAAATAACTTAATTCGAAAAGAAATTGTGATGCTCCGAAATTGGTCACGCTATTTCTGAATCAATCGGTATAATAATTTTGATAGTTCTAATCAATGAAGTTCTTTTGCTAACATTCCTATAGTTGAATGAAACTCGTACTTTTTATTCCGAAATTTTTATTTTTGTTTTAATTGATATTAAAGTGTACATAACTTATTCTTACCGATATTAGAGTTGCAACGAGAATCATGTAATTGTTAGTATTCCACTGAAAGTTATATTTTTAAAGCTACGGATGTCGCTATTTTAGTTTCATTTCTTGAAACAAACATATTTATTTTTATGTTCATTTTAGTTTTTAAAAAAAATTGCTATCAGATTTTTTTTTGCTTATTTATACAAAAAAGAAATATTTTGTGAATGAACATATTATCATTCAACTCTATTTAGGATCCCCAATTGCTCTTGCTTTTACATTGCGTTTGAGAGTTAATACCGTACTTGGAAAAAGAGTGATAGCGTAATTTTATGAAATAAAATAAGATTCTATTGGATTTTAATTGAGAAACTAATTTTCTTTAGCATGTAAAAATACGATGTCTGATAATTCCTTTCTCAAAATATGAATCTTCGACAACTCCTCCAATTATACATTCTTGAGCTTCACAAACTAATTTGAAAACTTTCCCATTTAATCTTACTTGATGAATGATTTACTGAGCCATAACTATACATAATGATGTGTCTCACTTCTATTTATATTGTCAATTAAATTTTTTTTCTTGGGATCCTCCCCTTCCAATCAGTTTTCAATAAGTGTTCGATGAATGCATTGGCGTAATTGCCTCCGTTCATTAATTTAGCTCAGAAAAAATGTCAACTTAAATTGCCAACGTTCGACATCTTATATATATATATATAAGACGCAATTACAGAGCTGGCAAACACTGTCTCTATCTGAAATTATTTTTAATGCTTTTTACTTAATTTTCTGTAATCTGAGTTGTATTGTAAAATTAATTTGTTCCGCTTGGACGAAATAATGCTAAGGTATAGGGTCATAGATGATTAGTTTGAGGTGATTTTAAAAAAAACGTATAAGCGAAGGGTTTTTTTCTTTTTTAAATATATGTAGTGTCAGTTAAATTGTAATATACATATAAAATTGTCTTAAGAGTATCATTACAAAAAAAGTATTTATTTGCAAGTTTTTGGCTCAAATTAAAAAAAGAAAGATATATTTTCAAAACACACTCCTTTTATGAAAAATACTTCAACAATAATAATATTTTGCCTATATATAAAATGTTTGGGCTTCTATACCGAGGGTAAATTAAAATGTTTGTAATATGTAATTTAAAAGTGGAAATATATTTACATTACATTATGGTAGAAAAGACAAATTTTAAAACGGCCCGTTATTGTTTCAGTGGGCCAAATTCATGCGGCATCGAAGTCACATGATACACTGGTGTGCAAAACTTATGCAACAATGTAAAAAATAAGCAGATAACCATGAAATTGCAGAAAAGGAGGTCTGGAGATCAATACAGTGAACACGTAAGTCAGTAGAAACGTCATGCGTATGAGAGAAAATATCAGGAACAAAACGTCAGAAGCGACGTGAGCGTACGCAAAACGCGTGATGTCGGCGCGTGTTGTTCAACAGTAAAATAAAATGAAGGACGCAGACGCAATTCAACATATTCGCTGCAAGTGTCATTGAGTCAGTTCGTGAAATATGGCTAGAAGAAATCACCTGGACGACTTCACACGTGGAAGAATGATCGGAAAGCTGGAGGAGGGGCGTACCGTCACCAGTGTAGCTGCAGAGTTCGGAATCAACAAAAGTGTCGTTTCGCGCGCTTGGAAAGCGTTCCAAACCACAGGTACAGCTGTTAGAAAGGTTGGTGGTGGCCACCCGAGGACGACAACTGCCAGGGATGACCGATATATCATCCTGCAGGCGAAAAGAGGCCGACGGCAGTCAACAAGCGTCATTGCTCAGCAACTCTCTACAGCAACGGGGCGACAAGTGTCGCGGTTTACTGTGGTCAGACGCCTTCACAAAGGGGGCCTATTCACCCGCCATCCTGAACGCTGCCTCCCGTTGAAAGTTGACCACCAACGTCACCGTTTACAGTGGTGCAGAGAGCACAAAAACTGGACGACTGTCAATGGAGTCGTGTCCTCTTTACGGATGAGAGTCGGTTCAGTACCAGAAGCGATTCTCAACGCGTTTTGATTTGGAGAGAGGTCGGGACACGCGTAACATCAAGGAAAGACACCATTACGGTGGTCCTGGAGTTCTTGTCTGGGGAGGCATTATGCTGAACGGGCGAACTGAGCTCCACATTTTCGATAGAGGGTCTGTAACCGGGGACCGCTATTGTGAGGAGGTACTTCTTCCCCATGTGCGTCTGTTCCGAGGTGCCATTGGCCCAGACTTCATTTTTATGGATGACAATGCACGGCCACATTGGACTCTTGCTGTTGAGGAGCTGCTGGAAAGTGAAGATATCACTCGAATGAATTGATTAGCCAGCGTACTCCCCAGATTTAAATCCCCTCGGACATGTGTGGGATGCTTTGAGGAGACGTATTGCAGCACGCTTACATCATCCGGAGAACACCCAACAACTCAAATAGATGCTGATTGAAGAATGGGTACTCCTACCGCAAGAAATGTTGCACCAGCTGGTTCTGAGTATGCGGAGACGGTGCGAAGCTACCATTGCAGTGAGGGGAGGGCATATACCATAGTAAGGAACATCTGCTTGTTGCTCTTCCTGTTGGATAGACCATCATGAGTCACGATACTATGCGTTCAATAAAGCTTGTTTTTGTTTGATTCCATACCGTATGCATTGTATTCCTTTTTCCGCGCCGATGCTTTTGTCATCCTTTACGTACATAATACTCTCCCTCATTTCTGAATTTCATGTCTCTCAGAGGATTTTTCGTGAAGTTATGGCAATAAACCCACCTGTTGCTTAAGTTTTGCACACCAGTGTATTTTCAATCATGTGTCTACAACCTGTCAGTTCATAAATTAATGTGACATCACAATCACGTGATAAAAGCAAGTGCGTAGTTCCTGCGGTTTGCTGTTGCCAACTGTTGCATTTTGCTGACATTTTAAAAAATATCCATCAATCAAAAATAAAAACAACCACATGGGAACAAAAGTCACTGGATTTGAGAATATGCACATACAATATAAAAAATCTTTTTTTAAGCTTTTAAAAGCTTCTTGATGATTCTTAATATTTCAGCATGTTTACCTTATTTTTAAATTTGAAAATTTGTCTAAATTTTACATGCAGAAAACCAAGTACAAATCTAATGTTAATTTTTAATTTAATAGAGAATACGCGAATGTGCACATTTATTATGTGACTTTCATGAATTGAGCCCTTAGATCGTAACTCTAAAAATAATGTTACATTTTCAAAAATTTTAGTTTAACCCGTGTATAGAATTCATAGTTATGTATAGGCATAATATTATAATTATAGAAGAATTTTTCATGATTAAAGTATGGTTTGAAACTATGCCATTTTTCATTTTGTGAACAAAATGCATATAAATAAATTTCTCTTGTTATAATATTCTTAAAACAATTTTATATGTATATCCTAATTCAACTGACACTAAATATCAAAAAGTTATTCATTTCAAAATTTCTCTTTTTCAAAATCATGGTTCCGAACGTAGTCACCTAAAACTGCATAGACGATTTGTCAAGAAAGGAATTTGACCATAACAAGTTCGTTTAATAAGTCTTGCGCATCTTTTAATTAAATAAAATTATCGTCAAACATCCTTCCTATAGTGGTTTAAAGCGATTTAGTAATAAGCCATCCAGAATTGCGAGTTTTATATTATTGATAGGGGAACCCACCTAATCTTTCTGAATGAACGACGGTGTCATCTGTTATCAACTTGGGAATGAGTGATTCGGTGTGCAGAGAAGATTTACAAAAATTAAGTTTCATTCAAATTATCTATGCAGATGAGGTCTCATGCATCATCAGACGTCAAGGGGACGACGTAGGCGCAAATTGCCTGGGCTTTCGGGCAGCTCTGGTGGAAATGCAGTTTCTGTCTGACGAGGCAGACATCACTTTTTTACAATTCAAAAGCCTATCAAAGGAAAGAGAATTTTAATTTATGCTCCTCCCTTTTCGTTATTTTTTCTTCTGCGTGTATCTTGTTTTCGTGCTTAAGTTGAAAACGGTGTTAAACACTTTCTGTGACAAAAAAAGTGTTATTTATGTGCCCTGTTAAATGATTCATTTTTGCATGTTAAAATAGCACGACAACACTGTTGAGTTCAAACCAGCGTTGGATACTTTTCGTGAGAAAAATAAAGGAAAAGAAAAATCAAAATCAAGTTTAAGTAGCCAATGAAATTTAAGTAAAATGAGTACGAGAATTATCTTTTATTGGCTGGGCAGGGAAAAGAAAATATCTATTCTCTGCCCTGTATAAGTTAATCAATATCCATTGCCCTCTGTGTATATTATAATAAAGTATATTACGCCCTAGAAAACCAATAAAATTATCTCAGCCTAGTTCCTCAAATATGCAGAGTGGCCACGATCGCCTAGTGGTCACGGAATCTTGGGCAAAGCGTTATGGACTCGTGACCAATGGTCGAGCCATACTGCCGCTGAAGACCTTTTGGTGTAGTGCGGTGATAAGATGCCAACTCAGATGGCACTTGACCTGGGTTCAAAATTACGAGGTTGCGTCGGCAGAAGCTCTCGTGTTGCTTTACAGTGGGACGTAAATAAACTCTCACTATAGAAAAGATTTTCCTTTTCTTGTTTTTTGAATCGCATATCAGAATCAATACTTGATGTCTAACTCGAATCATGTCGCTCCTGGAGACGCGCCGCTGATGTACGTCGGGGGTTAAAGTCATATCATTGGCATGGCATGGGAATTTGGAGAGTGGGGTTACCAGCTCAGGTGTTATCCTCGTCACTTGACTGAATGTGGATAAAAATTATGAAGTCCATCACCAAAAACACAATAGCAAAGCATTATATCCAAGGAATAAACAATGTTTTAAATCAAAACTAAATTACATTTAAGGTAAATTAAACTAAAAAAAATAATGGATATGGATAATTACTTTTATTTTCATTTTTAAAACAATAAATGGAAGTTATGCCAGTTATATTATGTTGCCCAGTTATTACATTTTGTTTCTGCATAAAATTCTCTATATAAATTTTCTTGTATAGGAATTACTTGAAATTTAAAATCCAACTATATTGCTTTTTTTATACTAGTATATAACCTTAGTTTTCCAGTAAGGATTATGTATTTTTGCATGCATTATAATTTTAAAACAATTTAAAATAAATATGGAAAATTATTTCAAATCAGTTACACACATGATATATTTTTGTTTTCATTTTTTAAAGAACTTGTCCAAATATGATGCCTCTATAAGAGTAAATGATTCGAAAATGATATTTAAAGCTAATTTTTGAAATTAAATTTTGGTCCCCCTCTGTTATTTCAATCTCAACGCTTTGCCAAATATCACCTTCATTTAAGTTGGTTGAGAACAATTTATTTCTTACAATCAAGCATATACAGTTTATTAATTACAACTATGCATAAAATTACAAATTATGAACGAAAATATACGCCAACGCTTTTCAGAACGAAAAAATAAATCTAGAAATGCAAAAGCAATAAACTCGGGTCCTGACGAAAGCACAATCAAAGTAACAAAAAGTATCCTTGACAAACAAAAAGCTCTTTCATAACTCTGGGTTTATTGCAAATTATATTTCTATTTTTACGAGTCGATTAACGTTTATTCTCCACCTCATTTCTCTGATTATGTCCCTGCAATTACTTACTCATCATTATTCAGAATCTTCCTTGAAAAAAAGAGCTAAGACAAAGAACAACAAGGGGTATGGTAAGAGTGAAAAAATGGCTATGAATTCAAAGCCATAAATGCTTTTTGTTATAGTCCGTTTAATTGGGCAATTATGGAATAGATGTTTTTAATATGCTTTACCCGCATAATTGCTTGCTCAGTTTTACGAGTTTGTGTAGTTATGATTGCCATATTTTATAGGTTACGTAATTCGTACTGTTTTTGTGTATAGACTGCAGATGGATGATAACAATAAATTGTAATGATGTTTGATAAAAATGTGTGTAGAAATTAAATATTTTATTTCTGGCTAGAAATATTTACTTTTTGTGAAAACAAATAGATTCCTTATGGATATTTTTAATATTGTAGATTAATAATTTGAATCACACTACTGAGTGGTAGCGTATAGCTCTGTCCGGGGCTCCCATCCCGGGCTGGGAAAGGTTGACTCAGCCTTTCATCTCTTCAGTGGGTCGATAAATGAATGCGAAATCTTGGGAACTGAACACTGGTGGTTTCACGTCAGAATGGCCACTTGACTGAAACATCTGCACATGCACCCCAGCGCCTAAGATCATGAAAACTGAGATAGCCACAGTAGGTCTTGGCCCTCATGGACTGCTGCCCTACTGCTGAGTTTTGTTCAGATTTATAATTTGGAGATATTTGATATTTATTCCGTAACTTTTGACTATATTACAGGTACTTGTAATCTAAAAAATAGCTGGTATTTCTTTATTTAAAAAAGTTTTGCTTTGGATTAAATTTTTTAGGGAATATTTTTAGTTAAAGAAAATAAACCATAAAAATGTATGGGAAGAGTAGAATAAATTTGAGGTCAAACAAAAGGAAAAATAAAAGTTCAAAAAGTTCAAAAAATCTCCAATTTTAAAAGCTTTAATAGCTCAAAAAGTCAATAAATATATTTTAATAACAAAACTTATACGTATAAATTATTCTAGTTTTAACCCCTCCCCTTCCCAAAAAAGGGTTCCCATTTTTTTCTTACTGCAAAATTTACCAGGAATTCCTTTCATAATCAGCATAATTCTTTTATTTTGCTGCTTGAATTATTCATTTAAAAATGACTTAATTCTTTTTTTCCGAAAATAATTAATTTAATCAAATTCCGAATTCAACCGTATTTGACTGAATTCATTTCGTTTAGTAAAGCAAATTAAAAATATAGGTTTAAAAAATATGCATTCTCTTTCTTCAATGCAAAGTTCTTCATACTTCTCCTACTCCCTACTACAACCTGAAAAATTTACTACAGTAAATAATTTTCAAAAGGTTTATTAAGGTTTAAAAAGATTTATTTCATAATTCAAAGATGCTTTCTTATTTTTTAGCACAAACCAAAGCTGTTATTTTTTTAAATCTAATTCTCAGCTAATATACGCTGTTTTTAGAATTGTGCTGCGTTATTCAAAATTCTATTACAATTTTTAGTGGAATAATCAATTTAAAAATTCAAATATATTGTGAAACACGATAATATAGCTATCAATGTTTAAGTTACTGCTAAAAAGAAAATGACAAATGATTACAAAAGATGTAAGCTATTTACAATTGCATTTTAAAAAATATTACTTTGTATTTCGATTAAAAAAATGTTTTCTTATGAATTTTTGTGATCAAAAATATTTAGAAATCATTTTAATTTCCATTCAAAGAACATTAGCAGCTTCGATAGAGGAATCATGTTAAATGTCAGTATCCTTTACAAAATTTTCATTTTTAAATATTTACCTTTAAAAAAAAAGAGTAAGGTAATATTTTTTAGAAGTAAATACAATATTATTTGTGTGTTACATGTTAGTTTTAAGGATTATCCAAAGTCTTTTTTAAAAATCTTATTATCTAAAGTTCTAACATCCTTGATTCAACTTCTATCTCTTTTAATTCAATTAACTGTTAAATTTTTTTTAAAAAAATTTGATTTCGTGTCTTGTAAAATAATATTTGCATAGAAAAGCACGTGTCTCAGAAAAAAATAAAGAAATATATATTTCAAATAATTGCTTTTAATAAATTACAACAAAATTAATAATATTTATTTCACCCTAAAATTGTAAATGAAAAAGAATTGTTTAAAGAAAAGAACTTAAGAGACGTTATACACATGAAATTTCATATTTATATAATTTTAAGCAAATCTTTAAAAAAATTTATGAATGAAAAATTCACAAGGTTTTTATCAAAATTCATACAAATTAAATTTAGTGCTTAGTGTATTATGAAATTTTCTTGTGTGATAAATAATATATATATATATATATATATATATATATATATATTATTTGATAAGTTTAATATATTTGTGCAAATGTAATGAAAAATCAGACAGAAGACATATTAATAATTAATATGCATCAGTAAAAAGTACATTAATTTTAAAAAATTCATAATTTTTAAATTATAAAGAGCAGTAATTGATTATTTATTCATTTATATATATATATATATATATAATTTTAAGTACATGCATTCAAGATCTTTTACGTGATCTTTTTCATCCATATATTTTGAAAGGTTCCTTTAGAAAACAAAATGAAGAAAAATGTAAGCAACATTAATGGCTTGAATAAAAAATTGATATTCATGTCTATTTCTTTAGATTACCTGCAAATATTTACGAAGTTTTGTCTTCTTATGGACACAATAGATGGTAAGAGGTAAATATTTTTTAATCAGATATACAAGACACAATAATTAATTTGCTGTAATTTAAAGATCATTTTTGACAACCTTCATTCTGTACTCAGAACAAGTCACGTAGTTTATCAAATTATATATGTTATGTAACGCATCTACCAAAATATATTACATAACGTTTTTCAAAACATGTTTGAAAATTCAATAACACATTCGTCAGATTGCATCATAATATGTTGCAATAGATATTCATATATCTCTCAAAATAATGTTAACAAACTAATCAAAATATGTTACTAATTAAAAATATTTTGTGACAAATGAATTTCAACAGTAATGTGTAGCTATTTCTGTTTTTCTATATGAAATATTTATTTTATTACTGTAACTATTTAACTCTAAAGTTCAATTTATTTTGTACTTACTTACCAAATTTATAGTATAATTTCATCTTTTTATCCACGAAAAATCCTAAGATTTCAGTTTGGAAACCTCAAAATAATTTTTAAATTAAACTAAGCTTTTAGTCCTACATCTGCTCAAAATTAAGCTAGAAGTCCGCTAATCATGAACTTTCTATGTCTTCGTATTTGCATGACAAGAACAAAGGTTTTGAAACGCATGGCCACCAACTGTCACATCAAAATATCTGACAGTTGGTAGACGTGACGCACCGTTTCACTGTTATCAGTTTTAAATTAGCTGTTGTTTTTTTCAACAATATATTGTCGTTTTCCTACATAAATAATTGATAGAATTGAAAACTTATTTCTTATTTGTTTGAGAGAAATTCAATTATAAATTATTGCGGAATTTCTTTTTTTTTTACCTTGTTTCATTTCTACATACTTAAAGCACTTAAGTTAATGTTCTATCTATCTTTTATTATGTCTATTTTGGAATATATGTATTTTAATAAGTCAAACGAAATTTTCGAAACGTTATGGAATTTTGATTGCTGAATTAATAATTCTGATGTTCATGATATAATTTTAAAAACAAAAACAAAATGAATTAAAAAAATAAAATAGCCCATTATGTATTAAACATTTATTAATGATATTTAAGGTAAAAAAATGCTTACTTTATCATATATGTACTTTCTTAATCAGAAAATGCGTCTTAAACTTGAGATGTTTCGCTCTGTTAATACTGCTTTATATACTTTTTCTTTGAAAATTTGAATCTTTTGATGAAAAACAACAGACTCTGAAAAATATTTAATATTATAGCAGGAAGAAACATTCAAACAAAAAATAACGTACGTTTTGATTATTCAAATATAATATCATCATTTATCTTGATGGATTTCTATTAATTGCAAAAGCTGAAATATGGATATATGCATCTAACTTCCAATACAATAACCTTTTTCTTAAAATTTGTGGGAGAACTTTTTTAAATATAAATCTTAAGATAGAGAAAACACATTAAACTCCTTTTATAATCTAGTTTATATTGTTAGTTAATTAATTACTTTTGTGATCTATGTCAAATTATGAATTTATAAAACATCCGTTTGAGTGTAAACTAAGATAGCTTAAAATCAAACATAAACCCCTGGTTTCATCTATATGCAATATCACAGAGTTTACATCCATCCCGTGTCCTTTACACACACACACATATATATATAAATGTTTTATCACGAGGTCTACATTGAACTTAAAAACACATAATATTTTAAATTAAATTCTTGAAGCACTTTTTACAGCTATATGAGTCAATTAAAAACTATACGAAATTTGTGTAAAATTTATATGCATTCCTCTTTTAATCAGATACCATCATTTTGGATATATTAGTTACTTTTAAACTCACTTATATAAGGTGAACTTCTTATTTTTGCCACTTCCATATTTAGATTGCTAGACTTCTTAGATTAGTGCATAATTCTCGATTGAATCCATGACTTTAATAATGGAAAAATATTTCACTGAACATCGCTCCGATGGGTAACCAAGTTTCATTATTCAAATATGTCTGATCTGTTTTGAAGCAATTTGTACATTGATATAAACACACACAATCCCCTTCATTGTTATATTGATAACGCTTCAAGATTTTATTAAATATTATAATATTGCTCCCTCTTCAAGATTGTCATATTGCTCCCATTTCAAGGTTATCCTACTGCTCTCACTTTAAAATTGTTATATTGCTTACACTGTTATATTGCTCATGCTTCAAGATGGTGTTACGTTGTTCATACTGTTATATTGTTCAAACTTTAAGATTGTAATGCTGTTCAATTTGCTATATCGCTCACATTTAGGCATCACGTTCACTTCATAATATACTATTTAAATCAATAATTCTACTGCAAGAGCCTTTTTATTAATTTCTTATTATACATTTTATATGTCTCTCTCTCTCTCACTATGTCTAATTCTCACATGCAATAAATATTTCTTGTACTAGAGAAAAAGGGAAGAATCAGCTTGATTAGCATATTACTCATACTTCATGGCATTTTCATTTCAGTAAGTAAATTATTCAAATCAACACAAATACCTTACCTTTTCAGCGTTTTCTTCTTCCACGCATGATCATTACGTCTACACACAATTTCCACGGGAATATAACTATTTTTTAAACTTGTTGCATAAGAAAAAGGGAAGTAAGGGTTGTGATAACTCTTACTTCAGAACTTTCTCTTTTGCCCTCCTAAGCAGCCACGAGTTCGTCTGACCCACTGAAGGAAGTGCGGCGGCTTCTTTCCCAATATCTCGAACACCACAAACACAGAGACCGAAAGCTGTAGAAAACAAAAACCTCGAAGTCAATCTCTGAAGACTGGTTTCGAATATTGATTGATAGAAGATTGTGTGGTCTGCTCAGAATGCGAAACGTACGCGTCCTCATCCGATAAAATCCAATTACAAGCTTAGAACCAGACGTAAGCTGAATAACGTCTTTCAACAAAACAAATAAAAAAAAGGAACGAAATTGGCAATTTCGATGGAGCTTCTTCATAGCTCATACCACCTCTATAAAAACCCAATTACTGGCTTTTAAAGCTTAATTCGAGGCTATTTTTACAGCACCGCCTTGTTTGAAGAGGTCAGTCTTTTTCACCGTTATGTAGGAGATGCACGTAGGACTGTGGAAGTTGTGCCCAGAATTCTATGGCCAAGTCTGGCTGTCCCTTTTTCGTCTTTTGTTTCTTTCTTTATCTTTTTTTTAATATCCCCCCCCTTTGAGACATGAAAAGGAACTTGACCATTCACACTAGGAATCGGGGAGAGGTACGTGAGATGGAAAAAATGCGTTAGGTGCAAAGCCTTGATGGTATTGCTACTGGATTTTTTTCTCTTTTCTTTTTTTAATGGCATCACGTATGCGAAAGTCGAGACTTGCTCGGGACTTTTGTTATGAGGGGTGGAGCCAGGGGTTGTTCGTTTGGGCACGTACCGGATGGAAGTGCAGGAAGAGATTCTACGTGAGGATACTGTCGAGGAAGGTTTCTGAAGAATGTTGTCTTCGTTGTTGATTTGATTGGGTGTTGTTATCGCTGCTTCTGTGGAATGGATTTCACGAAAGATTCTTCGGATGAGAGGAAGGATTTTGCTTTTTGTCCGAACTCTGAAAAGATCGGGCAAAGTATTCTTGTGTTTCAGTATTCTTGTGTTGTATCTATAACTAAGAGAGATGGAGTTTGAAAAATACTACTCCAAATACTGTTAAGTCTTAAAGAATAGTTTCCAGATAGATTTGTGGGAAATAAGTCACGTACATACGTTTAACGTGCAATAGTTTTCTTACAAAATTGATCATTACTAAAGAAATTATTTTATGGTTGCCTAACTTTAATACAAATTTATTTTTAATAATGTTAATAATTTTATTTCACAGATTTGGGTTACTTAATTATTCGTCTATATCAGTCGAATTAACGGATTGAGACGAATAATTAAAATCAATCGTAGCGATTTTGTTTTATACTATCGTTGGATTTCCTCTGATAGGGTCAAGCCTTGTATTTAAAAGTAATTAAAAAAAGGTAAGGATTTAGGGGGAAAGAGGAGAAGTGTTAAAGAACATATAAATGCTGTTGTTGTTGCTCATGCTACCTGTCTGACATAGTCAGATCGAGGCCCACGAAATTCATCGTGGCAATGGGCTACTATATAAATGTAAATATATATAGTACTTTGTTACTTTCCTTTTTTCATTGTTTTCTTAATTCTCACTCTTTACTACTCTTGTTAGTTAATAAGAAGAGAAGAATACTATTGTGAATTTAACTATCATAATTTTGCCAATTTTTTTTGCATTTTTATTCTCAGTATTTTTTTTTCTTCTAGAATATAATTTAACTTAGGGGAATAAGAATGTACTTTTCTTTTTTTAGCCAAGCTTTCTCTTACATCAATTATTTTGCGCTACCAAATATTTATATTTACGAGTTCGTGGTGAATGTTATTTGTTTTGTGGGTTTGAGACCTTGTGCAACTAAAAGATTGAAGAGTAGACGGATTGATGTACGATAAATCTGCCGAAGATTAAAGTCCTTAAGTCAGCATAGAGTGGAAGTTTGGAGAATGAAATGTGATCTTGGGAACCTTTCTTGTCACTTGACCGCTGCTAAAAATTACTAGGTCTATCGCTTATATTTCCCTAGTGCTGTTTCGAAGGGCAATGCAAAGAAATAATCAATCAAACAAGCAAAAGTTATTTTAATTTGATAGTTTAGTTTTTTTTTATGTGCTAGAATGTGCAGTTGCTTTATTTACGTGCAGTTTTAAATCGATGAAGCCTTTCAAAGTGTACTTCGTAATTCAATTAAAATAATATATTCTAACAATTACGTACTGTCGAGTTATTTTTGATAATATGACCAAAATGATTCAAAATACCTTAGTGATTTTGTTATAGTGTGATGTTTAAAAAATATCACTTGGCACAGGACATCTTAAGGAAAATAATTCAATTAGGCTTCGATTTTAGGGTAATTTTATACGACCTTTAGATAACCAAATTTATTGATTATGTATCGAGATCTGAAAATAAATTTGAATAAGTTTGAAACTAGCAACAGAGGAAAAGAAAGAAATTCGTTAATATATGACAGCAAGGAACAAACTCGTGTTGCTATAACTAAATATAGTGTTAATATGCTTTTAGCAGAGAGTATATATGTTCCCGAAATTTTAATTATCATGATTTAAATAAAACTTTCCTGTCATCTTATTCATTAACGGATGTTGGATTGTAATCATTTACGCAATGAATTTATTTTTCTAAAGGCATATTTAAGAAGGATTTTTAATATTTTCGTCTTTTTCCACAAATAATACAATTTCTCATAATTCTATGTTATTGAAAATATGACAAAAATTTTGCACTCTTTATACAAGTATTCTTTGTTATATGTATACATCAATGTAATGCATCTCAAAATAGCTGGCAAATTATTATCTTTATTAATATTCCATAGTTCATTGCTAGATTCCAAGTATTATTCTTTTGGACGATATGTAGTTAATTCCTTTTAAGAGCAAATTCTAAATGGAATTCCCATTAAAACCCATTTTGCCAAAGAAAATATCATTTTGGAAAATGATATTTTCTTTAAAACTTATTTCATCATTTTACCTATATCGTTTCAGAAATTATGATAAATTATTTAGAATTATGACTAGCACAAAACAGAGTTAAAATATAAATAAAAAATAATGAAATTTAAACGTTATGTGACAATAAAAAGTTCTATAAAAGTATTGCAACAACAACAGGAAAATAAAATAATAAAGAAGTAATAAATTTTTAGAGCAATATATAAATAAACAAGTGTGATATTAAAGAAAAAATACTTTTCCTATTAAAATTCCTATTATTTCCTATAAATAAATAACTGTTTTTATGCTCGTTTCTGGTACTTCTACTTTTGTTTTGTTGTACAAGAATCTATCAAAATTTGAAATATCAAAAAAACATTAATTGAAGTCGTAAGTAAAATAAAAGTTTTTTTTAAAGAAACGTTTCATTACACCACCTAATAGATTTTTAAGAAAATGAAAACATAATTATGTTACCGAATTAAAAATGAACGATTGATACCAGGAAATATTCGAATAAAAAATTCACGTTCAAATATGAGGAATTTTTTTTTTGTTTCATTTGAAATTTGAAACATACAAGTCATATAATTTATTGTTAAAGTTTTTTTGAAGGGTATTTAAAAATGTGAATCAAAAACTGACTATTTTAAAAGCAAATTTTATTCGTCAATTTGCTTAGAAAAATCAGCGCCATCTATTGAGCAAGAGAGGTACTTAATAAGGGCTGCTTTTAACCGGTCCGCGGATCAAATGGTGCCGAGCCGCTTAAAGAACATTTAAACTATTGCCATTTTATTTAAAGTGGTGCATTTCTCTAGGATTTGCGCAACTTTCCACGGAAATCACTTTATATTCCACGTTAAATCATTTTTATTCATTTTTGGTATAACTATTTTATTCTGAAGGCATATTTAAATATAACTAAATCAAAATTGTTGAATCAAAACAATCTAAAATATAAACAATCAACGTGTCCTACCTTCAGCGGGCCGCGGTTAAATTATCAAACGTTGACCGGTCCGCAGCTATTAAAAGATTGCGGAGTACTGGTCTTAAGCATTCCACTAAAAATTTTTACAAGCGGAAAACAAAAAATAAATAAAAACATTTACTCTTTAAGTACATAATATTATTTTTTATAGATTCTGAGATTATAGCTATTATTTCTTGATTTTTAAAAGAAAACGGGCTACTGCTTTGCCCAAAAACACTTCAAAATTACTTTCACAACAAAATAATTTAGAATTATGACTAGGACGATGTTATTAATGATGCAAAATTATACGGTATTGATGTAAATCATTCTGTAATTATACATGGATGTTTTCGACAAATTGACTTCGAAAAAACTTGTCTTAACTAAGTTGTGTAAATCTACTTTTTCCACACGAAGAAAAAATGTTTCTTTACATATATATTATCTCTTTACTTTCGCGTCTAATCCGTCTCCAGTGTTTCAATTTTTTTTTCTTCCCTTTGTTATTTCTCTCCATTTTTTATGCCATAGATTTCTATTTTTCCCAAACAGATCAGAATATTTCTCTTTTGGTTTTTTTTCTTTTTTGCTTCATCAATCCATATATATGTTACCGTTAGAGTGTATAATTCAGTTATTTCATATTGTAACGAGATATTTCTTAAAATAACAAGACAAATCATTTAAAGTATATAATACATGAAAATTTTCATACCTTACCTAGTTATGCCATGAAGTAACTAGCTTCCCTAGGAAATAATAACTAATGATAGACCATTAAAGTGAAAAATAAGCAATTTTATTTTATAAATCAATGGATCTAAAATAGCTAAAACCTCTCCCAAAGTACATTTTATCCCTATTATGGATGATTAATTGATAAATAATCAGATCATATAATTTATAATTGCTCATATTGCTAACAGAAAGGGAAAAAATTGTAGTTTAAAAAAAACAACTAAAAAACATGCTTTTATAGTAAATCGAACGAAAAAGTAAAAAAAAAACTTTTAGTATAAGAATAAAATGATTAACGAGAAAATTAATGTCATTGGGATAAAAGCGTGGGGTGCTCTAAATAATTTCTTACTAGTTCTATTCCGAAATGCTGAGTTAGTGTAAAATGTAGTACAAAGCAACCCACGCTTTTACCCCCAATGACATTAATTTTCTCGTTAATCATTTTATTCTTATACTAAGAGTTTTTTTTTTTTAGTTCGATTCAATATAAAAGCGTGTTTTTTAGTTTTTTTTAAAAACTAATTTTTTTTTTTTATTTTTCATTTTTAGTTCGATCTACAATAAAAGCCTAGTTTTTAGTTTTTAAAACTATCATTTATTCTTTGTTGAATTTATCCTTGAGTTTGATATTTAGAGCCGGAATTACGTGGCTTCTAGAATTTGTCTTGCTCTTCAAAGGATATTAATTAACGAGTCTGAAGGGTATTTATTCTCTCCGCTTACGGGGCCTCGGATGAGTCCCATATCGTTATATTTCAGAGATTCTGTCTGTATAGATACAGGTTGTAAGGCATTAGCCCGTGGGTGCTGCCTTACTTGTAAGTTATCCTCGTGACCTAGGGGTGTGGGACTGAATGAAGAACCAGGCGTTGCCATAACCTTAATATCTCTTTATTAAGATCTTAACTTAAACACTATACAATGATAATATTTATATTTAAACTTAGCGGATTTGAAGTGCCGAAACACACAATACATATTACCAAATAAGTGCGACCCTGATCACTATATTTAACTTTACCACTTACTCCTAACCTCTGTATACACACAGTTCCTAGTAGTTAATAGAACGACCCTACCTCTATATCTTGGGTAGCAGCAACTCTCTCGGAGCCTAAATGAAGTTTTGGTTTATCTGGTATGGAATGGTATCCACCTTGACTTGAACGCACTGGAACGAATAACTGAACGCTTGAATATAGGCTTACTCGCTTAAATACAAACTAGCATAATCACTTCCCAAAGGCCACACTGCTTACGCTAAACTTCTGCTATTTAAAAGGTTCTTAATTTGCATAATCTCGTTTCGCTTCTGGTTGGAAAGAATTTGCCTTTTTCGGTCCCAAAGAACCCAAGAGGACAGTTAATAGAAAGCGCGATGAGCCTACCACAAGGTCTAATTAATAAAAGTGTGTTAAGAAAAATATTAACTGCCAATCGTAATACCTCCTTTTAAACGAATTGCTATAATGTTAATTCGTAGCATTAATTTTAAACATATTGCTTTATCAAAATAAAAAAAAGTATCATAAATTTATCACCTTTTAAACGTATTGCTGTAATGTTAATTCGTATCATCACTTTTAAACTTCTAAACGTATAAATATTTTTTTATAAAAATAAAAAACATTTAGCAGCAAGATCATAAATTATTTTTATTCACATGTGTTAGACATTTAAAAAAAAATCGGATCCAAATTTTTATGATCTCCTTGTGTTGTTTTTCCAATCCCGTTCCATGATCTCAATGAAAGTAAGCACACCGATTCGAACCCGATCTTTTTGAGTTTCGTGATTTGAGGTTGGCAGCAACTGCCATGCAAATCGAGCTAGTATTTAAACTCGGCTCATGTTAGTTTTAAAAAGGAAGGACAAACGGAAATATAAGAAGTATGTGAGTGGTTTAACTCTAAGAGGGAGAGAACAACTGGTTGGCAATGCAACTGCAGGTTGCATCACCATTTTAGATTAGAAATTAATTTTACAATATTAGAAGACGGTTCGAATCGGATGTCACTGGTAATGTTGCTTTTTTGGACTTATTGATTTTATCGCTCCAGTAACGAGCGTAGTGACTTTATGATTGATTATTAAAGGCCAATTTTAAGAAACTGTTTTTCGTCTTCATGCCTCCTCGACACATAAATTTCACTGCTAGCTTTGCAAAATTTAAATTAGCTTTACCAATAAGTGTAACAAATTTGGTTATGGGCCCAGTCCATGTACTGTGTCGAGGCAGGCTAAGCAGTTGAACCAGGCCATGAACTTTGTCTATTTAAATACTGTTCCAGTCTAGAACTATTTGTTATGAACTCTGTTGCTAGTACGCTAAATCGAGTAACAGATATGGAGTTTAACAACCAGATATCAGTGTTGACTCCAAATAACTGGAACACATGGAAGCATGATATGCAAGTACTCTTAATGCATTATGGTTGCTGGCAGTTTATAATACAGACCAAGCCAGAGCAACCTGATGAAGAAGCAACATACAAGGAAAATTAGATTTACAACTTCGTAAGGATAGATGTTATACGTTGATCTATACTAACATCAGTTCAGATTTGAAAAATCTGATAACGGAAACAACTGACGGAGTAGCGGCATGGAAGATATTAAAAGATCACTTCAAACCAGTCACAAGAGCAAGGGTAATTCAACTATTAGATCAATTTTTTGGAACAAAATACCAACCAGGGAAGATGTTGGAATCTTCATATCTCGTGTAAAGACAGCGGCAACCAGACTACAAGAAGCGGGTCATAAATTGGACGACCTGTACATAGGATTTCAATTAATAAGGTGGCTTCCTCAGGAATTCCAGTCTACCGTGCAACAAATCTACAGATGGAAAGAAGAGGACTTCAGAGTTGTCAAAATTGAAGCAGAGCTGATATTAGAAGCCAATCGTCTTCAGTTGATGAAACAAGATTTGGAGAAAGCGGAGAATGCTTACTTGAGCAGTTTCACTTCGAAGAAGTCGAAGACGTTACCTGGTGCTACGGCTGCAGCTCATGGAGATCCAAATGGCAAGAATGATTACCAAAAGAAAAATGGTAAGGTATTTAACTGTAAATAGATTGTTTAACATTTTTAATAGTTTAAGACTATAGGTCCGTGTTATGTATGTAATAAGTACGGGCATCTTAAAGTAAACTGTAAAGAGAAAAAGTCTCTACCAAAATCTCCTTCAACTGTAAATGAAACTTTTAACACAGTTTGATAAAGGTCTTTGGGTAATAGATACTGCTGCCACGAGTCATTTTTGTAATGACAAGAGTTTATTTTTAGATCTTAAGCCGATAACTAACATGAAAATGTCGTTAGCAACGGAGGATAAAAGTTGTCCCGTAGAAGGAATCGGTACACTTAGATTTCGGGTAAAATATAAGGGGAGTTTTCATGAAATAACTTTGACTGATGTATTATTTAATCCTAAGTTGAGGAGAAATTTATTATCCGGTTCCAGATTAGAAAGTAAAGGTGCGCATTTTGTGGGTACTAAAGGTAAAATTAATGTTTTTAATAAAGACTGGATAAAATTGTTCTCGGCGACACGCCATGAACATTTGTATTTTTAAGCCAGACCATTATATTATACCAAAGAGTAAAAGAAATTAGTTTTTAGTGATGTAACCGCTAAAACAAAAACGGATCAATAGAAATATGGCATCAACGCTTTTGTCATGTTAATAACGATTACTTGGTAAAAACTAGTAAAAATGATAGTGTAAAAAGGTCTCCCACGCTTAACTGATAATGGTAAGACTCATTGTATACCGTGTAAAATTAGCAAAGTCCAAGAGAGTTTCATTCAAAAAGACGGGGGCCGTAAGATCAAAACGTCCATTGGAATTGTTGCATATGGACCTCTGTGGTCCAATGCCAACTGAAAGCCAAGGCGGTAATAAATATTTCTTGAGTATAATTGACGATTATTCAAGAAAGGTGACTGTATTTCCCATCCGAAATAAATCTGACGTATTTCATACGTTTATAAGATTTCAGAAACGAGCAGAACGTTTTCTAAGTAAAAAAGGTAATAGCAGTTAGAACTGATGGCGGACTAGAATTTTGTAATAAGGATATGGATAATTTCTTGACAGAACTGGGTATAAAGCATGAGGTAACAAATTCATATACGCCAGAAATGAATGGGGTCGCGGAGAGATTCAATTTAATCGCTCTAGATGGCATCAAAACATTGCTTAAGTCTAGTGAAGTTCCCCATAAGTTTTGGGGAGAAGCATTACTTTGTTTTACTTATGCATGGAATCGAATTTGTCACAAAGACAGTAACAAAACGCCTTTCGAAAATATTCAGGTAGAAAACCATCGGTATTGCATCTAAAACCTTTTTTGGATGTTTGGCATATGCTGGTGTGCCAAAACAAATTAGAAAAAATTCGATATGCGTGCGAAAATGGGAATTATGATGGGATACGCACAACGTACTAAGGGTTATAGAATATGGTTGATAGATGAAAATAAATTAGTCGAGACTATTAATGTAAGATTCGATGAAAATAAGAGGGGAATTAATTTTAGACAAAAGTTAATAGTAACCTTGGATATAATTTAAACCTTCCTGATTATGATGATGAGGATGATTTTGATAGAGTAAAAGATTCATTAACGAGTCGTTTAGTTTCAAAGACAAGTGCGGAAACGCCCTCAACATCTGAAAACCAGATTTATCTTCCGATAATCATAGCTTGATCCCATGTACAGAGGTTAATTGGATTCGAAATATAGGTAGGAAAGTAACTGGATCTAACGTATATTATAGTATAGAAGGGAAGCAACCCGATTGAAATCTTTAACGAAATAGAGAGATACTGTAAGAGGCATAATATTAAGTATGATCCTAGTTTATTTAATTTTAGAAAAGATAATACCGAATCCCAGGGATTTTCAGATTTGTCAGAGCAACAAGAAGCTCTTATGGTTGAAGTAACTATTTCTAATTGTTACAAACAGGCGATAAGATCCAGAGACGCATCTAAATGGCATGATGCAATGGATAAAGAAATTAACGTAATGCAGGAACGTAAAGTTTGGGATTTAGTTGACCATCCGGATAATATAAAAATTTTAGAAAACCGTTGGGTTTATACCATTAAATATGATGAAAATAATAAAAAATTGTTAGAATTTTGTAGAAAATTATTTCTTTTAGAGAATAAGACTTTGTTTCATTAAGATTAAAATATTAGTTTGTTTATTACAATAAAGATTGTGAATAAAATGTATTTTTTGTATTAAATTGTATAACATGTGATTAAAATTAATTTGCTGATTTGTAAGAGATAATGGTGCGAGATTGGAAAAAAGGGGGCCGATTGTTAGACATTTAAAAAAAAAAATCGGATCCAAATTTTTATGATCTCCTTGTGTTGTTTTCCAATCCCGTTCCATGATCTCAATGAAAGTAAGCACACCGATTCGAACTCGATCTTTTTGAGTTTCGTGATTTGAGGTTGGCAGCAACTGCCATGCAAATCGAGCTAGTATTTAAACTCGGCTCATGTTAGTTTTAAAAAGGAAGGACAAACGAAAATATAAGAAGTATGTGAGTGGTTTAACTCTAAGAGGGAGAGAACAACTGGTTGGCAATGCAACTGCAGGTTGCATCACCATTTTAGATTAGAAATTAATTTTACAATATTAGAAGACGGTTCGAATCGGATGTCACTGGTAATGTTGCTTTTTGGATTTATTGATTTTATCGCTCCAGTAACGAGCGTAGTGACTTTATGATTGATTATTAAAGGCTAATTTTTAAGAAACTGTTTTTCGTCTTCATGCCTCCTCGACACATAAATTTCACTGCTAGCTTTGCAAAATTTAAATTAGCTTACCAATAAGTGTAACAACATGCATGAGTCTTTTTTTTATTTCCACCCTGCACTTTTTCACATAAAGAAAACTTCTTTTTTTTTTGTTTTATTGGTATTAACTGCAATCCTATTAGCGGTTTTAGGGTTGCTCCTTGATCTTTTAGTCGCCAAATTTGGAAATGGTATATGGAATTAGTTGTTAAATCTGAAAATGGTTTATGCAATTAGTCGCCAAATCTGGAAACAATGTAATGAATTAGTCGCCAAATCTGGAAACAATCTAATGAATTAGTCGCCAAATCTGGAAACAATGTAATGAATTGGTCGCCAAATCTGGAAACAATGTAATGAATTAGTCGCCAAATCTGGAAACAATGTAATGAATTAGTCGCCAAAAATCTCAGAAATCCTTAAAATTCTTATTCCTGACCATCATGATCAGGATAATGAAATAATATTACGAAATTATATTGTATTGTCATCGGATCAAAATTTCAAATTGATCTGACCTTTCAAAGTGGGTTAAAATCGAGTTCAAAGATTCCATTACATACAAGTAAAACTTATAAAAGCGTTTTAAAAAAGTTTTGTATCTATTTACTGGCACAATTAACTTTTCAACTTCTTGAACTTCAAGGATATCATAATGCTGAGGGAGCAAATAGTCACGTAATAATTTTTACTGTTTTGTTTAAGCACTTTTTTGCTATCAAAGTTAATAATTTTTCACAAGTAAATGCAACAGTTTTTTTCCTTTGTCCCACTTTTATTTAGTAAAGATTCAAATCTCTCGCATTTAATCTTATTTGCAGATTCGTCTCTCATTTCTGAAGAAGTCATTGTTTGGAAACAAGTGCCAAAAATATTTGTTAATAATCCAAAATGTAAAACGCTAACAAAAATACACCGCCAAAATTCTAAGTTTAAAGGTAACGGAATGAATGGTACACACACATTCGTCATTGCAAAGCAGCGATGAGCGGGGTTCAAAACTGACTAAAAGCAGCTAGAACCTGTTTAAGGAGCTTTCGAGTGCTTACTTTGTACTTTAATGATCAAGTAATAGTTAATCTATAGAATACCTAGTTAAATCGTATAATTCAATGAGTTAATATACTTTTAACTTGTCAATTTATTTCATGAAATATCTAGTTATACTATGAAATAACAGAGTTCATACTTTAACGGTAACGATTACTACAAATCTAATTTATAGTAAAATAATCAAGAAAATATCAAGACAATTCGTTACATCCGCAGTAATGCAGTAGAAAATTCTTAGGCTGAGGATTTTAGGGTAAACAATTGTTTTGACGCAAGGGCCACGAAATGGAGAAGCAAAGGATACCTACACCTTTATCATTCATTAGTTAATATTTTAGTTTTAGAATCAGTTCAATGAGACAAAAATGTACCTATCACACTTTTCTATAATTCACTTTCTATAATTATCCTGCAAGTTAACGTCAGCTCACTTGTAAGAGGTTCGCACCTCTCTCTCAGGCACCTAGATATGTGGGGGGGGTAGGGAAGAAACACTCGCTATTATACAAACAATCTATTTATTTATCACACAAAGAACACACACAATTTCAACTAATAATAGTAAGGTAATGTCTCAAAGCTAAACGCGAAAGTGAAACAACGATGGTAAAACAAGAACGATTAGGAAACTATCAAATTTGATCCTTACCGTAATAAAGGATCTAAACTATCATCCGATTTAGTCTAATATCAATTCAATCTCAATGAACAATCGTCACTTTAAAACTGCCTCCTAATGAGTTTTTAATCACAATAATTCAAATAGGATAGATACTTTCAGAAGCAATCTCACCCAATTCGAGTATATCTCTTCTACTCTCTGTTCAAGTTAGAAAACTTGGATTATATATTGTAAGTTAATTTGAATTTCCCTATTTTCTTCTTCCGAAGGGTTGGTTGTGAATAACTCGAATTGATAACACAAGGATTTCCCATGAGGATAAATTGAAGGAACGCGGATAGATCCGTCACAAATTTGCATCCATATTTACTGTAGTTGATCTTCCTTCTAGAAAGAACTTGCTCAAAAATATTTGTTGACCCCATAACAGAGAAAATTTTCTGTCTGTTTGGTTTTCTGACTGTCTTGGCGGGCAGCAAAAAAATTCTTTGAGAGCCTTTGTTTGCCCATCCCTGGCTAAGGGCTACTGAAAAATTGAAAAAAAAAAGCTAAAGGAGCCAACCTTCCCCGTTAATAATCTATATTACAGGGCTGAAATAAATTTAAGAAAAGAAAACACATTAAATAATAATCTTAAACTTTTAACAGTACTAAAATTTATTTGTAAAAAAATCTAAATCGCGATAATTAATGAGTATTTAAACTGCAATGAACCACCAAAAATGAAAGGGTTCAAATCGCTCCCATAAACCCACAAACTTTCGGTTTTTACCTTAGAGGTAAAGCCTGGGATCTTTCGCGTCTTCATGTTTTTTTTAAATATAGCCGCTCCCCCTCCCCCCTCTGACGTATGCCACACTGGAATGTCCAGTCTGCCTTTCCGAAAATAATTGTTCATAAATGTAAACAACACACATGCGAAAAAAAAAACAGATGCAATTTAAATATCTTTTTAAAGAGGACGCGTAAAAATCAGATAATTATGAAAATAAATAAAATTGTAGCGACATTTATAATGAAGTAAAAAATAATAAACACTAATATGCAATTTAAATAAACATCAAACTTGTTACAAAGGTAGGATTTTTTTAAAAATTGAAAAGGTGAGAGAGAATACATCAGATTCATCATAGTTTTTACTAGTTTCGACAACTAATTACAAACATACATACGTTGCTCTAGCCCCACAAAATTCAACACCCTGAAGGAAGTATGCAAACCATAGGAAATTTACATCATACTTTGGGGGTGCTGAAATATGCAAATTACGAGCATTATAGCACAGACGCGTGTCATGGGCGACCCCAAGCTCTATATCAGGTGAAAACAGATAGATTGACAATTCGTAGTACGGCTATTGTTTTTTCTTTTTCTTTTTGCGTGAACCGGTTCTGGACCCGGTTTCATGGTTTAGGAGTGGTATTGAATTTCACTGGCGCACCCTTCTCGTACGCATTGCCACCGCTACATCTCTGAGGTATTAGAGGTCGTGGTTCTCCCATACATTCTTCGATTGCCCTCAGTCATATTCCAACAGGATTATGCGTTACCACACGTAGCACGCAATGTTTAAGAGTTCTTCTTTACTCATCAGATTGAATTGCTTCCTTGACCTGCTTGTTATCCCGATCTATCGCCAATCGAAAATATGTGGTCCATGCTTACACAACGACTGGCCCAGGATACACCACCAGCTGCTACACCAGATCAACTTTGACAATATGTGGAAGCCGCATGGAGATTTCTGCACCCAATGATACATACAAAGCGTCTTTGATTTCATGCCGAGGCATGTGGCAGCGGTCACAGCGAACAATGACAGCTACTTGATTTTGTCTTCATCCATTCGTCACAAGAGGCTGAAGTTTTAATCGCTTGAACTTTGTACAACATGTTATCTGCGAAATAAATTTCACTGCAATATCTCTTGCATTTTGTGTGACCAGTAGTGTAATATATATATGAAAGAAATTTGTATAAAATATCAAAAACAAGAAATACCAGATAATGAACATAACAAGAAGTAATGTAATAAAAATATAAAAGCTAAACATAAAGATCGAATTTATAGAAAAATACAAAAAAGAAACTACAAAAAAGAAGCTAGCGAGTCAGACAGCAATTTTGGACTTAGGACCGAATAAGTGGGGTTAAACTAGTTTGAAGGCGCCAACTTTCCCCCTTTGCATCTCGGTAGGAAAAAACATTAAAATAAACAAAAATTCAAAGTATGTAAAAACTCACAGAGAGTATGATAAAACCACTGTGGCTACTATGCAACAAACTCTCCCAAACTCTTAATGCAGAAAAATCCCAAAACAATTACGTAAGAAGAGTAGAAAAATCCTAAAACAATTACGTAAGAAAAGTATTTTTCAAAAAAGAATTTAACAAAATTTCTTTACTCACATAGTTTTTTTTTTTCAAGATAATCAAGCGTCTTGAAATTAATGAAAATCAATTATTCATCGAGTTAAAAAATTCGAATATACATAAACGCATCTTTTGAACTAACTTTTAAAACAGACAGCAAAGATAGATACCAAAAGAGATGACAATCAAATATGGTAGGCTTTGAATTGGTTGATTGTCAAAAATGTAAATTTGCTAGGCTCTAATTTGGTTGGTTGTCAAAAATGTGTAAGATGTTCAAGATGCGTGTGGAAAAGATGTAAACTGTGATATGAGTGTTATGATATAATCTTCACAGCAAGACCACTAACATGCTGACTTTGAAATCCTATTGTGTGGTGGATTTGGAATTAGAAGTAGCAAGATGGTTAATGTATTTGTGATGAATATAAGTTCTTAAGAAATTAAAAGGATATTCCTGATCTAAGCAACATTGAAAAAATTTTTTATATTATTCAATTTATCTATTTTGTGGGTCGTTAAGTTATCATTTCTAAATAAAAAATTCAAAATGATATTTCTGTAAATTGATAAATGCAAGTTACTATTCCAACAGGAATTTTAATTATATGGAACTTAAACGAATCTCTTTTGTCAAAAATGTTACTGACTACATTGTTAACAAGATGCAAGTCTAAATCCAAGAATTCTACCATATTAGAGTTAAAGTTAGTTTTAAGAAGGTTGAGATAGTCTGGGTAGAACGTAATATTTGGTTTGTACACTATTTTTACCAAAAACTATTAGATCATCTATATAACGATAAATCAAGTATGAATCATTTACAACATGATCAATTTAAAAAAAATGTAAATATAGGTTCGCTAAACAATTACTAGCTGGACCACCCTGAGGTAATCCTTTGATTTGCTTGTAAAGATTCTGATCAAAAATGCAATGAAATTTTCTTTTATTACGAGGTTAACAAGAATATCAAATTTTTCTTTTTTCATTGAAGTATATAATTCACACACACACACACACACACATATTTGTCATAAATTAACTGTAGAACCTTAATCATATCTTCAATATCTATAGAATTGAAAAGGTCCTCGAAATCAAAGCCATGCAAGGAAAAAATCAACATATTCTTAGTAAATCTAGCAATATCTATGCTATTTTTAATTATTGCCGTGTTTTGTAAGTTATCAATTAAATTTTGAAGAAGAGATCGTAAGATCTTCCCAGACTTCGTGATATATCTATTGTATCCATTAGTGATACTACAGAATTTTATAGGGCTTTTATGAAATTTTGGTGTTAAAAAATACTTGGATATTTAATATTATTTAGATGAATATTCAATCTTTTGTTCAAAGCTAAAAGACGATTATCATCTTCTCTATTAATGTGAATTGGTTTTTGAAATGAATTATTATTTAAAATGTAATTACTTAATATTTTACTGTAAAAATATTTACAAATTATTGCATAATTAGCAGAGACCTTATCAACATATGTAATCACGAAGCCATTTTGGATATTTTTTATTGATGATTTAAGATCTTTATACCTAACTTCATTTTCGACAATTCCCGAATTTCTGTTGCTACATAAGATCTAAATTGATTGAAAGCTTCAATCGGCATTCGATATTTAATTGCAATTTTAAGGTAGAATTTATCTAAATCCTTTATGATTTGTTTCATAACGTTTGATTTAATTTTTGTGATCATCAATCTAAAACCGGTACCTTTTTCCATAAAATTTCTCAACAAATCATCTTTCACGATGCCAAGGTCTCCCGTGACAACGTGCTGAAGATAATCATCAATATAGTCCCGATATAAATTGCATTTACATGATTCTGTACTTAGGAGCTCTGATACTTGATTATAATTAAATATAAATCAACCAAGTTTCTTGATGTATTTGAAAGCCTTTTCAATAATATTTTTAATAGGAAAAAATGATTGATATTTTTGAAATATACCTGAAAAATTAATTTTGTTAAAGGATTTATTCATAAATAATAATGTACAATATTCTGTAGTGTAATTTTCACTTGCATCTAATTTAATATTCATTTTTTGTACTAAATAGTTATTAAGGTCTCGAATCATATGCTTACCATGAGAATTCCGAAAATTACATCTGCTTAAAATATCTGTCATAATTTTAATTTCAGGTTTATTCATGCCAAACAAACGATTTAATTAAGCCTGTGTTGTAGTTATCTTTAAATTTATTAGCTAATTCTAACGTATATTGTACGTCCGTTGATTTGTAGTCAGCGTGTCATGAGTGATCTAGTGCCTCTGAAGAGGGGTTGATCCACTTTAAATCTGATGAAGTTCGAAGTTCTCTCGTTGGCGTGGTGTGAAGTTTGGAAACAGCTCAGTTGTCATCCGAGTCATGAGAAGGTGGTTCAAATTTACGAGACCGTCACTAATAGCCCTTGTTTTACTTTATAATGCAGCATTAATAAGCACTCAGTCATTGACGTCCTTCATCTTTGTCCATGCCTTACCTAAAATAAAAATGATTTTTGCATTGGTACTTGTCTGTGTTCTTTTGAGGTAACTGAACATGCATAAGAAATATTTGATGCCTAGAACTATAATAATTCATAATAGCATTTAATTATTCAGTTGAACAAAACTATCGACGCGAATTCTGTTCTTTAGTTTGAATAGGCCAGGAAAGAGTAATATTTAAATTATACTATATGAATGAGAGCTACGTTACATAAAAATATCTTTGCAGTTTCTCTAGCGATGGAACCAATAGGACTGCGGTAGGTATCGGATCATGGCAAGAATGTCATGAGTTCGAGCCCAGTACCACTAAAGACCCGCCGTGTAGGGCAGCGATGAACATTATATCTGTCGAGAGCTGAAACGCCCTCCCGTTCGTGTGGTAGTTAGTAGAGGATGGTGCCAGCTCAGGTGTCGTCCACTTCACTTAACCATGGTTCAAAATATATATATATATATATACGTGGTCTATCAACAAAAGCCCTCGTGTAGCTGAACAGTGTGCGACGTTAATACTCACTCACTCGACGATGGAACCAAGATTAAATTCATAAAACAAACACACGTTTTACATTGCACTGCATAAACGTTTTAAGGGTTTAAATTAAATTTTAAATTAAAATGAAAGGTTCGAGATACATTTCAAAGAGAGAGCTGAAATAAAACATGCTAATATGACGGTTAAAAAAATCTTAGATTTCGGCCTGATAACAAGCATAAATAGTATTTTGAATTATTCATATGTTATACGCTAAGAAAGATGTCGGAAATTCCCTTTTTGGAATAATACATTCTTTCAACGAATGATGAATTACTGCAGAATCTTGACTTTCTTAATTAGCACTATTTTTAGTTCAGGTCAAAAATTATTAGACAAGTAAAAAATAAATTCTTCAAACGATTGCGCTACCCAAACAAATGAGTTATATTATAACGAATGTTTGTGTTCAACTTCTTCTATACATAATTTTTTAAGAGAATGTAACGAATCCAATAAAATTTGATTTACGATGTCCCATTCCAAACAGTGTCGCGATTGAAATTCGATAAGGGGTCCTTTTTCGTCCCCCGTTTTGGCATTTAAAATAATCCAAGCGAGCTATCGCGTTTCTTGCGATCCATCACCAAGTCTCCGTCCATTAGGGTCTCCCATCACGTGGTGGCGAAATTGAAATGCTGCACTGATAACTCAATTTGCTGTGCGAAAGAGGCAAGCTGTCAGCTACTGTGTTTCGGTTTCATCCATCTTTCTAATCTTCGATTCAAAGGCGCGATACACACCCTCGGCACCCAACCTTGGTTTAGAAACCCATTCTCTCTCCGATTCTGATATCGTGCTTTTATCGATAGTCGACGCGAACAAAGGATTCAGGTGTTCGGGAACGATGCAAACAAATGAGAAGCGGTATTCAATGTAAAAGAAAGTACTGATTTATTAGATAAATTCATGAGACAGGTTCTATTGTTTTGAGCATTCGATTCCAAACTGCTGAGATAGCCGCGGTAGCCTAGTGATAAAGGTAATGGGCTCGTGGCTGGCGAGTCATGAGTTCGATCCTGGTCCCGCTAAAGACCCTCCATGTAAAAAGGCTGATACAAGCTAAACTTGTAGAGGCTCAAACGTCCTTTCGTGAGTGTGGTGTGGAAGTTAGGAGAGAGGGTGCCAGCTCGAGTGTCGTCCTCGTTGCTTGATCATGGTTCAACATGACGAGGTCCGTCGCCAAAAGCACTCACGAAGCTGGATGCGGTGACGTTAATATTCACTCACTCAAAATTGATGGGTGTTATAAAGAATTATAAAATCCACTCAAACGGTATAGTGGTTAGTGATGCTGACAGCTGGGCCCGGGTTCGTTTCCAGAAAAAGACCAATAGTCTCTCCTGTATAGTGTCTATGCGGCATGAAAGCACTGAAAATATTCATGGAGCCGAAAGTTTTCTTGAGAGGTTGGTGGTGGGAGACTCTCGTATGCCCCCTCCCGAAATTTTCTCTCAAAATATTGGAGTGGAATGGAGCCAAAACATACGGTCTTCTGCGTGATGCTCACGGCTGAAGCTAAAGTGACAGACGATTCTAGCCCCTTGCCACTATGAACTTCGTGTGCCTCAATCTCGATCGGGTGGTCTTAGTAGAATCTCAACTACAATTATAAAAAATAATCCCACATTCAGGGTTAAAAGGAGAAGTTTTTATGCATGGAATTTAGCAGTACTAGGATAAAAGTTGGCGGGATTCAGCATTTTTACTGATTTTAGGAAAAAAGAAAGTGGTTAAATTTCATACATTCCCAAGTAGTCGTCAAAAATAAATATAACATAAAATTATTAAACGATGCACCCTTAATATTTTTATGATCATTTAAGTTGGAGAAGCAGTCTAATTATTCAAAAGAAATTACTTAGTCTTAATCGATTAATTCAATTAACATTATTCGCTAACCACTAAAATATGGAAATCCATTACGAAAACCGAATATTTTCAGAATTTGGTAAAGAATAGTCTGAAAAACTTGTTCTAAATTTCTTTTGAATTTGATTGCATGTTCTATACATATTTGGGAAAGCTATTAAGGTATATATCCGACTAGGTTCGGAGATAAATTTTTTAAAAATTGATTTTCTGAATAATTTTGTTTTAAAGAACATAAATAGACTTAAAAAGTCATAACTATTAAATAACTAACATGTATCGCCCTTTTTTTGAAAAAAAATTATTTTTTGGAAAATTTTGCAAAATTTTTTAAAATAAGAAAAACGTGATGAATAAAAATAAATTGCACACTATGCAATTTTAACGTCATTGATATACTTCTTGATCTCTCTGAAGTATCACAAACCACAGGATAAAAAATATTTTAAGAAATAAATATTTTATTAGAGCATTTTTTTAAAAAAATTGATGGTCATGATTTTTCATCAAAATTACTGCATGTTCTAAGCTAAAAATGGCTGTAAAATGTGATTAAATGTAGCTGCCTAAAAACCTGCGGTTTGTTCCACTCTGAAGGGCCCATAGCATCCATGTTATAAATTTCATTGCATTCGATTGGATTATTTAGAAGATATCTCGTTTTTCGTGTACAAATTATCATGAAAAGTTCCTTCTTCAAAAAAACGAATTAAAAAAAATATTTTTATTAGTTAGATAAAGTAAATGCTGTAAGAAGAACTTAAAAAACTCTCTAGTTTTATGTATCAGTCCTGCTTCCCCAATAATTAATTTCTGTTTTCCCTAATGAGCCAAAAAACATCAAACATCTAAAAAGCACTTTTTCAAACTAGCAGGATACCTTAGGGGACTATAGGCTACTTTGCTGCTCTAACGATTATTTTTTTCTGAATATCACGTGATCATTATGCGGATAATTACGTTTTAGAGTTAGTATATGACACTTTAAAATACACTATTTTCAATCGGAGAGTTTCATCTTGAACATTTCTTGAACTATTTGGAAACATTGATTTTTGTTGGCTCAGTAGTAATAACCCTTACCTCCAAGCGGATCGTTTTCCAAATTCTAATCAAATCTTGAAATTGAATCTAAGAACACCCAAACAGATTCGCTTTGTGAGAAAATAGGAATTGTACATACTCACTTAAGTACTCAACAATTATGAAACTCGCTCATCCCGAGATCTCAAGAACTAATAGAACCTTGGACGTGAAATTTGACAGGCATGTTTCTTTTTTATTGAGTAGAGATCCGCCAAGAACGGATTTCAGGGAAATCAAGTCTAAAGAGGGGTTTGCGGGTGCGTTATAGAGAGAAGTTCTCGTTTTTGAACTATTATACCTTAAATTTGGCAGGGATGTTTCGTTGTCGTACCATTAATGTAAAGTTTCGAGGAAATTCCCAAGGGGGTAGGAGATTACGGGGACGTAAGACAACGGACCTTTCGTCTTAGAGATTCAAGTCCTGTTCTTTTTATGAAGGGGTAAGAGCTATAAGAATATTTTTGAATGCAATCAAACGCTAAATCAAAACTTGATTTAGATACTTAAAGAAAATATTTATAGCTATACAACATCATAAAATGCGCTACCAAGTGGATGGGTAACGGGTAGTGTGAGTGTGTGTGTTGAATAAGCAAGATACATTGGAGGAAGGAATGTGGTTATTTTTTAGGGGGGAAAAAAACAAGGAGAGGAAATGAGAATGTTTACCATTTCCAGAAACATGAATTTAAAAACGATTAACAAGAAAAATATAAATAAGAGCAACATATTTGTATTAAATAGTTTGGTCGTCTGCTGTTCAAAAATCTGTAGTATTTTAAAAATAACTATTTTACTTGCGTGATGCTGATATACTGAAATAGAAAAATAATTAATAGAAATTATACGATAAATGTGTGTGTGGTTATTCAAGTTGCTGTAAGAAAGAAATATCACAATTTCATAACTTACCTTGGCCAATAAATGGGCTTTTGTTTACATGTGCTGACATGCGAAATCTTAACATTTTTGATGTAGCTTAGAAATAGTGCGATTTGCAATCATTACTTATTTACATTCGCATTCAATCACAGTTTTTCTAGTTTATTATGTTGTTTTAAGGTAAGTTATTTGAGTTACATATATGAAGAAAATATATATATATATATATATATATATATATATATATATATATATATATATATATAATTTAAAATATATTATGTAATTTAAAATAGAAAAGAGTATTACAGCTGTTAATAAAAATGATTTAAGGCGTAAAGTTAGTATGATAATTGCAACTTTAGGTTAGTGAATGATGAAGAGCTGTCTCCCTCTCTCTCTCGATAACTATTTATAAATAGTTTCTGTAATTCCCACAGTTATTTAAAAGATAAACAAATTGAGAGATGTCGATCTACACACACACACACACACATATGAGCAATAATTAAATTTTAAAAAAAAATCAGGGAAAAATCTACACGTTCCCATGCTTTGAAATAGTACCAACAGTATTTACATCGAACATTTTGTAAGGGCGTCCCCCTCGGGTGCCCTTCTCCTTGATTATCAGCGTGAGGTATAGGAATAAATGAAGAACTAGAAGTTGCCATGATCTTAAAATGACTTGATTAAGACCTTAACATAAACCTTTAACAGATTAGATAATATAATATGTGAGAGAATCTACAGGGCTAAACGCACAATATATAATACCGAAATAACGTAGCTCGGACCACTATCAATAATTAACTCGCCTAAGCTTAATTACAACGCGATCACAGATCCGAATATTTAAATAGTCACTCCTACCTTAATGTCGAACGAAGTATCAATCAATCTGATCTTAATTGAAGTTGCGGTTCACTTGCGTGCATTGGTATGCACCTTGACTTAAGGGCTCTCTGTCACGGGTAACTTCTATTGACTGTTGTTTAACCTCTCAAAATCTCTTCACACTTGAAATACAGACTATCATAACATTTCCCAAATGCCACCCAGCTTACTCTAAACTTATGTTATTTAAAAGCTTCCTAATTTGCATCTTTCCTTCACGCTTTACTTCTTGGGTTGGTTGGAAAAGAGTTGCCATTTATTCTGGCCCCAAAGAAACCAAAAGGACATGCTAATGAAAAGACGCGTGAGCCCGTCACAATTTTTGTAAATAATAATTATCACCAAGCGTCATAACGTCCAACTAATAATGAAAAAATTTCTTTTTCTTTTCTTTTTTTGCACGTTGAAATACAGTAAAAATGCTGGAAAATACCACATTTTTGCGAAAAATTATTTAAATTTAGAAACTTTTTTATAAAGAAGGGACTCACAGGATTTCTAAGATTATAGGATCATTTTACCAAAGAAAGAATGTGTTGTGGACACATGACTTTTTACTTAAAAACAGACAAATCGGTGCCTAAGCAAAATAATAATTGCTTGAGATTTAATTTGGTTAAAAATTTAACTGTTTTCTTTTTAAATTAATGAAACCAAGTAAGGAAATGAATTTAAACATATTTTTTATGTATATAAATTGTCCACACATTCTTCAAAACGCACAATTTACTGTTCGATGGATTGACACATAAGCCCATTAGAAATTGAATGTCAATTTATTTAAAAAATATACTGATTGCTGAAAAAAGTTAATCTTTTCAAATGTTCATAGCTTTTCCTCTTTAATATGTGCTTCGAAATATAAGAGAATATTAGAATACCATCAAAAATTCGCGTGGACAGTGATATCAAATGTCATGGCGATTCAAATGATGATTTCCTTCAAAAACAAATCACAGTCAGAAGGATTTTCGCTTGAAGACATTAGATTCCGTCAATATTTCATTTCCGCTGCCGCAGAGTATTTGTAAGCAATCCTTTTTTCCCGCTTCGAGAATTCCGATTATGAAAGGCAAACAATAAATCATTAATAATCGCTATCTTCACCCGATCTCGCTGCATCTGGAAGTCCTCTAGTCCAGTTCGCTTTTGTTACACTCGGTCTGTGAAAGCACTCTGCTGAACCCTTTCAACCGGTCACTTTTCTTGTTATCGATAGCTGCACGTGTGTGTCTTCATGTACATGAAACCGGTGTTCTTGAACCTTTTCTAATTCTACATCCATCTGTTTTGATTTACAACTCTAATTTTACTTTCTAATTAATGTAACGCTAGAATAGGAACTCTAACCTCTTTAAAATAACCCTTTTTTCCCCCAATAGTTTATATAATTCACGGATCCCTCCTTATCTCTAAATTTTTTTAAAAATCAATGCTCGAAAAAACAGCTGGTTAAGCTGTTGCTATGGCTGTGCTGTACTGAATACTGGGATAGTAATTTTCCTCCAGAGGTCTATTTGGCAGCTTTAAATCAAGTTAGGGCAAACAGTAGTCCACCAAGAATTTTTTGTGGTCTCCCAAGACAGTCAAAAAATTAGCTTTGAAGCGAGATTTCCTTACCGTGCGAGACCAAAGATTCGTCTCCTATTTTCTCATAGTATAGCTACGTCAAAAAGCATTCACGAACGAAACCTAACTAGTAAGAGTATTTTTCTTCTTGTTTAGTTAAGTGTTGGTGACGGATCTATACGCGTTTTTCCAACTAATCATTTAGGAAAAACTTTGGGCTATCCGAGTTATTCACGACCAACCCTTCGGAAGAAGATAATCGTGATATTTAAATTAACTTACTATAAATGTAGGCGAGTATTTCTAGCTTGAGAGAGAGGAGAGAAGATATACTCGAGCCAGGTGAGATTGCTATTGAAGGTATAATATTAGAATTATAGTGTTTTGATTCTTATTAGGAGGAAACTTTATAAAGTGACGATTGTTCCCTAAGATTGAATTGAAATTAGATTAAATCGGATGATAGGTTAGATCGCTAATTAAGATAAGGATCAAGTTTGATAGTCTCCTAATCGCTCACGTTTCAATGTCGTTTTTCCTTTTTCACGATTAACATTGAGGCATTCTCTTTCTATTATTAATTGAAATTGTGTCTGTTCTTTGTGTGGAAATAGATAGGTTATATTTGAATTATGTCGAGTATTTCTTCCCTTCCCGCCACACATCTAGATGCTTAAGATCGAGCATTTTACATTCTCTATCCTAGTTTTATTTTCTACGAAGAAAAGAAGAGGGTGCAGAGATATAATTAAAATGCAACGCTGATTTATTAACAATTATTTATTGTTTTTATATTTTAAAGTAGTCACTCTATGTGACTGCCACTTCTATTCTATTAGTTAGATTAGCGAACTCATCCGACGTAATTAATTTTCAATGCCTTACAATTTTATTTATCTGTTTAAAAAAAATGACGTTCATAAAGGTGAGGTTTGGTGTTAAAATGTTATGGTTTGGTGTGTTAATAAAAATGTTTAACATAACAATCCATTACATCAAAAATAGAATAATAGTTTTACTTCAGTATAAAAATAAAATCATAATTTTTTAGTTTTGCTTGCTTATTGACATTTGAACATCTTAAAACATAAAACTAATAATTTTGCTGAAAGTATTTTACTATTAGTTAAAAACTGAAAATGACCAAACTCTGGAACACAAAACATAGATTAAAAGATAATATCCATGGAGCAGTAGTGAAATTAATTTGTGTGCAAAAGTTGAAAAGCAACGATGATACAATTAATTATTATTGTGATTAATTAGTTAATTTTCATTGATTCGTCTTCGTTGATTCAATCCAAAAACCAAAAGTAGCTTTTTTCGTCCAATTAATTGATTGGTTCTTAACGTGTTACACACGAGGGTTATTGGAGACGGGCCTCGTAATTACGAACAACTGTCACCTGACGAGGATGATACCTGAGCTGGAAGACCTTTCTCGAAACTTCCACACCCCACCAACAGAGGACTTTTAATCTGAGCAGATTTAACATGGATCATATTATCATTCGATGAATCTTTCAAGATAAGGTATATAACTTAATGGCTTCAAGTTAGAAAAGGTAAAAATAAAACGCTATAGTTAAAAAATTCAAAAACCTATATATATATATATATATATATATATATATATATATATATATATATATATATATATATATATATACTCATGAACAAAAAAATTAACGCACCAAGAAATAATTGCGGGATCGTAACGAAACTTGGCATGAAGGTACATGTCGGGGAAATATGCAAATGATTAGAAATACAGCGTGATTGCGCATTACATATAGCCATTAGAGGGCGTTTAACGTCATTCTCCGTGTAGTATAAAGCAGGTAAAACCAAAGCTTGTTTGAGTGTGCTGAATAGTTTACAAAGAAAGAGCTGAGGTGACATGCCATTACGCTGTTTTCGAAGCAATATGAGCAGTTTGAGAGGGGAAAAATCATAGGCATGATGGAAGAGGGGTGGTCAGCTAGGCGAGTAGCTCGTCAATTAGGCCACTCTGATTGTGTTGTGAGGAGGTGTTTGGATAAGTGGATCCGAGAGATGTCATTTACACGAAGACCAGGCTCAGGACGCCCCCGACAGACCAGTCGTCGAGAAGACCGCTACATGCCACGCACAAAGAAACTGGACTGCAGGGAATGGAACCAGGTCGGCTTTAGCGACAAATCAAGATTCAATCTCAGCAGGGATGACAATCGTGTTTGTGTGTGCAGACCCCGTGGTGAACGTTTCCATCCTACCTTTGCTTTACAGCGACACACCTTGGGGGGTCGTTGCTTACAATACACGGTCACCCCTAGTATTGATCCGTGAAAGCATGACCACCCAGCTGTATGTCCATGACATCCTGCAACCACATGTGTTGCCACTCATGCAACGGCTCCCAGGAGCCATTTTTCAACAAGACAAGGCTCGGCCTCACACAGCAAGGACGTCACAAGACTGTCTCCGCACTGTTAGTACTCTTCCTTATCCTGCCCGATCCCCAGAGTTGTCTCCAATCGAGAATATCTGGGATCATTTAGGACGGCCAGTTGGGCATTCCTCGAGTTTGAATGAACTAGAGGCAAAGTTACAGCAAATATGGAACGAAATGTCTCAAGGCATCATACAGAACTTGTATGCCTCAATGTCCGATCGTATTGCACCGTGCATTCACGCTAGAGGGGGTTCAACAGGGTTTTAAATACTCCGTTCTTTTGCCTTCTTCTCTGAAATAAATGATCCTTTTTCTTTGATTTTCTAATCATTTACTTACATCAAAGTAGTCATTACGTATGTAAAATTTTCTTTTTCATTTTGACGACTCCTTCTTGGTGCGCTAATTTTTTTGTCCTTGAGTGTATATAATTACTAAGTAAAATGAATCCAAATTTATGGTAAAAATAGCCTTATTCAGATTAATTACCGTGTAACGTGCACTTTTAACAAAAACAATAAGAGTGTGGGTATAAAAATGATAGCTCCAAAAATAAGGAAATAGAAAAATATGTGAGCATGAAGAAAATTAGACTTCTGCGTAGATCGAAATACTGTTTATATAAAAGAAATGACCTACTTGATGACCATAAATGGTTGTGTGTATAGTTCTAGAAGTATACTACTTTTTTTTCTAAAGCTCGGAATAATGACATAAGAGCATTTCGCACATACCTTTCAGGTATCATTGTAAAAATTTGTGAGCGTTAAATGGTGGATATACCTTAAAATTAGTAAATGCAGCTTGAAAGTAAAAGTGCGCATTATACACTGGATTTTACGGTACTGATACTAATATTACAGGACTTGTATATTTTTTTACAGAATATAAATGCGTTTGCAAGGAATTTGAATAGCCGTTTTAGAACGAAATTTGATAAAATTGTAAAAGGTTTATTATTATTACGATTTTCAAATAAAGATTAATAATAACATTTATGAAAAAGTTCATTTGATATAAAATAATTGGATGATATTTAAGTAATAAAATAAATTGAAGTTGAAGAAAAATAGTCAACTATTTTTGCTTTGATATGAAATCTAGTAATCAATCAGAAATACAAAGTAAATATTCAACTTAAAAGTAGAAAAATTCCTGTACTCTTATGTTTCAGGCATATTAATTTTTATCGAAGAAATGTGATCTTACATTGATATTTGAACTCAATGTATCCTTTCCAGATGCAGACATGCCAATAATTATGTTGTCAACTCCGTGCTTTTACTCATATGTAATAACCTGTTCAGATAAATGACCGAGTAGCAACTAAAAAGAATTTGAGGAGGTATTAATAATTTACAGAAGATGTGCAATTACGGAAAAATATCTAATACAAAATTAAATTTACTTACGCGAGATAAGTGTTGTATGCTAATTATTAAAATGTAATTATTATCCTTTTTTTATTAAAGTGTGCACATTCTTTAAAACATTTAAATTTATCAATGTCCTATTTACTAATGTTTCCTTGTACTTAATTATGACTGTATATGCATCAGGACTTAAACTTCCACAGCGATCATTCATCATTGCTCAGAAATAATGGAGACTGTATGATAAGTATCAAATTCATTAATGATGAGAGCTGTAATTAACTTTTGCTCTTTTATTCGTTTCTAAAACTGTATTGAAAACTCATCTCAGTATGACATATTTTTATCGTCGTAGGCTAAACTAATAAAGTCATGTATGCATAAATTAAACAGTGGAATTCAACTTTAATAAGAGACTTATTTGAGTTTTTATTCGTAGTATTAAACAGTAATATCATAGTTGTCATTTTAATAATTGTCTTGAATAAAAATTAAATATGAATTTTTTTGCTATTATTGTTGTTTTATATTGACTTTAGAAATTTTAATCGTATGTCTCTTTATAAATAAAAGTTTTTCTTTATAGTCGGAAGTGAATAATATCAATTCGGTTTCTTAGAAACTGGTTATTTTTGTTTTGATAGTGGATTTTATTATAAAATGGACACTTTAACTTCCAAATGTAATTTCCATTTCGTTTGAAAGAGATATCAACCAAATTATGCAATGTTACTCTTATATAGTAACGTCATATTAGTTTAACGGTTATTGAAGCAATGATTTTTATAATCGTTACTTTTACAAAAACAACCTCTGTGTATACAATATTTATTTTCGCTATTATTTTTTATATTTAAATTTTGGAAGCGATTATTTATTCATTACTTTCTCATTTTTACGAATTCCTTATTCGTACGTGACGATTACAATTATTTTTCTGATGCGATTCTGCGAAGGATATTCTTTTTTGAAGTGTTATCAAACTGAAAAAAACAATCGAATTGTCACTTTTACTCAGAATTAAATGGCAACATTTTCTGCATATAAAAATTAGTCTTATCCGTCATTCGTGTTTCTTTTAAGTTGGTTAGATTAATCATAGCTTAAAAATTCTTATTTCAAATGATGATCTCTCATCGGAGATGAAGTATGTACTCTGCATTTTTCCTTATTCATTTATAAGTCCCTTGTAATTTTCATAAACTCTTTTTTAATAGTGATATTGATGTTTTAGATATTAGTGATATTGACATTTAGCTTTTGATATTTTAGAATGACTTATTTAAGAATTCATTTTTAGGCGTACAGAGTTTCCTTCGCACCCTTCTACTAATCCCCAAAGAGAAATACTTTCAATAGATTTGATTTACGAACCATTTTATGCATAGGAACAGTGACTTATGCAAAGTTGGAACTATTATTTACAGTTAAGAGAGTGGAATACTTGGAGAAAGATCACAATATTATATGTGTTGATGTTACTTTATACTTGAATTGTTAGTGTATACAAAAAAAAGAGAAAGAGTTGTGAACCTTGTATTTCGAGTTCAAATGAACAAACCGAGTAATTGCATTTAATGATCAGTACCTTTAATCATAATTATTTCGAATAAGCTAAAACAGACTTGCTCCTCATTATCCTATAACAAAAGAAAATATGAATGAAAAATAATAAAGATAAAAAACTTTTTTTTAGAGATGGCTCTAGCAATGCGAACGAAGGTTTGCTACATGGTTAAACCTCGTTCAAGGGGACACAGTTCGATTCAATTGACAAAAATCAGTCAAAAAATCAAATTAGTCTAAATTTTTTTAGCCTAAATTATTATTTATATGCTTTTCTATAATTTCACAAAATTTGAAAGCTCTAAACTTAAAAAGCACAGAATTATGAAAGCTTTTATGTTCATTTTTATTTACATCCCTATGGCACAAATAAAAATTTTAAATTTATTTATCTCAGAAAGATAAAATAACTGTTTTGTCTTCATTTAAAATGTTATAGCTTTTTTTCTATTGTGCCATAGGCGTGTTTTTTTAGCTATTGCTAATAGTACATGTGACAAAATTTGGTATGAATATTTGTCAAAGCAAAACTTATTTTTTTAAAAATAATTGAACTCCGAGTTTATACATTTTTTAAGGAATTTGCAATAAGCATTCATAAAAAGTATTGTACAAATACCTATCACGTTATCGCAAAATGCATACCAGCTTTTGTTATACATAGTTTGTCGTGCATATAAATCAAATTTCATGCGTGTACGTAAATTTTTGTGGGAGGAGTAGCATTTTAAAATCCCTTCCCGAAATTTAAGTTTTTTTTGTTAAAAAATTGAATGGCTGAATTTTTATGAAATGTTGAGCACAAAATAGGTTTTACATAGTATACACACATAGAAGACACCTAAAAAATTTTTCAAAATCCTTAAATTAAAATTTTTTGCGTAAATCGTACCATGTCCCCTTAAGGCGATGTAAAGCAAGTCACTCCGTTATTGTTATAAAGAACTCCGTTATTGTTTATTTTGACTTATGTTCTTAAACTAAAATTTCTCCTTAAAATTTTATATTCTAAAAGATATTTTAGTAAGGGAAACAGACTATTTTAAGCTCCCTGTATATCTATCACCCTTTCGGTACACCAGATCAATAAAAATCTGCCACATACATTAAGCATGGCAAAGAATAACGGATGGTTTGGAAGAGAAAAAATCAGGAATTCCTTTTAAAGCTGATTTTCATACATTTTCAAGAAACGAAGCATTAACACTATCACAATGATTCCCTGAATGTTATTCCAAAGCTTAGAATCTTCTGTTAATTCTGCATGTTTACAACTTTTAAGCCTAATTCGTGAAAGTTCATCAAGTAAATCTTTCATCATCAGAGTTCTATATGTTGAAGATAAATCATGTCATTCATGACAATTGACTAATGCCACTTTTCCATCCCCTGGAATTCTAACTTGTCTATTTTTGCCACCGAAAAGATTATTATTATTGATTATCAGGTTAAAATGTTGTGCTGTATAAATCAAATATGCACTCCTGACGCCACCTATTGATAACTTACACGTGACGCGCTTGCAAATGGCTTGAAATATACCCACTGCAACTGTTATGCTAATTTGAGCGGCATATTAATTATTAGGTGTCATCTAATTGACACTTGTGTGCTAATAAATGTATAAATTATAAACACACACTAGCAGTGGGTAGACAGGAAATGAGTTGCTGTACAGACGCTCATAATTTCGAATTAGAGATATGAAATGAATTTGATTAAATCATTATAAAGATTGTTAGAAACGATGAGAAATTATTTTCTGCCTCATATTTTAATACCGTCTCTGAATGGCTAATATCCCAGATCTAAAATCTATACATGGTATTAGTTCTTTCCCAAGCATCTTCGCGAATCACAAATTCATTGATAAACTAACAAAAATTTAAACTTTGCAAAGACAGAATATGCTTCAAGAAATGAAAATAACGTAGAAAGACGTCATCATATACATATGATGGCAAAGTAAAAACCATCTCTGCAGAAGAACAATGTAAAGCATAATTTTAGACAGAGAAATCGAAAATGTGAAATAATTATAAACTAAACATAGCGAAGAAAATTGTTTCCCAAAATATGAATATTATGATATAGTTATTTTTCATTGATACTCGTATTCAAATATTTATGTAAACAGTACTACATATGTTAAAATGTTTCAAAGTTGGATTTAACAATCATTATTATCGACGATTTTACATTGAATTAATGGAAATAATTTTTAAAAAATGCACAATTAAGACGCACTGCAATATTTTAAATAATATCTCAATCGAATTTTTAATACTTAAACTAAATAAAGAAATTAATGGGGATACTTTTATGAAGGCAGTTATTTAAAATAAATATAATTATATACATCGTCCATACCAAGGATCTTCAAGGTTTTTTGCTTGTGAACTTGAATCTGAACTTTAAATATATTGTACATCAAGTACTTACATGTAACGTGCCTAAATAAAATATTTATTTATAGGTTATTGAAATATAATAATGAGACTAATGTAACATAAAACAAAAAAATTTCCTATAAAATATACAAATTTTAGAAAAGGAATTGTAACATAAAGTCAAAAACAAACATTCATTTTTTTAAAAAAAATAGCTATGATAGCATATTATATAGTACTACTTGTATGTAGCATTTAAGAAACAAAGCACTAAAAAGATTTATGGATGAATTATGTTTACATATGAAGTATACTATAAGGAGGAAGATTTAAGTATGTTTAATTGAAATTGAAACCCATTGTGTAATTTTTAATTTTTCTTATAAGAAACTTGATTACATCAATGGCATTTCTGCAAAGTACATTAGCGCTAAATTTTAAAACGTAACAAATATCTTCAACTGTTTTATAACGTTGTTTGATATGCGGGCCTTTCCTAGTGAAGGAATCATGATGTGCAAATGGAGATATTGCTTATAATCAAAATAATTATGATTATGAGGGGGGATTGACGTAGAGTGGCACAAGGCGTCACAGAAGATGTTAGACAGCGATGAAAGGTGGGTTTTGATCTAATTAAGAGCTCTCAGGACCCTTAGCAGAGATATGAGCAATCGGAAAAAAACATCCTTCTTCAAATCAATGTAACTTAGCGATAAATCCAAACAGTGATGTGAAATTTTTACCACGTGATAATCATATATATTTACATTATTTCTCAACTTTTTAGAGAATTTGAGGAAAAGTTTAAGAAGTTATAAAGAAATAAGAGTTGGACAATTTTTCAGAAATATGAAAATTAGTATTTTACACCGCGCAGGATTCTTAAGTACAAAATTGATCAATATTTACAAAATTAATTTTACTTGATATGAAATTGTTCACTTTTGAAGTTGTATAAGGTTAATATTGTCAATAACTTCGGAAGTTTTCACAGTATCAACTCAATTTTGGTACCAAAATGCTCAGAAATATATTGAAGCTTTAATATACATATTTTTTCAAAAGATTGAAAATTTTTCAATGTAAGAGTCCTGAGAGCTCTTGGATATAAGTGTAAAATTGTTTCAGTAGAAGTTATTGAGTAAAATTATACTGGAAGTTATTAGTGCAGTTCATTCACAAGTTAAGTGCGACTACAGTCAAAGATAAATAACAATAAAATGAATAATATAATAAGATAAGATAAATAATATTATAACATGTATGTATTTTGTCCCATAATTGGGTAAGAGCAGGAGTCGGCAACCTATTACCTGTGATGGGCCAAACCAATCCAACAATAGGATTGAGCATACCACAGAGTAGGTAATGCATGCAGAGTTAGGGAATAAAGGTGAAGAAAATTGTATTTTTTATTAATTATGCATCATTTAAAAATATTTTCAACACAAAAATAAACAAAATAAGATATAGCTATTTCGTCGACAAAAATATAAAAGAAATTGTACATATATTGTATTTTTAACACATTTATTAAAATATAAGAAATAGACAACATATAATATAAGTATTTCTGTTCTTTATATTTATAAAAAAAGATAAATAAACATTTGAACACGAATCTAGTGTTTGCACTCCTTTACATTTATTTCGCAAAATCAGGGATATAGATTATGACTTTCAGTTTGACATGATTCTGAGAATTTCAGTTGTTAAACAATTTATTTGCGAACTCGAAGTATTTTACATATGAGGAAAGAATTTATGCTTAGATATGTAGAAATAAAATTGGGAAACAGAGTACATGCGATTTTCACTCTACAAACAATTAAATCTCGCCAGCAATAACATTCAGTAATTTACAAAATATCTGTAAATTTATCTTTATAACTTTATTCATTTACTATCATTTACATTTTTTCGTTATCCCATAAATATCTATAGTCCTGAATATATTTGTCAAGAAGGTCCATCACAAATCTGTCAACTTCCAACCACTCAAAAATTGACAAATTTGTAGAGTAGTGCTGAGTGCCCCTTAGAATTATTGTACAGCGTGGCACAGGTTGTCGACCCCTGTTTTAGAGTATTCGCTACAAGTGCGTAAGTATTTTTGAAATTTTATTCAAGATGAATAGAGGAATCATACATTCAAAACTACTGCCATGCTCTTTGCTAATTCTGATCCCATGATGTCTCAAAGTCCTGTTTTGTCACAATACCATTCCAGCATTAAGGAAATCATACCACTGAGCTATCGAAAAATACAAGGCACGGTTTCAAAAGAAAGTCGAACGAACAATTTTTTACGAACAACTTTTGAAAAAAAGTTTACCAGCGGATATTTTAACTTCACACTTTATAATTTATAGGCTAAAGAAACAAAATTTTTGGTAGCGACAAACAATTGACTCTCTTAAAAATGTTCAATCACTACAATCTAAATATTCAGATTTCACCAGGAATTCTCTGTTAATTAATTAAATTACCAATGCTATATTAGTGTTAGGTAAAATAACTTAATTTTGACTATTGATTTGATCTTCAGATATAAATGTAACAAGTATTCCTCTCTGTTTTTTATAAACATGTTTACAGTTTTTCTACGGACTAATGGTTAGAGCATTGGACTCCAGACCGGAAGGCCTGGGTTCGATGCTCGATGCCACCAAATACCCTCCGAGTACATACGGAATATGTGCTCGTTAAATCAGTGGGTCTGAAAGTCTTGTGGGCTGAATCACGAGTGCAGGGGAATGGAGAATATTTCCCTACCCTTCAGTTCCATATCTAAATTGTGGAGGTGTAGATAGGTGGTGTCGCGGAGTTTCGCCGAGCTAATTCGTACTGTCACTTGTATGGTGTTCAAGGCCAAAGCCAACGACAGGCTTACTTCTAGCTCCTTGCCATGATGAATTTCATGGGCCTCGTTCTGACTACGTCAGACAGGTGGCATTAGCCACAACAACACAAACAGTTTCTATGCTGTTTCAACCGATCAAATGAAAACTGCTTTTATCTACTGATAAAAAATGAGACCAATCCAAATTTTTTATTTAATGTTTCAGCAAAAGTGCATATTTTTTAAATGTTTCAGAATTTTAAAAGGGCAATACAATTAAACACTGTATGCATCCCGAACTTTTATGAAAATATAGATATTTTCTATCAAAAATGCCTTCTGAGTTTGACTTTTATGTGGTTACTTTTCTTTAATTGCAGCTTGAAGTTGTACAAAGCGTATACCACTACCAGAAAATAGTTAACAGACCCATCCATCTCTTTGCCATCTCGTGTGCTTTCATAATAATACAAAATTACTCGCAAGTTTTTTACCATTCAAATGCTAAATTTTCTGTACAAATGTCTTTTAATGTCTTCATGACTGGAAGTGTTATGCAGTTTTCTCATGAACCTGGTATGAATATCTACATTATAATATTTGCCAGAGAACAAACCTTAACTAATAAGGCTCTCGCATTCAGGCCCCAATCGTTAAAACTGGCGTGCTTGGCGAAGTTCCAACATCTTGAATTTTACCCCAGAGGAACTCGGATGTCGGATATTACACATTTCCAACCTTTTTAGGTACGCTCCCAGCCTTCCCTATTAAGAACGGCAATGGGTGAAATGTATAAAAATCTAGAAATCGTTTAATTTTCTTTTCGTCATTTACAACTAATTTACGAGGCGGTCGTGACTACAATACCCGATGGAGATATTAATGTAAAGTTAATGATTTGTGTGCATGGCTGAATGGTTAATGCGCTCATTAATGATGGCCAAACGCCGAATACGCACGCACAAAAATATATACACGTTCGTGATTGGTGAGAAACGTCACCGAGGAATTGGTATGCGAATGTGGATCCCTTCGTTTTAATGTTTTCTCCCCAAGGTAGAGAAGAGTTTCTTTTTTAAAACTGTGCGGCGCTTGATGGATCGGTGTGGCGTGTGTGCGTTTGGGCCAGTCGGAAAAGGAACACCGTTCTTTGACCGTTTGGAGATGTCGGTTAATCTTTCTTTTTGGACTTTTCATAAGTATCAGATTGGTTTGTGACGTTTACGAGAGCGAAGGAGAGATGTATATCAGATTGTTTAAGAAGTAAAAGCGTTGTACATTTTTGATTAGATTATGCGCTTGGGAGCGTTTAAATTTCTCGAATGAGTCACTGAACTGTAAAAGATTACTCTCAGATAAGAAATTATACCTTATGTAAATTTAGGGGTTTTTTTTGTAATCTCACAGAAACTATAAATAATAATATGTCAATCATCGAGAACGATTGAAAGTGAATTGATTTTTGGATTTAAAAATTGTTATTCAGAGTTATTAGTTAAGACTGCTATATTTTACTTATTTTTGTTCTGATTATTGATTTAAATAATTTGTACTTTGAATAGAGAGAGAGAGAGAGAGAGCTGAGAATAATGCGTTTATTTAAATTTAATAAAATGATATGCCGAAAAACTGTTATTAACTATTAAACTGATGAACTACATTTTCGAGTTCAATTACCTACTTACCGTAAAATCGGGCGTATAACGCGCACTGCCTTATAATGCGCACCCAGACATTGAGGTTGCATTTTTAAAAATTTCTTGGTATATTTGCCGTACAACACGCATCCCCTATCTTAAGAAAAAACCTAAAATGTACGGGTGTTATGTTTTTAAGTCAATTGTAACACCTTGACTTACGCGAACCCGGAATTACACGATTTTCAAATCTCGTCGATTTGTCTTTTGTTTGAACTCTACACAACTCGATTACTCACTCCCCGCATCCGGCTTAGCTGATGTACATGTTTGGACATATAGCGTGGAATCGATGCTTATCAGTACTATATATCTAGATATACACTCAAGATCATCGAAAATAGCGACCCAAGAAGGAAGCTAAGTACAATCGCGAAACTTTGCAAATAAGTACAGCGTAATGTGATATGCAAATAATCCAAGTTTTGTGCCAATACGCATGCTAATACACGCTGAGGTGGCGCTACGATCAGGAAGAGGGTGCTATATAAGCCAGCGCAAATTCGAAGATTCATAAACGTGACGATTACCCGCCGATTGTAGGAAGACTTTGGTAAGCGAAACATGCCAGGTAAACATGCTAGAAGACATTTCTCACAGTTAAGCGAGTTTGAGAGAGGCCTTATTATCAGGATGAAAACTGCAGGCTGGTCCACGCACCGTGTTTCTGGCCAGGTGGATCGTTCGGAGTGTGCCGTTAGAAATTGTTGGGAGCAGTGGACACGAGAAGGTACCCACGTGCGGAAAACCGGGTCTGGAGTGATCAGGAAGACCACGAGGTGAGAGGATCGAAGGATCGTGCGGCAAGCACTTGTGGACCCCACAGTGACCCATTCAACGATACGAGCAGACGTAGGCGTAGCAGTTGTTCCACAAACAATTTCCAGACACCTTGCAGAAGCAAATCTTAAATCCAAGCGCCCTTTCGGTGCACTCCCTTTAACACCGTAACATCGGCAACTGCGTCTACAGTGGTGCCAAGATAGATCAATGTGGAATGTCACAGATTGGCAAAAGGTTGTGTTTAGTGATGAATCCCGGTTTCTTTTGGGGACAGATGATAACCGTGTACGGGTGTGGAGGTGCCCTGGTGAGCGGAACAATTCCCACTACACTGTTCTACGTCACACTGCCCACACAGCTGGTGTAATGGTCTGGGCGGCTATAGCCTATGATAGCCGGTTCACTTTAATTGTGATGCGTGGAACCTTAATGGGCCAACGTTACGTTGATGATATTCTTCGACCCCATGTAGGACATTTCCTAAATGGTCACCCAGTTTCAATTTTCCAGCAAGATAATGCTCGTCCACATACAGTAAGAGTTGTTTAAGACTTCCTACGTCATTTTAAATTTCTTCCATGGCCGGCCCACTCCCCCGATTTTTCCCCCTGTAGAGCATGTGGGGGATCAGCTAAAACGGTAGATGCCATCGTGTCACTCTGTACGTGATTTAGAGTTGGTTGTTAAAGATTTGTGGGCCCATCTGCCTCAGGACAACATAAGGTGTCTAATTCACTCAATGCCGGACCGTGTGGCGGCATTTATTGCAGCTGGAGGTGGTCCAACCTGCTAATGAAGTTTCCCGGTACTTGTGCCGTTGCACACCCTGTATTCGTTTAATTGTCTTGTTATTGAGATCAAGTGAATCTCTCATCTATGTCATTATGTGTATTAAATTTCATTTCAATTCGATGCTTTCTTCTTGGGTCGCTATTTTCAATGTTTCTGAGTGTATATTATAAATGCGAAAGTTTGTGAGGATGTTTGGCCGTCTTTCACGCAAAAATAACTGAATACATTTTAATGAAACTTTACAGTAATATAGCTTATACATCAGAATAACACATAGGCTATAATTTGTAGCATAGGCTATAATTTATAAAGATATTATGGGAAGTGTCCAAAGTATATCGATATTTGTCAAGTAAATAGGAAATAATTCTGTCATCTGCAAGCAATTCTGGCGTGCGCTGCAAAAAAGCCCACGACAGCATATACCTGTCTTTTTTTTGTGAAGAAACAAACCCTTTTTGTTTTGGCTAAGCAAGGCGCTCGCTTATAATTAATTCCTGTTATCAGCATAATCACTAACTTTTTTTTATTTCAGATTAAAACCAAGTTTTGAAGGGAGAGGTTATTATAAATCTATCTTTATTTAAATGTTTTTTTATGATTTTATTATGCACATTTGGTAGTAAGACATTAAACTTTTTTCAAAATAAATGCTTTATCGTACTTGAAGTAAATAAACTTTCTCTTTCACACTACATCATTTGGACAAATTTTCAAAACTTGTTTGAGGTTAGTAGTGAATTATAACGCTATAATTTTAATTGAATAGGCAGATATTGTATTTTTAAGTATAAAAATAATTATAACTACTGTATTGTATTTTTTGGAGTGAGTGAATATTAACGTCACACTTTTCAGCTACACGAGGGCTTTTGGCAACGGACCACGTAATTTTGAACCATGATCAAGTGACTTGGATGACACCTGAGCTGGCACCCCCTTTTGCTTACTACCACACCACACCAACTTAGAAGGAATATTCTACCAATACTTAGCAGGAATATTCTTTGAAATCCACTCTTCCAAGATATATGGCAGCATGGGTTCTATGGTGAGTATTTTAGCGGGGAAGGCGAATAGTTTTGTAGCAGATATTGCGTTTTCAGCTGGCGGCGTTTTCAACGGATTGCAAAGATTATTATTTTTGTCCTGAAAAAATAGTGTATGTCAAAGTTTAAGTGTCTTATGTTTTTGCATGTTAATAAAGACCTTAGAAAACGATTTGACTATTTATTTTAAGTGTGAACGGTGTATATAATTAATTTTACAGTAGAATATCTCTAATTAATTTATTAGCTCTAATGGGTTAAATTTCCCAAAGTGGAGTATTTTGTTTATGTATATCCCTTAATTTTCAATGTAGTGATACAAAAATAAAAATATTGTATGAAAAAAACTGCAGTAAATCATAATGCGGTGGATAAAGTATTAACGTGCATCGCTCCCCTACACGGTGGGTCTTACAAAGCTCTAATAAAGCTCGAGCTACGAAAGTAGCTAGGCATTTGCCAACTTGACTCTATCGTTAACATTTCGCTGTGTTTTTTTCATTGATTCGCCATTATAATTTAAGAAACGGCGTTGCTTGCGAATATTACAATTTTAAAATAAAATAAATACAACAGAAAGTAATATTAATGTATTACACTTTCAGATATAAATTATTTACACTACTTTAAGCGTTCATTACGCAAAACTTTTAACAATGTGTTACTTTTAGTGAGCAGAGATCAGCTTAGGGAGGTATTTTGAAAAATCGACCCTCAAAAGTGTTACGAGGAATTATAAATAAAAAAAAATCCTTTTTATCAGCTATTAGATCTACATACTTAAAATTTAACAAAGGTGTTTTTTTTTCTTTCTTTTTTTGTTTAGCTGAGATATGCAAAAAGCTTTTTTTGTTTAATTTGCAATTCACATAAAATTAACTCCTTAAAAACTTCTTTTTCCTTCAATCTGTGTTGTTTAATTTTTCAGTTATATTATATTATTTATTTATTATCTACGGAGTGTGTGCTAGTTATCACATGTTATAATCGTTATTGTGCGTATTAGATGATGCATCATTTCTACTCAGATTTGAGAGACGTCTATGTCATGCAAACGAAGTAGAATTGATACTTCTGCACGAAGCAAGATAAGAAAAAATTTATCTTTGAAACATAAACCTAACATTTTTAAAGATTTCTATTCAGAAATAAAAAATTTTGAATTAGTAAAGAAGTTTAATCTAACGAAATCAATTAGTAAAGAAGTTTAATCTAACGGAACCAATTAGTAAAGGAGTTTAATCTAACGAAATCAAAGGTTAGAACAATTATAAAAAGTAAAGAAAAAATTATCGACTTTGTAAAAAATGCTCAGTCTTTAAACTGGCAGTAAAATCGTTTGTAAATGTCTCGTGTTATCGCTGAAATGGAAACTGTTAACATTGTGGAGTGATAATCAAGTAAATGTTTTCTCAAAATTATTATTTTCTTTTCTTTCTGGCCCCAACTAAAAGCAATTTATACGTATTTATATGCAACATTATATCCCGACTTAAGCAAATTCGACGTACGCGGTTATCAACCAGTCCAACCTATCTCGTAAGATCGGGGTATTACTGCATTGTTCTAAGCCAGTGCTTTTCAAACTTTCAATACTGGCGCCCCCTTTTCCATCACAATTTTTATCGCGCCCCCCCCCTTATACATTAATAATGTACTGAATGCAATAATAATGCACTTTGACGCTAAAGCTACAATAGGCGATCTTAATTATGAACCATACAAATTAGTAACATAAGTATTAAATTTTGTATACTACTTTTAAGCAAAAAAAAATAAATAAATAAATAAAATAGGATAATTATTATGTTATTTTTTCTTTCTCTAATTTTTAAATTGAACATATTGCAAAATGCAGTGGCTGCTTAGAAGACAAAATATAGATATCTGCTAAATATAGAAAAAAAACTCAGAGGGTCAATTTCTAATCATAAGCATTCCTTACAAAAACTTTGCTTTGCAAGACAAGCCCATGGAAGTCGTTAATACTTATTAAACTTGTTTTTAATTTAGTATTCATTAATTAGTTATAAAATACTCTGTGCAGCACTGATACATTGAACGTATACCGGCTGAAGTACTCGCTCTTTACACGAGTTCATTTATAAGAAAATAAAACATTATTGATATAAAAGCTGAATTGTAAGGAAAGCAAAGCAAAGTTCTCAACTATGTTTACAAAAATCTAAAATGATTTTTTTTAAAAATCGTTGCTCAAATTATAATTAGTTTTAAGCGAATTGTAATTTTAAGCCTCACAGAATTAGCATTTATAATTGATGTTAAATAATGAACAATAGAAAATTCCGATGAAGAATAATTGTATTATTTTTAATATTTAAAGCGAAAAGACTTCAACATGTTTTAAACCGGGAGCAGGCGCGCACTCGATACGGTCGAGCGGGGTTATTGAATTACACCAATCCTTTTTTTTATAATTATTTTATTGTACACGATACAAATCATGATTCCAGTGAATAATTTAATTAAGAGAAAGTTTACTTACCTACTTTCAAGGACTTTTCAATTTATCTTTGGTAACAAATAAACAGTTTTGCTTGAATTAACGATTTCGTAATCTGTGTGTCCCGCGTGACCACTTCCGGGTAAAATGTGTATTCAATATGATAATTAATATGTATGTTACTGCTAAAAATTGTGTAAAACGTTTTTCGTTATGCTTTATATGTTTGAGAATACTCATAAAAATAAGTCTTGGCCAAGTAATCCTTCAAAGTACTCTCTCCATGGTTTTCCAAATATCATAAAACTCTTTTGCATGGAAAAAAGTACAACAGAAAAATGCATTACTTACAACTTCCCTAAATGAGAATCAAACACATAAGAGAGGGGTCATAAATAACTGTACCAATAACTTAGAAGGCCAAACAGATTACAGCTATAATGTGCAGTAGTTCAAAAATAATGACAGAGATGAATTTCTTATGTTCCTAAATTTTTCGATTCTGGGATCTGTTTTTTCTCTGAAAGAGTAGTATGTTAGGTTTAAAAAAAGCGTAATAAAAATCTCCTATCATGGGTTTACAACAAATCAAATAAAAGATTTTTTTTACTTGATTATAGGATCAAAGATAGCTAATTAGGTATTGCAAAAGTTATTATTTTTGATGACTTAATATCACGCGCGCGCCTATAAATTAAATCAAAGTAAAAGTGCATTTTTTATTATGTATGAAAGTATTTTGTTTTAATTCATTCCAATAAATTAATTATTTTTAAATCTTTTATTTTCGATATGCTCGCCCCCCACCCAGGGGGCGCGCCCCACAGTTTGAGAAACACTGTTCTAAGCTTTAGAAAAATTTGTATACTTCTAGAACTACAACCATTTAAATTCACAAGAAATACTATTTCTCTAAAAATAAACAGTATTTCAATCTAAGTAGAAATTTAATTTTTCAATTCCTACTATTAGCTCCACTCTCTATACATTTATTTATCTTGGATGAATTTTCACAATTGTTAATAAAATACATTTTAAAGCGCTCCTTCGAGCTGAAATTTTATATATACGTGATTATTTTGGATGGTAATACAGTAATTTAATTATAATTAATAAAAATTTATTGATTAAAGCTAATTATTCAAAGAATTAAAAATACTGCTACGTTGACATTTTTGGCGAAATGTGTCAAAACTCGAAAAGGTTTTTTTCTCTCGTTTTAAAGCATTCAGTTGAACTAAAACTTTATATACACGATTGTTTTGGATGACATTACGATACTTTAATGATAATTAATAAAAATGAATTACCACTTAATGTTGTGAGTCTGTCCTATATACCGTAAAATCCGGCGTACAACCTGCACCCGTACTTTCAAGCTGCATTTTGTAATTTTTAGGTCTATTCGCCATATAACGCGCACCCCTTTTTGACGAAGAAATCTGAAACATTGCTCTCATGTTTTGAAGTCATTTATTTGAGGCATTATTCCAAATTTTCGGAAAAAAAAATAATAGGCTTCTGGAACTACATATCTTTTAGTTCATAAAGCACTAATACTTCAGATTTTGCGGTAAGATCCCTTTAAATTCTAAATAGTTGGTATTATTGTTTATATATATTATGAAAGTACTAATATTTTTTTTCACATAATTTCATTCAGCATATGTGTGTTCGAATTTCTGAGTTATTTTTAAAAGGTAGAGAAATAATAACTTAAGAAGTAAAAGAAATCTCTATAAACGTATCGCATCAAATTTGCTGCAATACATTTACACATGTATTATGTTCTGAAATTATTACTATATGTATAACCTTAGCACAAACAAAAGTAAACTATTTTGCAAAATACATTTTAAATTCCAAATGTAATTGTTTTTAAAGAAATTCGTATTATATTTAGAACAAGTAAATAAAAATTGAAAGATTGAAGTAACGTGAATGTGTGTGTGTGTGATTCATGCCATCTCCCCCCCCCCACACACACACGAGCTCGTGTACCGGAATATAAGGATATTATGATATAGTTAATTTTTTTTTTTTGTTATTCAGAAAGTTTGGAGAGGATGGTGCTAACGTAGAAAACATCCTAGTGTTTTGACCGAGGATTCTCAGCCGCCAATAGCTGCATGTTGCTTCAAAATGTTACGCTCATATAATCAGTTAATTAACCCATTCAAAATAAATTTTATATTTTATTTGCAGTACCGTAACATTAAATGATAAATAATTTTCCTTATAAATCGATAAATTGTGGGGTTTTTTTTGGCGATTCTAAGGATATTAATACAATTAACATATTTTGTATAACCATTTAAAATTTCGTTGTCTAATATTAGAATATTTTTCTTTTTAAAGAAAAAAATTCAATTTATGCTTTTGTTCATTGATATGAACCTTTTTTGATTCGAACTTACGCTTGACTCCAGAGCTCGATTAATCCATTCCGATACTCAATCAAAAGACAAGAGCTTCAAATAAACGATCGAAGAAAGTGTTTCGCAATCTCTAAGATGCGCCAGGTGCCTTAGAAGTTTTTATTTTTAGGTCAATCTGTGCTAAGTCCAGGTCAGCCCTGGAGATACTGCTCTCAGCTGCCGATAGAGTGTTAATGGGGGTAGATGCACTGTTAAGTCAATGGCCAAATAAAAAGAAGATCTCAGCTGGCGTTTGAGAACGGGTCTTTGATCCCTGTCACTCCTCGGAGCTATCGACAATATTTATCAATTACGGGTACTCTCCTCAAATCCGGGAATCCTGACATGGTAATGAGAGAGTAACGGATGGACTTGAAGGAGCCTAATTGGACGATTCCTTTTATGGAAGCGGCCCTTAAACGGGTAGAGTTCGAGCTGTTAATGTTTCGGAATGATCCATGCCGACTTTCCTTTTCTCATCTATTAAATATCCCAACATTATCATAACCAGCTCCGGGATCTGATGATATGTCGTCTGGCAATTGATTTAAGCGATTGTTTACTCTGAGCGTGAATTCATATTATCGCGAATTAAAGAATCTGTAACCTTAGAGTAACGTAAAATTATTTATTATGCTGCTTCTTTATGTGCATGAGTTATACATAAATTAAGTTTCTTATGTTTTCTTGAATAATTAAAAAATGAGGTAAAAAGACTTATGTAATACAAATATGTTACTACTCAGCGGATTATATATATATATATATATATATATATATATATATATATATATGTAGGATTATTGGCGCAATTCTACGGGTACTAAGTAATGTGACAATAGTTTTTGCTAAAACTAACGCTTAATGTTAAACAATTGATACAGTTCTATACACTACGACATACGTTTACACAGATAACTGGTCAATCACTTCTAGTGATTTAGGTCAATCACTTCTGGCTCTTAACAACAGTCCTAGTACAATTGATGACACTTGACTTTCCCAATAGTCTTTGGAGTTTCGTTGATGAGAGTGACCTGCTCGTCTCTCTTGTGAACAACGGGTGGTAGTCCCTACTCGGCCGCCATTCCGGTTGCTCCCTTTTCTCAGCCCAGGATCTATGACCTCCGCGTTTAGACCGCTCACTGAGGTGGACCTCCTTCGTTCCTCCCCTTCGTTAATTCGCTGGTGGCTGCGTTGCCAGCGCCCTCTAATCAATGTCTGTATGGAATTTCCCCCATGTATATTATATATATATATATATATATATGTCACGTTTGAGAAAAAAGTAAGTTATAAATGAAAATAGAGCGAACTCTTTACCATCGCGGAAGGATTTGTGGGTAAATAAGCCTATTTAAAGGTGGAGTGAGCGCTGACGAAGGAGAACGCATACTCGAAAAGGCTTAACTGGTGACTCCTCACGAATTGTTGTGTATTGTTATACTCGGTTGCGCGCCAAACGGCCGCCATGTTGGATTTTATGTGATAGAAGCAAAATAAAGACGTTATTATAGAGATGATGCCCTTCTCATTTTACCAGCAGGCCTGGGATTGACATATATATATATATATTAGTCATTATGCCGAACTATAACTTGTTTTTAAATTATTGCTATCTAAGTCATTGAGCTCACGATTGTATCAAAAAACGTTTGTATAACTCTCGTCATCGATTTAAAATGAACATGATTTGAGTTTCAAAATGGAAGTATAATTATCGTGTTTACTCTGCCGTAACCCGCGATCGTTTTCCACAAAACCATTTTTAGCGGATCTATACTCAACAAAAGAAACAGTGTTACAAAATTTCAAGTCAGTATGTATCTAATAGCTCAAAAGCGGATTTTTTTCTTGTACACTCCTGAAAACACGTTTGTGAGTCAGTTTTCATCAAATCCGATTTTGCATATCTCTTCTCAACGAAAGAAGCATTCTTACTAAATTTCTAGTCTGGAGAGAGAGAGATCAAATATTTCCAGAGATCTGGTGAGTGAGAGTTACTTTTTTCCTCTCATATATATGTATATCGAAATATTTAGATCATTTTGAGGTATTTTTAGACAGTTTTGAATGAATCACTATTCACACACAATCAGTCTTCTCTTGCATTTTTGGACTATAAAAAGAAAAGAAAAAATTTCTTTTAGTATTTAAGTTTATGTTCAGCATTGTAAAAATAGTTCTTGTGACCCCCCCCCAAAAACAATAAGTGAATACTTCTCGCGAGAGGGGGCTGGATGTATAGAGTTCAGTGTGTGTGTAAACATAGTGTAACGTCGTCAGATGGTAGCGTGGAAAAAATACATCACAGCAAGGTTGTGGGAGTAAAAAATACTTTTAATTTTTTTCTCCAATATGAAAATTGATTTTAGTTAGATTGTAAAGTTGATAGTTTCCGTGCCTATAGCCGGTATGGAATCCCCGTTTTGAAACCGCTCACTCCACAGCTTGTCTCCGTCCAGTCCGCAAGGCGTTTTTTCTCATTCGCATTTCGGATTCCTGGTCAGCATCACCGAGCAAAACTCTGGGATTCTCCTCTCCTCTTCCTCCAACGATCAGCCCTTCTCTTTTCCGGGCTCTTTTCTCTTCTTTTTCTCGTTCCCTCTTTTTTTCTCCGGTCCTCTCGTCTCCTCAAAAAGAACCCTTTTTAAACACCAGGGGTGTGTTCACAACACGCCCCTCGCTCCTTCTTATTCGCAGGTCACCAAAGTCTCTCTTGACCTCCTCCTTCTTCCTATTGACGCATAACACGCCAAAACACACCCGGGCTGTCTGGCCCAAGGCGCCATAGTTCCTTGTCCACATCTGGACACACTTGTCCATCACGCCACCTGTTTCTAGTATTCCATTTACAAAACCCTAGAAAAGATGACATGATTATTTTGAGATACGCTTTGCCTATTGTCCAAGGGGCGCCGAAGTCCATTATGGCGACCCGTCTGCCGCCTCCACTCCCTGAGTTCAGACAATAAACAATGGCCCCATGGCCACGTGCACTGGTCACTCCCCAGCTGGTTGATCACAACAATCCAGGGACAATCGATGGGTGTCGTTCTTGTCCTTGACCAGCTGGTGAAACCATAAAACCTATTGTGAATCGGAAGATGGGAATTCACTCCCCTCGAAGATGTCACAACTCCTTCCCCCTAAAAAAGGTCCATTTCACGGGACTGCTCTGGTTCTAGTTGGATTCAGTTCTTTGAAATCACACACATAAAGATCGTCCCATCAATGAGATTGATCAGGGCAGCACAATCCCGGTATTAAACACAATAAAAAAATAACATAATACATGAATCAAATTTCAAAACAAAAAAAATGTACACTTCACACAATTAGATCTTAAAATCCGAATCTGGGACCACATTTTTTCCATTTCATACAGTTACATCACACTTCAAAATTTAGGGTTTTAAAGAAATTAACTCAAATTATGATATTTCTATAATTTTAATACATCAATCGCTCATTCAATTGTGTTAAACATCTGTGAGCGTACACAGTCCTAAGAGACACAAAATATTTACCATAACACATAATTTCCTTCCACCTTACAATTACTCATTCCCATCTACTTATTCCAACGGTGTTTCCAACGATATTAAATAAACAAAATAAACATTTATAAATTCCAAGCTTTGCAAAAAACATAAAAACCAAATTTTTAAATTAAGAAGTTTAAACTAAGACTTTTTAAATTTAATTAAATTATGGCTATCAGCAAGCATTATCACAACCATCATAACAGGTTATACACAATTCATGGTATTGTCTTCCATTACGTTAGTTATTGAGGAAACACTTTAATTGGGAATATAATTAACAAGCCTCAGTAGCTCATGCAATGAATTTCACTATATCTACATTACGTCAACACGGAACAAACTTGCCCATGTCTCTAATTTACCTTTAGTCGGTCCGACTTCCGACCCAACCCTAATCAACCATTTTAACACAAAGTCTATTTTCTTCACACGGTTTTTCCAAATTTCCATCCGAATGTCTACATCGACCATTCGCGGTACTTCAATCGGCTCTAACAACCTCAAAATCCGAGTCGTTAAATTACATTCATCATAAGCACAAAGGAACTTAAACCTCGATTTTTTAATAATGTACATGCCAACTGGCATAACGCATGTAGTGTGCTTCGAATAATTCATTAGCAGTGAACGACGAAAATACCACTTCCATAAATCCAATACAGTCACCCACGATGCCGCGTTGATCTTTTCTACCAAACTTTCCCTTCTTAAAAAAAATAAATCTCGGCTCGCGTCACCTGGTTCAAATTCCCATACTTTATACATTTGATACGCGGGTACGGGTATCGGTTCACTCTCCCTAACCAAACAACGGGCAGAGTACGGTTTGACTGCCCCATCCCGTTCACACCTAAATCTAAAAGATACTCTGTATCCTCTCGTAGTGAATTAATTAACATCTGGGATGAACAACAAGTTTTAATTCTAAATGGCTTTCCCGTAACCAAATTAATATCCTTCTGTCTTAAAACAATCGTCCCAGGACCTGGTAGAAACCTTTCTTTCTTTTTAGCGTTAATCATCCTTACATAGCTACTTTGATCAGGCGGTAATTTAAAATGCAATTGACTTTTCCTTAAATTACCCTGAAAACCAAAATCCATAAATAGCTTTACCGAATAGGGAGTTTCGAAATCTATTCCTTCTGAGCTATTCTTCATAACCAAATTTGCCAATTCCGGCTTTCTACGGTACAATTTTATTAAATTAAGACGATAAATGGTACTGCGATCTCTTTTTCCGGGTAAATCTATCTCGAAACTACATTCTGAACCAATGTTAGACCTATTGTCCGTCGCTAAACTATCCTTATAAATCTCCCTTGGTTCTGAGAGAGGCAATCGCATTGCTAACCCGTCTTCCAAGCATGTCAGCCCATCTGCTTTACACGTGTTTTCTTTCACTTTTAACGGTCCTGCTATCTTAGCTATTGTATGATTTCGAAAACTTTCCCGATTCACTGTTAACTGCTTTTCACAACCCATTAACGTCCCAAGGGTATATTTTTCCTCGCAGCTATTCTCACAAATCAATCCTTCAGGGTTCGCCACTCCCTTATCTCTTTTCAATTCAAAAGAGCCATCTACAATATTATCCAGATTTATTACCCGCTGTGCACCCATCGCCACAGTTTTGACCCTTCCTTCACATACCCCTACTTTCATTTCCACGTCACAATCACTACTCCTATTCACGTTGAATTCTTTCCTTCCTACTTCAGATGGGTGGGAAACGTTCGTACACCTCACTGGGGGGTCACAAGGGTATATTTTCAAAATCACAAGACGTAGCGTTCTCCACGCTTTTATTAACTACCGGGTTAATTAAAGGCCTGCACTTATTAACCGGTTCACTAACTTCTGCGGTACGTTTTCCTGACAAAATACAAACATTTGCGAGATCGTTAATCTTATTCCCTGCCTTCAATTTATTTTCATTTAACTTATTCCTGAGTCGAATTCTCAGTTTTTCTAACTCGAATTCCCTTTCTTTTTCTTCTAAAATTCCCTCCGTCACCGCTTTGATCGTTTCCATATCATTTTTATCATTTTGTAAAATCATATCCTTAATTTCTACTTTTGGTTGATCGCCGTTGACTTCCACCCCTAATTCTCTTGTTACTTCTAGCAAATCACATTTTCTTAATCTTAAAAGGAAAGTCATCATGCAATAATATACAGCACTAAATCCAATCTCAATTGTCACTAAAACAATTCAAATATCCAACGCAAATCAACACTACACTATACACTATACTTAGTTGTACTACACAAACTTATACAACTACCCGGCGTAACTAACCGTACACTAAACCTAGACTTTAATTATACTTCACAAAATTATACTCATAACTAGCATAACTAACAGTACCCTAGACTGAGACTTAATTATATTTCACAAAATGATAAAAATACTCAGAGTAACGTGACAATACACTACGCAAAACTGTGCTAACGAAGCAAATATACTACTGTATACTACAACCTAACTCAATAAACAAACACACATACAAACATAGCACATCAATACACTTCAAACAAACTTAATAATTTCTGTAGTCTCTCAGTCTAGACTTTTAACTTTATCTAGCATTACTTTCCTTACAAAATTTTACATAAACTAGAAATAATGTATTGCTGCCCCGATACGATACTCAAAGAAAAAGACTGACCTTAACATTGCAGGTGGAAACACTGGAAACATTTTCCTCATCCTTCTCCGGGGAAAAAAACGGAAGGCAGGCACTTCGCGGGCACTCTTCACAAGCAGGAAAATACAGGAATTCCGGGAAACCTTTCAGGTGGGCACGCTTCCTTAACACACGGGCACGAGCAAGGCACTCCGGTCACTTCTTGTTGCATGTAATTCGATGGAGCATATTTCTTTCACAAGTTATGTGAGAATCAGGCGGGCATAACTCCATACGGCTGGCGTTTTATTTTTTTCTTCTCAATAAAGGGTTCGAGGCATCTATTCACAGAAATGCCTATCTCACAAAGCTGTGCCACCAAATTAGATCTTGCTGTAACGTCGTCAGATGGTAGCGTGGAAAAAATACATCACAGCAAGGTTGTGGGAGTAAAAAATACTTTTAATTTTTTTCTCCAATATGAAAATTGATTTTAGTTAGATTGTAAAGTTGATAGTTTCCGTGCCTATAGCCGGTATGGAATCCCCGTTTAGAAACCGCTCACTCCACAGCTTGTCTCCGTCCAGTCCGCAAGGCGTTTTTTCTCATTCGCGTTTCGGATTCCTGGTCAGCATCACCGAGCAAAACTCTGGGATTCTCCTCTCCTCTTCCTCCAACGATCAGCCCTTCTCTTTTCCGGGCTCTTTTCTCTTCTTTTTCTCGTTCCCTCTTTTTTTTCTCCGGGCCTCTCGTCTCCTCAAAAAGAACCCTTTTTAAACACCAGGGGTGTGTTCACAACACGCCCCTCGCTCCTTCTTATTCGCAGGTCACCAAAGTCTCTCTTGACCTCCTCCTTCTTCCTATTGACGCATAACACGCCAAAACACACCCGAGCTGTCTGGCCCAAGGCGCCATAGTTCCTTGTCCACATCTGGACACACTTGTCCATCACGCCACCTGTTTCTAGTATTCCATTCACAAAACCCTAGAAAAGATGACATGATTATTTTGAGATACGCTTTGCCTATTGTCCAAGGGGCGCCGAAGTCCATTATGGCGACCCGTCTGCCGCCTCCACTCCCTGAGTTCAGACAATAAACAATGGCCCCATGGCCACGTGCACTGGTCACTCCCCAGCTGGTTGATCACAACAATCCAGGGACAATCGATGGGTGTCGTTCTTGTCCTTGATCAGCTGGTGAAACCATAAAACCTATTGTGAATCGGAAGATGGGAATTCATTCCCCTCGAAGATGTCACAATAGTGTGAGAAAGAGCGCACGCGGATAATGCTTGAATAAAACTCTTTCTTTGTCTCTGGCATCTAATTTTTGGTGAGAAATTTTAGTGAAAATGACGAATTTTGAGCTATAAAAGAAACAGTTTGTTATCATGCATATGATACGTATGTGAAAGTAATACAGCTGTGATCTGCAAGTCATTTTACGGCATATTTAGTAAATTTTAAATAAATCAGTATGAAAAGGTCATTTTAATATAATTCTGTAATCTATCATGATATATGTATGAGGTAATACAAACAGTGGGGCTTTTAGCCATTTTATGGTATTTTTAGATAGTTTTGAATGGATAACACACACTTGTGGAGGGGCACGAATAAATTCAACTCAATAAAAACAACGGACTGCATTCCTTTAAAAACTTTAATAATGAAATTGAGACTTAACGTCTGCTCGTCTCGCAGCCTGAACTACAACTGGAGTTTCACTCCAAAACATTTCTTATAACCCAAATGACGGGTGCCTTGAGGCTCACCAAATTGACAATAAATTACAAATGGAAAAGGCGGCGTTAACATTCCCGCCCGGCCTTGAAACGTAGATTTCAAACAATTTATACAAAATTTGAAACACACAATTATTTAAAGATTCGATTATAATATATATATTCAAAGAAATTATAAACATACAATATAAAAACATACAATATAAAATGTAGGATTAATTAATTACAATCAATTTTTTCAATAAGCAGCACACATATCTTAGAAACACTTCGTTTCAGAATACATGTGGCAGTTTAGATTACAACTACTCTTTAAAGAAGAGTACACTACTACAACTACTCTTTTAAGTATCTGAGTCGGAAATTATTTCTGCAATTCTGCCTAGTTTCCATTTATGTACATGGTGGGATATTATCCTCTACTATAAGGACCATGTCATCTATAGCAACATTTCCTTTTTCCCAGTACCATTTCGTGCGCTGTTGAAGATTACTCAAATAGTCCCTCTTCCATCTCTGCCAAATACCTTGTACAATTTTTGTAGTTAATTGCCACCGAGACAATCTGTTTATCTTAAGGTTTAACAAATCTGGTTCAGGAATGGTGGTCAAAGGACTCCCAATTAAAAAATGTCCCGGAGTCAAAGCCTGATAGTCGTTAGGATCAGATGACAAAGGCGAAATAGGTCTCGAGATAAGCACTACCTCAATCTGAGCTAAAACTGTTGAGATTTCCTCATATGTCAAACGCGCGTTTCCCACAACACGGCGTAAGAGATACTTTACAGATTTGATACATGATTTCCATAAACCTCCAAAATTTGGGGGGACCTAGGTGGGGTGAATTTCCATGAAATACCTTACGAAGAAAGAAACGAGTTAATCAGTTCGCTTGAATTCATAACTAATTGAAATAGCCTTTTGAGTTCAACATTAGCCCCAACAAAATTAGCTGCATTGTCTGAATAAATATAGGCACTTTTGCCTCTTCTCGCAAAAAATCTTTTAAGGCAAGCAATGAAGGCTTCGGAGGTAAGGTTGGTAACTAATTCTATATGCATTGCCTTAGTGACAAAACATACAAATATAGCAATATATACTTTGTACAAGTTATTCTTTCTTTGCGTTTTATTCTTTATTAAAAAAGGGCCACAGAAATCTACTCCTACATGATGAAAGGGGGGAGGTTAGTTTTCTCTTTGGGAAGAGTTCCCAAAATCTGAGTTTCTACTCGGGGTTTGGCTTTAAAGCAAATAACACACTCATTAACAGTTTTCCTAGCAAGATCTCTGCCACTTATGAGCCAGAACTGATGTCGAACACTGTGCAAAAGGGACTGTGGTCCAAGATGATAAAATTTGTTATGAAAATGCAACATTAAAATATATGTAAATTTAGATTTAGCTGGCAAGACAATCGGATATTTTGATCCATAATCTAATTCAGAATTACCCAATTTACCTCCTATGCGAATCCCTCGTAATCGATAAATGGATTTAAAGATTTCAACTTACTATTACTCGACACTGTCTCACTTCGTTCAAGCTTTTTGAAGTCCTCAGAAAATTCTCTTGACTGAACCCTTCTAACTAAACATTACTCAGCATCTGTAAGTTCTTCTGAATTTAAAGGTCCAGTGCGCTTACTGTATGTGCGTGGGGGGTCGTGGCATTCCAAGCAAACCTTAAAACAAAACTAAAAATATGAATTAGTTTTAAGTTATTATTAGTCAGATTTAACCAATTATCCAAAATAATAGAGTTTAAAGACAATTTTAGAGTTCTTTCAGAATCTTTCTTCAGTTCTTTGGTAAAAAAAAAATCATCCCTTTTAGGATCTTCAGTTACTTCACTATGGTGAAGAGAGTAACAAAATGTTTCTGGACCTTTCCACCACAATTCACAGTTCACAAGATTTTCAGCACTAAGTCCTCTTGACACAAAATCACTGGGATTTTGCTCTGATCTAATGTGTTGCCAACGATAAGATTTTGTAATATCTTGTATCTGTGACACGTTGTTCCCTACAAAAGTTTTTAACAACCAGTGGATCATTCTGCAACCATCCCAACACAATCGTTGAGTCTTAAACTTTCGTTTTTGTTTGAAATAGTTCCATAAACTATGTATTTAACTGACCGAACACTTTCATCAATCCCCGAAATTGGAGCATAAATTATTTCTCTTTTTAGTTTCAACAAGGTCACGAATTTGGAAGATATCAGATTTATTTGACTGGCTGAATCTAAAATTATTCTACATTTAAACCTATCCCCATAACAATTTTGAATGAGCAAAACAGCTGTACTTAATAAAACTCTGGAATTCTTCCTGGATTCACTGCCTTGAACTTGTACCGTTGCTTTTAAAGGGTAAATATTCTGTGGTTGTGTTGGTGAGTTTTCATCGCGCATAAATAATTCGAGTTGATCTTGTGGCGGCGGTCTGTCTGTTGAATGCTGCTTCCCGTTTGATTTATGGAGAAGTGTATTACCTGTATGTTTCTCCCCACACACATTATACATAAATTTTGATTTACGGGCAGAATAATGTGAATTGCGTAAACATTTCAAGCCAAGTCTATACTTTCGAGTAAAATCATATCTTTGAGACACATTCATATTTTGAAAATTATTACACTTGTTTAAAAAATGAAAATCCTTACATAAAATACATAAATACATTTTGTGGTTTCGCTTGAATTAATTAATAATGATTTAGGCTTAAATGGAACAGGAGAATTTTTATTTGATTTTATAAGAGTTTCGGTTAATAATTTTAAGAGAACCATACTTTTTTTTTCTATGAACTCAAGAAATTCATCTAAGTTTGAAATGTCCGTAGGTTTTAAGGTTAATTCAAATAATTTCCTGGTTTCTTTATCTAACTTAGATAACGATATGTTTACTAATATAGCATCTGAAAATTCGTTTCTTGTGACTTTTAAGCCTTTTAATGACCTTAAGTTCTTTTTTTACATTATCTACGAAATAACGCAATTCTCGGGAAGCTTCATGCTGAATATTTCTTCATTTATAACTGCTTGTAAATGCATATCAAAAAATGCTCTTTTATTTACTTTGCGTTAAAGCTATAAGCAATGTTTCAAATGTTTCCGGACAGAACATTATTTGCTTTTCGAATAACTACCGACATTGAAACATTTGTATTATCAAGTTTAAAGAATAAGAAATGAAATCTTACCTCTGTCTTGTAAAGACGATCTTCCAAAAGCTCCAACTTTCGGTCAGCCTCTGTTAAATCCACATCCGATGGAAGGCTGTAATAATCCTTTCTGAGCAATTCTGTTTTATTTCTCAGAGACGAGACATCATTTAATTGAAGTCTCAGTTCCAAACATGAAGGAGTTTCGAACTGCTCCAACTGTGTAACTTTTGCCTTCAACGCCCCTCGTAATCTATTCAAACTAGTTAATTCCATTATACTGAACTTTTATGGTTCGAAGTTATTAAACTAATTACTATCTGGTCGACTCGACCAAATCATGAAGGGGAAAAATATGGAAAAAAATTAAGCAGTTTTAAATTGAATTTCAGTCATTTTTTTGTTTGTTGCAGATGTGCAACATTGCCCAGTAGTGCTGTAAATTACAAAACTTTTTTATATGAGGATTTTATTGTTCATAAGAAAAATGTTTAAATTTCTTACCTGGTAGTTTATTTCGTCAATAAACAAGAGGAAGCATAAAATATAATGGATTCTTTTTATAGCTAAAACACAGTTCTTGAGGCATCAGAGATTTTTATAGTTGTTATGATTTCTGGAAAAAAATGTATTTCCATCTAGTGACAAAATTAGCATGTATTTCGTTGCAGTAATCTTTTTTTTTCTCAGACAAGTGATTTGTGGGTAATTAAAAAATATATTGATTCTGTTAAATTAAAATAAATAATATGTTGCAGAAATGCAACAGTACGAAATTAAGGGTTAATGTATATCAGATAATGTGTAACATTATCTGATATATCATAACTGAATTCAGTTATGACTTATACTTCATTTTATAGCATTTTAGGTAATATTTTTAAAAGACATCCTTTGGTAACTTTTTACATTGTTACTATCTGCAACTTAACCAAAACAAGCAAACACTTACCTTACGTAAGTACGTTCCCTTATTTGTTTGAATTAAGAAAGGAGCGTTTTAAATATATAAGTATAAAAATTATAAAATCGTTTAAGTTTTTTCATAATATTTTGTAAAAGAACCATATAAAGATTGTTATGTAAAAAACATATAATTCGAAGAATAATAAACATTTATGTACGTTTGGTTACTAAAAAACACTGCTTTTGAGTTGAAATATTAATCTACGATGAAATACAAGTCTCATTCCAATAAGTAAAAACCTCATCACAATAACTCATTTATTACTTAATATGTTAGAAAAACATGTGGCAATAATTAATTCCTGTAATGTCATATGCTAATAAAAATAAAAGGAAGCTATCCTTTTTACAAAATTTGTATTTTGTACCGGTATCAGAACAAGACGAATAATTTTTAACTTGTTTCAAACTGCAAAATAAAATTGATTAGATTTAAAAAAAACCTTTTAAGAAGGTACAATGCAATAAATATCCATTCTAATAATAAAAATACGAAATATTAAAGTGCGATGAAAAATTATAATAGTTGAAATGAATGAATTAAAAATAATCAACTATTAACATCGTTAATCCACCCCAGTCTTCCCTATGCACTTCAGAAATACAGTAGATCCCTCCCCTCAAAACACGGTAAAAACGTTCCATGTTACACGAACCAGTGTCACTTAGATTATATAAATACTTGTTTGAAGTATTTTCTTAATGGATAGAGAGTACGTACATACCAGATTTAACATATGTACTTCCTCTAGATAAAATTTGGTTTAATGCAGCTGATTTATTTTCATAAAACTGTCTAATTTAAGTAAAATAAAATAAATTATACGGTGCGAAAGTTATTTTTTTTAAAACATTTATTAATTTGTATCACCACTAGACACGATCTTCTCTAAAAATAGGGCTTCTCCAAAATTTGAGAAACAACGTTTTAATGTTACCAACCAAAATGTATATTATTAAAGAACCGAAACAAGCGTAAAAAAATCGAAATATTTGTCTGATTCTTTAATTGTGTTTTACGAGTCCTTTTTTTTTTTTAGCTTGTTAAATAATTTTTCTATTTTCTTATACGAATACAGTAACATAACGTACACCCCCCTAACCTTCAGATCGTGGGGGATCATTATCCCAGCCGGAATGACACCAAGTACGTATTTAACCAATTATAAAATATTAAATAAATATAACCTGACTTTTCAGAGGATCCTAATATTCTCCGTTACGCCACTGTATGGTGGCCGCGGTAGCCGAGTGGTATAGGTATCGGATCGTGGCTTGCCTTGTCACGAGTTCGAGCCCAGTACCACTAAAGACCCGCCGTGTAGGGCAGCGATGCACGTTAAATCTGTCGAGAGCTGAAACGTCCTCCCGTTGGTGTGGTGTGGTAGTTAGGAGAGGGGGGTGCCAGCTCAGGTGTCGTCCACGTCACTTGATCATGGTTCAAAATTACGTGGTCCGTCGCCAAAAGCCCTCGTGTAGCTGAACAGTGCGACGTTAATATTCAATCAATCAATACGCCACTGTATGAATCCATCTTATATGAACCCTTGTAATTGGGTGGGTCTCTAAAGTATTTTTTTAAATAATCTGTCTGTCGTATTTTCATATTTTATAGTGCAATTATATGCCTCACTGGTCTTCAGCACGCAACAAATCCCACGATGAGAGATTTTTTTATTACGTTTCTTTTAACCTAAAATATTACTTTAGCTGACCATCGAACTTACTGGTATGGTTATCTCCGTCCCTTTTTTTAGGGTTGTAAATAAAATTTATTTCTGTTTCACCTTTTTCCATGTGAAAGAGTTTTATGATATATGGATAAGCATATTGAACACTTTGAAGAATTATTTGGCCAAGATTTATTTTTATGAGTATTCTGAAACATATAATGCATAATGAAAAACCTTTTACACAATTATTTTTTAGAATATGCTACACTTTCTCCATGAACAATTTTGTGGTTTTGATTGCTGTGTTGTCCGACTTATTATGGTTTATAAATGTAAATGAGCAGGTTATTAAAAAATGGGCATCTGTGATCCCTATTGAAGGAAGTTGAAACTGATCAAGCAATTGAAGAATCTACTGAACTAATACATATTAATCAAGATAGCGAAAGTTAATATCAGAAAAGCGTTAGAAATGAAACATTTGAGTTGATTTGAAATTTTCAAATGCTGCCTAAAGAACTCTATGAAGAAAACTATGAAGTCATAATGTAGCATTTCACCTTGTCAAAAAGACACAAGGAAGAAAAAGTTCAAAATGCTATTTGTAAATCATCAAACGACAGCAAAACTACAAAAATGGGAACAAAATATGACAGTTTTGCTGTAAAATAACGTTCCTGTGTTGTTAGCGAAAAGTGTTTGTGATTTATGTCCTTTAGTAAGGACACGCACATTTGAAACATTTTCTTTAGTTTTATTAGATTTTTTCTCAAATTTTCAAAGAAAAATTGAAAAGTCCTTGAAAGTAGGTAAATATATTTTCTCTTAATTCAATTGTTCACTGGAATTTTTTTTTTTTTTTTTTTTGTGATTTTTATCGTGTATAGTAAAAATAACTATAAAATAAATTATAGTTTTAAAACAAACTAAAAAACATGCTTTTATAGTGAATCAAAGTAAAAAGTAAAAAAATAAATAAATAAAAATATCTACTCTATTAAAATTCATAGGTAAGCAAACGTATCTATGTAGGGATGTTTCCATATTTTCTCACGAACCACACGACGCAGAAGATACCAAAATTTAGGGAACGATCCGAGGAATCCGTTTTGTCCATTTATATTCCGATATTTCAACTAGCTAAAAAGATATTAATTAGAAACCTTAAAACGCATTAGCATTTTATTATGCACGTGGCACCATCTGCAGAGAATATTGGAAAGATTATTTATATACTTCGCCTTAAATTTAATATTTCATTTACTTTGCCTTAAAAATTCTGTTTTTGCAAAACAACAAAACTTTGCATGTAAATAAATTTATTTAAAAATTTCTATAATAAAATTATATATATATATATATATATATATATATATATATATATATATATATATATATATATATATATATATATATATATCTTTCAATTTAATTATTTTACAGTTTTTTTAAATATTTTCGGAACTTCTTTTTTTCAGAGGTTTTTAAAACACGATCTAATTTTTTTCATGAATCTCACAAAAAAAATTATTACAGATTCGTATAATTTTTGTTACAAAATAATTATATTTTATATTTTTTACGTTTTTTTTAAAACGTGTCGAAATCGGTTCTATTTTTTAAATACGAATTATAAGTTGTTTCGCTTGAACTTTCTTTCGGGTTAATAAAATAGAAATATTTTACACTCATGAAGTTCATGCTTTTCTTTTTTTTCCGCGTGTAGAACAATATTATACGTAATCTGTACAAAGATTGATTAAATATGTTAAAAATTACGTTTAAAAAAATGTGTTTTTCTACTTTTTTCCCTTTTGCGATAAATATGTAAACATTACTTTTTTTTTAAATTTTCTGTTTAAAAATTACCGTTAAGGAATTCTTTGTTAATTAAAAAGAGCATTAACTTAAAAATTAAGTCGGAAAAACATTTTTTTGCTTTAACGAATAATGAAATGGGAGATTGAAAAAATGTTTTTATTTTTTCCCGGAAGGAGGGGATAGCAGGGTTTGTTAAAGCGCTGCTTTGTAAAACGGTAGTTTCCAGGTTCGAAACTGAAAAGGAAGAAACTTTCGCATTACGCTACTTTTTAAATTTTAAAAATTTTTTTAATGGAATGAAAACAGTTAAAATTAAAATGAATTAAAATGTTTTTATCAGATCGGGTTTTTTTTGATTGTTTTTTCAGTATATATATATATATATATAGGTTTTCCCCCATACTGTTTTTTTTTACTGATATATTTATATGTTTAATCAAACGTTCAGAAAAAAGCAATCGTTTCAATGGCTATCTGTTAATTTTTCTTTCATTTATTACTTATAGAAATTTGATTTTATTAAATATATATATGTTTTTTAAAAGGATTATTTTTATTGTTTCATTACGAAATGAATTCTTTGCTAATTAAAAAGTACTTCGTCTATTATTTTGGATCAAAATATATTTTAGAAACATTTTTAAGCTAACTGAGTGCCTGGATGATTAGCGATTAATTACTTGCAATTAAAATATTCAATTGTAGCTGTGGCAACACTTAACATTTTATTTTGGATCTTTTTGAAATATTGTCATGCGATAAACGTGGTTACTTCTCACAAGTCGTATAATTTATAAAATTCTTTATTGCTTATTAATATTAATATTTTATCATTTCTGTGTTGTTCGAACAAAGTACATTTTACTATTTTTTTAGGTTCTAAATAAGAAATTGTTATAATTATAAGTAATAAGAATTTCTATTTCAGCTTTTTTTAAACTTGTTTTTGAATAGCTTAAATTAGTATTGCTTATTAATCAATATTGTTATTTATTCGATTCCTTTTGCATTGATTATTTTGTAATATCCGTAGAGTATTTATAAATTAATATTTTTATCATTTCTGTGTTGTATGAATTTAGTCCATTTTACTATTTTCGGTTCTAAATAAGAAATTGTTAATATAATAAGAATTTATATTTCAGCTTTGTTAAAGTTAGGATTGTGCTACATGATTTTAAAAACAGAAAACAGGGTTAAAAGAGAAAGCCCGAGCAACGCCGGGATAAGCGATGGAGGGGGATAATTTTGAAAAAGAGTATTAGAAGCTCTGATTTTGTGAAAGAATGGGAAAATTTATAAAAGTAGAGATAACCCGTGCAACGCCGGGCCATACAGCTAGTATATTACTTGAAAGTAACAAATCCAGAATTTAATACTTATCTTTATAATTTGTACGGTTTATAATTATGATCGTATAGTAGCTTTAGCGCCAAAGTGCATTATTATTGCATTCATCATTATTTTTAGGGGGAGGCGCGATAAAAATTATGATTGAAAATTGGGTCGCCAGTAGCGAAAGTTTGAGAAGTAGTGCGTATTTACAAGGTCCGTAGTCTGAAGAAGTTTCCAGGCAATGCAAGTCTTTAAAACGCCTACCTAAATAAGATGACGTAATGTCTTGGTAGAGGAATATGCCAGCTGTGACGATTTTTGCAAAAAAATTGGATTTAAATTCTATTTTCATTGAGCCTTTCAATAACTTTTATATTAAAATGCTCAATGGTTATTGGTATCGAATACTATACATATATGTACAAGTTTTAGGAAATCTAAAAATGAGAAAGTGCCTTTTCTAAAAAAATATTATCTTCTTAAAGAATCCGTGTATACTATTACATTTCTAGGTGGCCTTTTACAGTGCGTTTTTAAGTAGCGGTTAGTAAGCAGTTTTTTTAAAAAGGGAGTGTGTTTTTTTATAAATAAGTTTTTTTGTTCTCTTTGAATGGAGACTTTCACTTGTCAACTAAAGCTTAATGTGTTCCTTCAGGTCTTTGGGAAAGACTTTCAACGAAAAGCTACTTTTTAATCAATTGGTGGAAATCTCTTGGATCCTATTCCATATATTCTGACTAATTTTGACGGATTCTGTGGGTATATGCGCGTATTATTCATTTCAGGTTATTAATTATTTTCAATCCATTCTGCCTTATTGTCAGTGCTTAGTTTATTAAGGTAAAAATACATTTTATAGGTACAATAAAGTACATAGTGTATCGTGATTACAGTAGAGAGTATTTATCTTTTCAATCAATTGAAGTGGAAGAATACATTAATATGCCCATGGTTAATCAAGGAATACCGATTGATTCAAAAATAGTCTGACAAATTTCAAAGCATCATAATTTTTTTTTCAAAATAAGTTATTTACATGAAATTTTCCATGTGGTTTCTTTTGTCCATTTTTGGGGAGTATTTTTCCAGCTTCCTCTTCGATTGCTTTTTTTGCCCTATGAGAGTTCTTACTTTACGTTTGTTTATTTGTTTTTTAAATATCCCCATAAAAAATAATCGCAAGGAACACAGTCAGAGGATGGTGGTAGTCATTTATCAGGGGGCAGAAAATTTATTTCTTAATCTTTCAGTCATTTTCTAGTTGATTTTGCAGTACGACTTGGTGGGGAATCTTGGTGCAAAACGAAGCTTCCTTGAGGGTAAAAACGTTTACTTTTTTTGATCAAGCGTTTCGAAACTTTATTCTGATAGTATTTAGCATCAATTTTAGCCTTTGTTTCTACAAAAAATAGTTGTATTACGCTTTGAGAGGACACTCCCATCCATATCATAACACCTGACGGTCAACAGGCATTTTTCAAAACTGCTGCGTATTTTCGATGTTTTTGTGTGAAATACATTGTATATTTGTTTTTCCAGTTGTGAATGACAGATGAAGCTGTGGTTTATCCGAAGTTATCCATGCTTGGTATCTACCTTTGCGTAACATTAAATACAGAGATCAAGAATGGTTTCTTCGTTTTTCTACGGACTTTTCAGGCATTTGAAGACGGACTGGTTTATTCACATTTTTATTGTCAATTTTCTTTATCTGACGACAATTGTTGATTGCTTATACCTATAATTTTTTCGCTGAAGTTCTTTGAGGCCGAGGCTTCCTTTTATTTACATTTTCCCCTGAAGCTTTTGATTGCCAGCCAAATTTTATTTATTTTCAAAGTTTAGATAGTAATTCATTAGCAAAAGGGGTTTTTCTGATTTTTCAATGCTTTATTTATAACAGAATTTGAGCAAACATCCTTCAAAAGCTTTAAAATTTCGTTTCGGGTTTGAGGATCTAATTTTGAAGCCATAATTTACTCTCACTTATAAAAACAGTTAGATAGGTAATTTAAATGCTTCCTTTTTAAAATATAACTGGCAGCAAAGCGATAAAAATTTACCATTCATAGTTATAAGCTTTTGAAATTGGCCGCACTAATTTTGAATCAACCGGTACGTTGACTGAAAATGTTTCAGACATATTGTGAAGTGATCGAAAATGCAACAATCAAAAGTCATCCTTGGGAAATATTATTATATCTATATTCGATTGATATTATCATATTCTCAACAATTGATTGGAGAATTATTTATACACTCCTGGTGATCTTCAAGTCATCTGGAATTCATTACTCACTACTAGAAATTTATTTGTAGTACAAGAAGAGAGTAAGTCATAATACTACCAAGAGCTGCGAGGACTAGACCTTTGGTGAAGGGATAGAAACTCCATGCTGTGAGAACAAATGGGGGACCATGACGTGCAACGACTGAAAGAATCAGTTTGTTGACATCTTCATTTCTAGTTGAAGCTAAGACGCGCTTCCACATTTCCCTGTGAGCTTCCTTGGCAGTCTGATCTGCCACGTTGATACTCGAAGCAGCCAAAGAAACGCACGAAAATGACAACATTGCACGGATAGCAAATGAAACTATTCCCAATTTGCGACTGTTCAGGTGAATCTTCAGTTCTGGTGCTTGATTCAAAGGGTCCAATCTCAGGAAGCAAGAAAATAACCCAATCCAGTCACTTACTTGCAACAAAAATATTGGTACGGAAAATGATTTTTCGAAACGTTTCAGGATATGAACCGTTTTATCATATGTCTTAAAAACATTTTCAATGTACTGGGCATCCAACCAGTTGCTTTTAGAGGTTATCTTTCTGGTTAGCGATGTCGTTTGTTTGTTCAGAACTTTACGTAAGCAGTAACAGAGAAGTACATACAGTGCTGCCAGAGTAGTGGGCAACACATGCAAAGCGAGATGGTAGAAAAACACCAAGGGATACACAACTAAACAACTGATTCTTTCTGAAAGGTGAACTGTTTGGACAGTTAAAGTGTTGATATGATTTAAACAATTAGTACCGTGCAACGGGATGACACTGCATAAGTATTCGATCGCAAGTGTTAGGAGAATGGTTGCAGCAATAAAATTGATTTTATGCGGTTTTATTTCTATCTGCGACCTATGAATTAAATTGAAAGTGGAATGAATCAAAGTATTAATTCTGTTCCTTCTTTTAAATACTGTGAACCAAATAACAAAACTATTTATTTCCAGTAGTTTTTTGGCGAAACGCAGTTTTAAGCTGTTTGGCTGGAGCAGCCCGTTAAAAATAGTCGCCAGAGCATTTAATAAAAAGAGAATCCAAAATATCGTACAACAGGTTTGATAGATTCTTTTCAGTCTGGTTGTAATAGTAGCTCTTCTGTTGCTGTTAAGATCGATCCCAAAAGCAAACAAAACTATTTTAATCGTCGAAATTGGGATTTTGCGTTTAGTTTGATTTTCATTTACAGACGACATGACACAATAAGTCATTTGTGATGCAAACACTTTTAAGAAAGCAAGTAACCGTTAAAAATCCTTCGAACTCATCCTACATGTTTCTAAAAAGGTACTGGAAATCATCTGTGATACTGCCGTCAATGAGACTAAGTCTATAATATTTTCTAATTCACTGCAAAAACAATTATACCAGATGATTATGGATCTCACCAAACCAAATGTTCTACAAAAACACGAAGATAATGGTTATAGAAAAAGTAATCGATTTTTTTCTTTGAATTTGATGTTTACATAACACACATTGTTGTATGAGTCTAAAAATGGACAGTAGGCTTTTATCTTCTGCCACTTAAATTTATCAATCATATTTTGAAAGATGTGGTCGATTCTCAAAGAGTTTGAAAAGAAAAAATAACACTTACTCTGGTAATATTCATAAAAGCTTACAAATAACAGAATCGTGTGTATGTATGAATAATGTTCACTTAATATTTTCGTACAATAAAGACAAAACTTTTTCATGGATTTTTTTTCTAAAACAATACTTATTCGAAATTAAAGTAGAAAAAGTTGTTTATCTTGCATGTAAATTTTGATGTTTGCATAATTGTACGAATTCACATCGTTGATTGAAACGTTCCAAAATATTCCAAGGAGCTTAGTTGATGCTTCAAAGGAGCTGTTGACATATTTCCGCCCCCCCCAAAAAAAATTCAAATTTATGTTTAGTGATTTTTCAATTCTAAAACCCACATGCTTAACACCTTAACTGTTTTGCCCGTACAGCGTACGGACTACCAAAATATGCCTACAACCAGTTTGCCCGTACACTGAACGGGCACTGATATTTTCTCCTTCTGTCTTTAATCTGCCTATATTTTTAATTCTTATAGTGAGATTTTAGTACTACTGTTTTTATGACATACAGTTTGTCCATGGTACTGGTGGCCGCGGTAGCCTAGTGGTCAAGGTATCGGATCGTGGCTGGCTTGTCACGAGTTCGAGCCTTATACCACTAAAGACCCGCCGTGTACGGCAGTGATGCACATTAAATCTGTCGAGAGTTAAAACATCCTACCGTTGATGTGGTGTGGTAGTTAGGAGAGGGGGTAGCAGCTCAGGTGTCGTCCTCCTCACTTGACCATGATTCAAAATGACGAGGTCCGTCGCCAAAAGCCCTCGCGCATGTGAATAGTGTGACGTTAATATTCACTCACTGTTCATGGTACTGAAATACTTCTCATCCGTGATTTCTTTTGTGGTGAAGCCTGGGAATTTTCACTGAAGGCAAGAATTAAGATTCTTGGAAATATTCGATGAAGAACAGGGATTGTCAAGGCAGTGTGCAATATGTTGCTTGAGAAGAAATGAAAACGGAAAGATATTAAAAAAAGCAGGTATTGTGTATCTGTTTCCATTGCAATGTAAGACTTAGTATTATACTATGCTTCAAATTGTGTGTGCATTATATATATGCACATATACACAAAATTCTCAACATTTTGAAAAGGAGGTACAAACATGAAATTTTTTTGTAAGTTTGGGAGAAATTCTTTTAAGATATATGAAATATTCTTCGTAATATGCAGATTGTACTTATAAAAATCAAATATTTAGAGTGTTTTGTGTTCCACATAAAATAAAACATACTATGAAAAATTTTAAAATTGAAAATTAAAATAAAATTCTTCCATTTTCGCATTCCGTTAAGTATTGTGCTAAGTTGTATGCTATAAAAGGGGGAAAAGGTCCACTTGAGGGGTTAAGAAAGAGTTTGTGGGCGTAGGTGCAAAGTCGCCAAATGCCGCGATTTGCAGCCTTTAGTAGAAAACTGCTCTGGCTCATGTCTAGAAAGCGATTACTGCATTTGAGGACATCTTTTGATTTGACAACATTTAAGAACATTCTTTACGGAAATCGATTCCCAATGACGGAGGGGGGAGGATGTTTTAGATAGAACTTTCCGATTATAAAGTATTAAACCTAAGGAATTGAAGTTCGGCAAGCATGTTTCTTTTGCCGAGTAGACATTAAATCGACTCACAAGAGGTGGGGTTAAAAAACCTTATCGAGCATCAGCCCACGAGAACTAAGGCCTACTAATCTCAATTTTCTTGATATTGGGCACTGAGGTGCATGAGCAAATGCTCTAGTCAGTCTAAAGCAAAATACTCAGGTTTAGTTCCCAAACAAACTTGGTACTTATTTATCTACTTACTGAAAGGCTGAAGTGACCTTGCCCAGCTCGAGGATTGAACACCGGACCTGTGGGGTAGAAGAGCGATGTGCAAACCACTCAGCCATTGGGCTTCAAGAGATGAATTTACAAGGGCGTAAAAAATAAATACATTACGTTTCAAAATTTCAAGTTCTATTCTTTTTATAAAGTGAGGCCTATAAAAATGTTTTGAATCCAATCGAAAGTTTAATGCTATCCATAACTAATTCTTTCCAAGCACTACAGCAGGTTTCCGGCCTCAGTCAGGTTAGAGCAGCGATACTCAACCTTTTTTCCTACCGGTCCGCAAACACATCATAGGTACTTCTCGCGGGCCGCATACACATGACAGTTATTTCATGCGGGCCGCAACATGCGGATAATGGAAAAAAACGCACTCTAAATAGCAACATTGACGAATAAAATTGATCAAAATATTAAAACTCATTTTTGGCTTTTATTTTTAATACTGTATTAACTTTTCTATCAAACACACACACAAAAATATTCGTTTGTATTACATTTTTACTGGGTTATATGGAATAGATTCTATTTCCTTTCATCTATGACCAAGCCTTTTACTTACATTCTACTATTAAAAAGATAAATCGATAGCAAAATTGATAGATTTGGTTGCTTGATTGATAGAACTTCCTGCTAAATTTTTAGTACATTTGTGATTGGGCTTTCATCGCGATTTCTATTTATGTCTTCTTGGGGTTTCTTTGGGTCCGAAATGAGTGTTCTTTCCAACCAACTCAAGAAGAACGGGGTTGTATAAATTAGGAATTATATATATATTGGAAGTTAACAGTAGATCGAAGTCCGAATGTCCGTATCTATGTCTATGCGCAGAAGGGATTGTTAAGTGGGAAGTGAAGTCGCTATGTGGAGAGTTAGCTGAAAAGTGATTTGTGATAAAGTTAGAAGAAGCCTAACTCCGTGAAATAGCCTAGCCGTGCCGGTACTGCCGAACCAAAGGTGGGTTCGAGGCTATCAGGAATACTGTCGGATTAAAGTCACATCAGGACAGATACAGAACGTAGCTGATTATCTAGGATATAGCGGTAAGCAGTTTTATATAAACTATACGGTTTTTACTTATATTAGTGATAGAGAAATTAACATATAAAGTTCGATTCAGTGGTCAAGTACGCGACTATTTGGTAATACGTGTTGCGTCTTCTCATTCTAGATCAACTTAATTATTATTGTTGTGTATTGTGTTTAATCTAAGATCTTAATAAACAGGTTTTAAAAATGAATGATTCGAGCGTTACTTCGTTCTTCCCCACAGAAACAGGTCGCGTAGATAATGTAGAAATGAGGTCCCCAGGGGCGGGGGCCTCACACATTGTGCTCCAATAATTGAATTACATAATGCAATGGGCCGTGACAGGGCCACTCAGAAAAGGTTGGTGGCCCACAGGTTGCGTATCACTGGCTTAGACCATTATTCGATGCTATATTCTTCTAGATTGACTCCCAAGTCCTTCGGCCACTTTATACATCCACCTTGTTCTCGGTCTTCCTTTTTTTCCCTCTGGAGTTTTGGAAGTTATTTTTTAACAGGATTTTTATCGCTGTATCGAAATACTTGACCCAACCACCTTATTTAGGAAGCACTTTGACTATATATGTTGGGTTCTCTGTATTTCGGCATAAGTTCAAAGATTCTCCAGATTCCGTTTTCTCGACTGCACCAAAACAATTTTCTTAAGATTTTCCTCTCGAAAGTCATCTGCTTCTCTTCATTTTCTTTGTTAATTGTGCAGACTTCACTGCCATATAAAACAATTGGTATAACTATAGTCTTGTATAACTGTACTTTTACTTTGCCACTTATGCATTTTAAAATATATATAATAATACATTACAGTGAAGCACACAGGAATTTCTCATGGGGGGAGGTCCAGTCTCGAAAGTCAACCCTTCTCGAATCATGCACCAACACGCTGCCAGACATATTCTTTAGATTTGGTAAATTTTCGGGAACAGAAAAATGTAAAAAATTAATTATTCAATAAATAATGGCATTAATTAATAAAATTAATTATTAATAAAAAGTACTTAATTGAATTTTACGTTCTATATGCATAGGATTCTAAACAATCGAAAAAACACAAGGGCTTCGGGGGGGAGGTGGGTGCGGACACGGGACTCTACATTAAAAGTGAACTGCACAATAAAATATTTTAATACAAAGATGAATGTATAATAAAAACATCTTAAGTGTAAGTAAAAGTATTGATTATGTAAATACATATTTTTATATGAAGGTTTTTAACCAAGCTTTTACATTAAAAACATGTTAGTAAAGCCAAGTGCTCGTGGTGAGTGGTGAACTTGACCACTGAAGCATCATGTAAATCAATGTGACTGAGTATAGATATTATATTAAAAGCTACTACTTTCTACTCTCGACTTCTAATCTTATCGTATGATATATTGTAGTTACTGTAGGTTAATTACAATTAAGTCTCAAAGTTCTGTCTTGGAAGAAGATTGAAAAGTCAATTCATGTATTCTCATCACATGATCTGTTTCAAGTTAGTCTTTTTGTAGCTTTAAAGTGATGTGAATGTAGTCAAAGGTGGTATTTTTCACTGATTTTATCGAGAAGAAAGATACATTCCTTTTTATATTCATTGAGTTTAAATGCAATTTAAAAGAAGTAAAGCTATTTACTTATTTACATCTGGACGCAGGAAGGAATAATAGTCAGAAAATGTGCTTATATATTTCTTAATTTAGAATATGGTATACAAATAAAAAAAGTGAAAAGCCTCATAAGATAAAATATTTCCCAGCGGTGATAATTGCTTAATGAAAATTGAATAATTGAAGAATTTATTACTTTTGTAATGAAATGAAAAAACTGCCTTTTAAATGTAAAGTATTATTTAAATGAAAAGTACTATTTAAATATATAAAAAACAATTGTTAAATAACGTAAAATAAAAAGCACTGTTATTAAGAGGTCACAGGGGTGTTAATCTTCTATTTTTTCGAATTTTCGAAAAAAATATATGTTGTTCCTCATTTTCTTTTGAACATTTTGATACCAACCACGTGATAGTACTACAAAAACTTCGAAAGTTATTCGAAAAATTCCAAACAGCAATTTAGTAATAACAATGCTTAAATGGCTACATGCCACACCCACTTATTCTTGATTTCCGCATACGTTTTATTTTTCTGTTTTTAAAAAGCCTCATGAAATATTTTAAACACTTGCTTAATTGAGAAGGAAGCTTGCAACTCAACACACACTTTTTTAATGTGTTTTGATTCTGTTTTGGTAATGCTAGCACGTTTGTTTGAAATAACTTATCGAAATTCAAAACAGCGTTGTTTAAAACCGTTTATCAAAATTGAAAATTCTCGATTGAAATGGAAAATACTCATCGTAGACCTTCAGGTAAACGTCCTAAGAAAAGAAGATTTAGAGGGAACCAAATCATGAAGGTATGTTCTCATACATATGTTGCAGAAAGCAGAGATAAAAATGTGTGCTTCTCTCCAGTAATAAAATCTCAGGATATCAGACTTCATTAAAGTCAAATCTTGTTAAGGTAAGTGAAAAAAACTCTCTCTCTCTCTCTTCAAAAGATATCGTATTTTTGATTTTATTTCAACTTTTAGCTCTATTTTATTAGTATCATGTTGTTTAAAATGTCATAAACCATTAACAATTAATGAAAAGTCCACTCGTGGTTTATGTTCGAATTTTGAAATACGTTGTAAAAACTGGGAGTGTTTGTACTTTTTCAAGCTGTGAAAACACTGGGAATAAAAATAATGCTCCAGAAATTAACAGAAGATCTATTTTAGCAATGAGATGCATAGGCCAAGGTTTAGAGTCATTAAAAACCTTTTGTGCTGTAATGAGTCTTCCTAATCCTGTTGAACAAAAATCACATGATGTTATTAATAATAAATTTTCACGTGTTATGAAGGAAGTCGCTGAAGAAAGCATGAAAATGGCAGCTGTCGAAGAATATTCTTCGTCACCTGATAACCTTTTAACGGTAAGTGGTGATGGTACCTGGAAGACGAGAGGACATTCATCGTTGATTGGAGTATGTAATGTAATAGGGGCCGAAACAGGTAAGGTTTTGGATAGGGAAGAGTTGTCCTCATTTTGCAAAGGATGCGACAGTTATAAAGGGGTAAAATTTGGTATCAAGTACAATAAAAATGGCAAAGAGCGCATAAAATTTCATGTAGAAAAAATTATTCTGGCTCTGCTGGTAAGATGGAGGTTGACGGGATGTTGAGGATTTTTAATCGATCAGAAAAGCTTCACAACCTGAAATATTCGAACTACATAGGAGATGGCGACACACAAAAACATTCAATGCCCTTTCTGAAAACAAGCCATACGGCGATGACTATCTTATTCAGAAAATAGAATGTGTAGGCCATGTGCAAAAGAGAATGGGTACAAGACTTAGGAAGCTTAAATTAGTATATAGTAAAAAGGAATTATCTGATGGTAAAACTATTGGCGGTAAAGGTAGGTTAACAGATAGTTTAATTGATGAACTTGAGCATTACTATGGTAATGCTATTCGATGCAATTCTACTAGTGTAAAGGAAATGCGGAAAGCCATTTGGGCTGTTTGGGGTCATTCTTGCAGCACTGATGATGAACCGATGCACTGGTTTTGTCCTACAAATCCAAATACATGGTGTAAGTATAATGCCGCAATTAATAATAATTTACAAAATTATAAACACAAACCCTCAGTTGCTAAAGCTGTTCGAGATGTAATTAAGCCTGTATTTGCAAACTTATCGCATCCGGCACTCCTGAAGAAATGTTTAGGAGGTAAGACACAGAATCTAATGAAAGTTTAAATTCATTAATTTGGAAGTTTTGTCCTAAGACGATTGGTTCTAGGCTTCAGATTGCAGAGATTGCTGCAAATCTAGAAACCAGTGTTTTTAATGATGGAAATCAAATACTTATTACTATTTTAGAGAAATTTGGCTTGAAAATTAACAGAAATGTTTGTGTGCCCCTGGCTGAACGTGACAATCGTCGAATCTTTACGTCAAGACAGAGGATGTTAGAATCATCTTTTGAAGCTCGCAGAGCCAAGAAAATTAAAAAGAGTAAAGAAATTGAGCTGTTTCAGGAACAGGAAGGTATATCTTTTTATCTTGGAGAATTTTAGCGTGTAAGTTTTAAGATTTATTTTCTCAAATTCAATTTTAAAACTTTAAAGCCCTTTTTCTCAGTTTGTGTTTTTTTTCAATTACGCGCATTGCGTTACAAAAACTATCATACTTTTGATGTATAAAACTTTACAGAATTATAAATTCTATCATAATCTTCAAATCCTAGCTATTTATATTATTATAAGTTTTTAATTTTTTGAAATATTTCAGCAACAATTGAATTTTTTTAAAAAAATTTAAAAAAATGTATTTCTTTATTTTTAAAAATATTATTTTTTATTTTATTTTTATAAGATAAGCTAGCATGTAATAAGGATATATTTGACTTTATAAATCAACTTATTGCTAGTAATTAGAATTATTATTGCAGAAAATATCATGCGCGTCGTAAAACTCACTATTTGTTTCTTACAAAAAATTTTCTTATTTGTATGTGCTTATTATTTTTAAAATTATGATTATATTTTAGATATTTTATACTTTTTTGAAACTTTATTCCTTTATAAGAAATGTGTAAAAGAATCAAATTATTTCATTTTAATCTCAAAGAATTATTTCTAGTCGAAAATTGTTTGTATTTTGTGCTCTCGAAACATTTTCAACACCCCTGTGACCCCTTTGGGCGGAAGGGGGAGGCGAGAGAGAAAACAGTAAGTCATAAAAAAAATAACTAAAAAATGACAATAAGTGAAATTTAAAACATAATTTATATTGATTTTATTTTATCTATTAAATGCGCAAGTTCGTTAGTTTTTAATAAACAGTCTTCTAAATAAAATAACTCGTCTTAAGTGGAAAAACTCCAATTTTTTAATTCCCGGAATTTATGGTTCTTCTATGATTATAAACTGGGTTACATTTCTAATAATATGATAATTAATGATGTCGAATAATTGTCTGCATGATTCTATTATTTTTTCAAATATTCTCAAACAATTACATTTCCTCTCAGCAAAGGGTTCGAAAAAAGTTGCTGTCATTTTTCCACATACACGGTATCTACAAATTAGCTGGTCAATTTCGTAAGTTAAGAACTTGTGTGCGAATTATTAAACGAAATAAACCCGCTTAAAACCAGGCAAGTATTAATATACCCTGAGTTTATTCTTAGAGTTCGGTAAGTGTCATAATGTAAGAATTTGGGATCGGAAAATTCCTCATGCCATCCTCGAACATGAAAGGGATATTATCAAGATAAATGTGTTTGGGGCAGTAAGTTTTTCTAATAGTCTACACCCATTTTTCTTCGCTTAAGGTAACCGACTACGTTCGGAACCGTGATTTTAAAAAAGCGCATAGATGGATAGTTTTCATGATATTTAAAGTCACTTAGATGAGAATACAGGTATAAAATTGTTTTAAGGACATTATGACAAAAATATTATTTAAATACAATATTTAGGCAAAAAATTAACTTAGAATAACCTTTTTTCAAAATGTTCTCCTTTTGTGAAAAATGCTTCTATTATAATAATATTTTGCCTGTGTACAGCTCAGACCTCTGTACAGAGGCTCAACTACGAATTTTGAAAAATTCGCATTATTTTCAGAGTTACAACCCATTGAAATAATTATCGGCGTTTTTTTCTTAAAATATATATAAATCCACTTCTAAGTTATATATTTCAAACATTTCAATTCAGGCTCCGTACAGAGGTCTGAGATATATGCAGGCGAAATATTATTATTATTATAGAAGCATTTTTCATAAAAGGTGAATGTTTTGAAAATTGTTCATTTTTTGTCAAAATATTGTATTTAAATAATTTTTTATTGTAATAATATTCTTAGCACAATTTTATACACGTATTCTAATCTAAGTGACACTAAATATTATACATATTATCCATTTATATGCTTTTGCAAAATCATGATTCCGATCGTAGTCGGTAAACTTAAGTAGTCATTATGATCACCACTGGTTTCCATTGTATGGGATTTTGTAAAGGATCATACACACACACACACACACAAGTGTACACTTCGTTATTTTCTAAATCCAATCCCGAACTAAAATTAAGAACCTAAGCTGCAATTAATTCGATCGACGGAAACGTGCAGACAAATCTGTGGCAAGAGCTGATTTACCGATGGTGCTGTAAAGGCTTTGCACTTAGTGCACTTAGAGACACGATAGATTAGAAAGAGGGCGCAGCTGTGGACTGTTTTGGACATTGAGAAGGAAGGAGAGGAGAAGAGGAAGATGGTGGTCTCATGCATGCAAATGGAGGAAGATGCCTGTAGTTCCCTATGTATAATTGTAAATAGAGTAATGTGGTTTGAAGAAAAATAATAAAAAGGGTAAAACCGCGGTATAAATAAGATTGATATTTAATTCAACTACATGACGATACTACAGTATATTTACATGATAACGAAAGGAAACCATATCAAACATCTGTGATACTGGTAAACTTAGACTATTTCTCAGTCTTACTACAACATATACATTAATTTTTTCCTGTAAATTACATGCAATTAATGATTCCTTTTGCCCAACTAATTTGTAAACACCCTGTATATTTCGTGCCAATATTTATGGAATTCCTGGTCTAAGAAATTGTAGGTTTTTTTCCTATGATTCTTCATAATAATCTTGTAGTAAATATTTGTTAGGGAGAAGAAAAGTTTATGTCTTTTAAAAATATTGAATTGTCTAAAATAAGAGTTTCAATCCATAACAGGATGAATGAGTAAAGAAACAGAAATGCATTTTGGAACAAAACTAGAACCTGACTAAAGTAGAAAATACTTCGAGCAAAAGATCGAAGGAGGGTTAATACTGCAGTAGAGTGTAGATATCTGTATTACTAAATATTTAATTTCATTTTCTCTATTATTCTGCTCGTCATTTTATTAAAAGTAAAATGAAATAAAATTTGTATGCTTAGTTTTTCTAAGAACAACCTTAACCATAAAGCGTATATATTCCTAGTCATGCCCTAAATTTTTATACACTTAAGAGAGGAATTAAATTAGGAAACTTTTAAATCTTAATTTAAAAAACTAAACATTCTGAAAGTTTTATTTTACCTTTAAATTTAACATAGAGTACCTTTTATCTGATTTTTCACCTCACAATGGGCTTTTAGCTTCTTTGGCCAATTATTTGTTGAGAAACTCACTACCTCCATGGTGTAACGTTTGTGTACAGCTAAAAAATCGGCTTACCTATGCCATGTATATGAGTACATTCACACGGGCACTCCCCAATAATTATCTGTACATAAATTAGTGTTTTTTTTGTGTACAATTTTAATAGACAGTTTAAATGAGAAAACAGTGTTTTTCACTCAATATAAATCCCACTTATACGACTCATTCCCCTTAAGACCTGCTAACATCTATGTCTAAGAGACATTGTCTAATCCAGCAATTCTCAAGATAAGATTTGACTGACCGCGGAATGTTATCTAATAAAAAAAGCTGAAATATCTTATAACGTGTAATAAACTTCAAATGTTCAATGTACAATTTGCATCATAAGCAATGGATAAGTTAAGACAGTTCCGAAAGCTGCTAGGATTAGAGCCCTGGTGAAACTGAAGAACCCCCACGCGGTGAGGCTAAGTGGAGGGCTGTCATATGTCACGTACATCAGCAACCATTGTTTTGCACTGTTATTGCGTTCTGAAGAAAGAGACGACTTTAACATTTTCTTCTGTACGTCCTTTACTTTCTTGCTCGATTCGTACACATTGGAAGTGGCGATCGAAACACTCAAGAACGAAATCAACGATCTCAGTAAGATGAATGTGAATAAGAAATTGTGCATATTGGGCCAGAAAAAATTCGGCTCTACTCTGAGATTGAGAAAACTGTAAAACATACCAATGTAATCACTAATCGTGACTAGAAAAATTGGCAAAGACATAACACTTTCGAAACGAATCAGGATATTAGCAATATGTTCGTACGTTTCCATGTAGCTTCGATGACCTTTGCATTGGATGTCCAATTCAGGGATTTTCTTAGTTCCTATTTCTGACCATTTATTGAGAAGATTTCGTATTGTACAACAAATGAGCACATAAAGAACAGTTACGGCGGTACGCAATGAATGGATAGCAAGTTTGTTACCAACCATTAGGATGTATAACATAGAACAATGATAACCATCGGGAATATAATTCATGTTGAGACTTACGTAGAATACGAAAGATTTGCAGCGGATTTCATCCATTGACAAAGTCAAGCTTAACCAAGACAGAAATGGAACAATTAAAGAAATCATTACTCCAAAATACTCCCAAAATGCATGTACTTCGGCATATAACAGAGTTTTGAGGTAATAAATTTCATGTAATAAGAGGTAAACTTCCCGTTTTCTTGTTTTCAGTGTATACCAAATTAAGAAAGCGACTATTTCGTGAAATTTTCTGGATACTGTTTCATAAACACTCTTTTCCCGGTTGGTAATATCTCCTGTTATGAAAGTTGCAGCGACATACACTATGAAAACTATCCATAAGGCAGATAGACATTTTTCGTACAATAAAAACCACACAGATGTCTGGTTTTTAGAGGATTTTACATTGTTTCTGACATCCAGTCCGAAGATGAGCATTATTTTCGTGATGGGCGAAAATGGATATAATCGTCCAGTGGAATTTTTAAGCAGAGCCATTTTCTGAAATAGAACGTTTTTCAAAAATATTGTTGGAATTGTTCTGCTAACGGGGTCTCTTTGGACTACTTTAGAGAATACGGAATTCAATCAGAAGCGTATATTATTCACAATCATGTCTTGAGTGAAATCATGTTCAAAATTATTGTTTCTATATTTTAAATAAAAGTCTTTAGACTACTTCACTTCAGTATTTTCGAGTGACATTTTGGGAAAAAATTGTTTTAGAATTCAAAGATTTTGTATAAGTTTATTTTATATTTCAATAAAGGGGTTGCAAACATGAGACCGCTTGATAATTTTGTTCCTTTTGATGTAGTCCAATAACTTTTGAGGCAAAATTTTTTATAAAATTGGATAACTTTACTTAAATATATATACATAACTCAAATTTTAAACGATTTTCCTATATTTTTTCAAAAATTAAGGTAAGGAGCAAGTACTTCATCGGATTGTTGCTCAATGAGTTTTCTGATATTGGGAACTGTACAAAATCATGTATCAAAAGCGATTATAAATGCAGAATGGTATTGATTTCTTTTATATTTATTGCATACATTTTCTTTTTAATCCTAATTTTATTCCAGGATAAATTATGAGTCCCTTTATATTCTGCAATACAACAATAGATTATACTAATAAAGTATACAATGCGCTTAAGATTAATCGATAACATCGATGGGTTTGAGACGAAAAGGGAGTTTCAATCGATTGCAATGCCCTCTTTTTGTTGTTCACAATTACTTTGAAAAAATAAATATTTTTCATTTCTGTAATTGAAAGAGGAGAATAGTTCGCATAAAAGTCTTGAAATGAATTTGAATTCGGGTGCATGTGTTTAAAAATACTTTTTTCACATTGCTAATTGTTTCGAATCTGTTTTTAAACACACAGAGAGTCTTAGTTTCTAAAGTTAAAAATCTATCGTTACAAACTTCTGTAGGCATTTTATTTTTCTCTCGTTATATTTCTTTTTATTGGTTTGGATTCATTAGATATATTGCAATTTAGTATATGGTTATTGATTATACATACATATGTGTGTGTGTGCGCGCATGTGCGTGTAAAATAAAAGCATTCATAAAGAAAACATATCTCATATATTTCGTTATGAATGCTTTTAAAATATATACATAAATATCACTTAGCAAATCTGTTTTTAAAGGATTATTTTCTTTTTGTTTTTCTATGAAGAATTAGAATTTAGCAATTTCTTAAAAAAGAAGTCATTGACGAAAATGTTATCGAAAGCAGAGATTAATAAATGCCTCTTTTAAAATATTAGTTAAATGCTTTTTTTAAAAAAAAAATAAGGACATAGGAGATATATTTTTATCTTACATGTTTTTACAGATTTCTTCTAACAATGGACTACATGTAATGTTAATTTAATTTTACTCGTAATTATATGACGGTTTCCTGGGCTACTAAAACATACACAGAGAAGGAATTCATATTAAAGAATGGACAAAAGAGAACTAACATCAAATTATTGATTGAGTTGAACTTTCAGTTTTAAAAGACAGAAGTTTAAAAATATCCAAACATATTGGATTATAAGGCTTCAGATGCTTTAATATTATCCATTTTACCCATAACAATTTTTTACCCTATATCACGAGTAGCGAACAGAAATAGCTGCATATACATTCTATTGAAAGATTTTTTTAAAAAAAATTATCAAAATAATTCCCTTATTCCAAATTTATTTACATCAAGTATGCAAATGAATAAATTCAATAATGAAATTAATAAATTTAAAATTATATGAATATTAAATTATAGTACGCATTTTTATTGAGCAGTTAGTGTTCGTTAAAATAGGTAATAGTTGCGAACAATTTATATTTTTCTCATTGTCGGCATTACAGTTCCCTGAAGATATAACCATTACTAGCGTTACGATGCTGTCGGAGACTTTATGGCTAATTAGACAATATCTAACATGATAGTACAGAGTAAAGTCGTAGACGTTAAGTTGATCGCAGATTGTCAATCGCATAAAATCCAGGATTGCTCTTTAATCGTTTCCTAGTGTGAAAGAAGTTGTATGCGACGGCCCCAAATAGCGTGTAGCTGATATTCAACACATTTTCCAAGTCACCTCTAGAGAAAACTATTTTATGGATGATTTGATTGGTTTGAAAGGATTGAAGGTCAAGAAACACACAATACGTATTACCAAATAAGCGCGACCCTGATCACTATATTTAACTTTACTGCTTACTCCTAACTTCGGTATATACACAGTTCCTAGTAGTTAATAGAACGATCCTACCTCTATATCTTGGGTAGCAGCAACTCTCTCGGATTATAAATGACTTTTCTTTATCTCGCGTGGAATGGTATCCACCTTGACTTGAATGCACTGGCCGAATAACTGAACTCTTGAAATTCGGCTAACTTCTTTTACTTTAGCTTACGCGCTTACACACAGACTAGCATAATCACTTCCCAAAAGACCACACTGCTTACGCTAAACTTCTGTTATTTAAAAGGTTCTTAATTTACATAATCACGCTTCGCTTCTGGTTTTGGTTGGAAAGAATTTGCCTTTTTCGGTCCCAAAGAACCCAAGAGGACAATTAATGGAAAGCGCGATGAGCCCATCACAAGGTAAATTGGGTTGTCTATTTAAAAAGATACATTATCTGGTCAAAATATCTGGAATCCTCCACCCCTGTTAAGAAGTGGATCTGGCAGGTAATGTAAGTAAATGCTTAACCAAAAACTATAAAAAAGTTGGGAGTGGTTTGTCAGGTCATATTTATGCGTTTGTGAGAAAATAAGTAGGTTAAAGTACCTGAGTGACTTTGATCGTACCATTGTAGTGGGATGCCACCATTGCGGGAAATCATTTCGAGAAATTCCGGACATTCTACAGGAACCCAAATCAACTGTGAGTGATTTAATTGTGAAGCTGCTGAAAAACGAAGTGGTATGGGAAAAGAATTAGGGGACTTAATGGTAGGACTTTGAAAACGACAGTGAAACAAAATCTCTTCTCATTGGTTGAAATCATTCATGAGTTCGAAAGTTCGTCAGCCGTTAGTGCTAGTAGCAAGGATGTTAATCGAGAGTTAAAAAACCTGGTATTCCATGGTCACGTGCAAACGCTTACAAACTGAACACCACTCTAAAAGGCGAGGCATCAATTTTAATAGTGCAAAAGCACATAATCATTTGATAGTGGAAAATCTTTCTTTAGAACGGTGAATCTTGTTTTTAATCTGGCAATCCAATGGATGCGTCTGGATTTAGTGGAGGCCTGGTAAGTTCTAAAGTGACGTCATTGTTCCGACTGTAAGGTTTGGTGGTGGTAGCATCATGGTTGGATAAAGAAACTCAGAGATGTGTGTGTGTGTGTGTCCAGAACTGTCTGGACAATGCTGCTCTTCTGTTTCAATGGCTATATTTCGGGCAAGACACATTTCTCTTGCAGGTTGATTCTTCTATTCTCCCATTTAGATTTACGTAGCCATGGTTTGACAATATGAGTGTTCAATAACTGATCTGACCTTCTTAGTCTTTCGATCTAAACTCAACAGCACACATTTGAGATGAATTAGAAGACAAATTCCGTTCGATTCACCAACCTCACTACCGATACTTACTTCAGCTGTGATGGACAGCTGGAAGTCAGTTCCTATGGACACCTATCAAAAACTGGTAGGAAGTATCCCCAGACATGTGCAGGCTGTCATCAATGCAGAAAGGAGATCAACATCATGTTAATATATCTCCAAGTCTGTACCACTGGGTATCCGGATCTCCATATAGTGCAGTATTTCCCAACCTTTTTTGTGCCATGTCCCACTTTAGCATTTCTAAAGTTTGTATGCCCCTCATGTAACATACATAATATTTAATATTAAAAAATTGATTTGTTCACTTAAGAAACGTAAATGATGGATTCTAGGAATAAATAACTATCAAATTGTTAACAAAAAACAGTAAGTAAAATTTCAAAATATATAATGAAAAACAGAAATTAAAATTCAAAATAATTTTAATATATAATGATTTTTTCATATTAATTTGTCATTTTAATTTAGTGACATCCTTGCGCTTGATGCTTGCTGCAGATAGATTTTATATTGGGTTCCAATTTGGTTAGCTTAAGTCTCAAATCCCCAAATTGTGTTATATCCAGCCGATTTCTTTTTTTTTATCTATAAGCCATTTACAGCACTAAATCCACATTCAGCCAAAAATGAAGATGGAAATGGTAGAAATAGCTTTCTTGCAAACAACTGCGCTGTTTAGCAAATTTCTTGACTGGCCGGGGCTATGTCCCCCTCCTGGCAGACGGCACGCTCCGTTGTGAACCCCGGACGAAGCCAATCACCCAGTTGATATTTTGGTCTCGACAAGCGAAATTATGCCTAATAATTATTTAAGAATTTTCTTTTTTTGATAAATTCGGCACCGATATCTAGCATTGCATTTAAATGGCCCGGAGAGGAAGGATTAGTGTTGTGTCGTGTCCATTTTCGAATTGCCCCCCTGCGGAACGCCCGCACCCCCCTGTGGGGCGTGGGCCCCACGTTGGGAAACACTGGTATAGTGTAAGAAGTTCAACCGTGAATGATGCTGAGATTTTAATTGTAAGTGAGGTTGCTGAGATTGTAATTGAAACGAGTGGTTTAGCGGTTGTAATGAAGTATAAAGAGTGACTTTATTTATTATTTATCAAAAATTGTGTTTTGGGTTACAACTCGTTGCTTTTCGTATGACAGCTGCTTAGGATTATATTAGGTTTCAACGGAATCCAGCCTGTCTTACTCCTAGATTAGGAACCGCTTCGGGGGCAGTACTATAGCCGGAAAATTGTTTTCTTTTGTTGAGAACGGAGTAAAAATTTTTAAGTGTCGTTGGGAGTAAAATTAAACCTTTATATACCGCATAATGATTAACTGCAGTTTTTTTCATGGAATATTTTTTGGATCACTACATTGAAAGTTAAATGATATACATAAACAAAATACTCAACTTTGGGAAATTTAATTCCTTAGAGATAATTAATTAATTAAAGAGATTTCAACTGTAAAATTAATTATAAACACTGTTAACTTAAAATAAATAGTTATATTTTTTTCTAAGGTCTTCATTAACATACAACAAAATAAGACACTAACCTTTTGACATTAACTATTTTTTCGGAACAAAAATTATAATCTTCGCAATGCGCTGAAAATGCAATTTCTGCTGTAAAACTATTTACCTTCCCTGCTAAAATAATCATCATAGAACCCGTTCTGCCTTATATCTAGGAAGAGTGGATTTCAAAAAATATATCTTCAGAGTATTCGTAAAAATGGTTATTCTATGTAATTTTAAAGTGAGTGAAACTTATAAATACCGTCGGTAGATAAAGAGTTAAGTATTATGATATTTCCGCAACCCAACAATTGCATGTGCATATTTAAAGAATCATCTCACTGGGTTAGCATGAGATTGACTTGATGTAATAGGGCTATTCTTTTGCACGAGAAGCAAAAAAGGACTTAGCGCAATTAAAGCAGGTCCTTAAAGATAGTTATCCTTTGCGACTCGACTCGACGGCGTTAGAAATGAAGTTTTACGTGCAGAAGCAGAAAAGGGGCCCGAATTTGCAGATTATCTGATGAAATTGGGAAAATTTTATTATATTTAATGATGTCTGTGAAGGATGTTTAGTGCAACATATTGTGCTAAGATTGTCTCGTCAAATCTGGATTGACGGATTTGGGGCGAAGATTGGGGGATTGGATTTGGGGGTTGGATTTTGGGGAGAAGTAAAAAAGCTGACAACAAAACTCAGAATAAATGAAGAATTTAATTGATTTCTAAAAATACAAAACATAAAATGTTCTAAAAATAATTATCTAAATACCATAAGAAAGTAGGGGGAGTGAACAAAAATCTATATAAGAAGAGAAAAATTACATATAGAACTACAGACAATATATATACTCAACAGATATATGTATTTGAGAAGCAAAATACACTAAAAGGGGATCTTTAGCTCGTAAAACGTTTCATGTCCTTCATATAAGGTAATATTTTTGAACACCCAATTCTAATATCTATCATTTTAAAAGAGCATGTTCATTGCGTTTAAAGGGTTCCTATTTATCGAAGAATTTGCGAAATAAGTAACGCATAGGTCAAAACAGTTCCAAGAACTGAAAGAACGAGATTTTTTGTGAACTGAAATAAACCCCAAGCAGAGAGAACAAAGGGTGGACGATTCAGAGCCACAAATAAAAGGAAAAACTCCTTGTTATTGTTCTTACGTTCGGAAACAAGAATTTTTTTTAGCATTTCCTCTTGGACAGTTTTGGCTCTTTTGCTTGCCTCGTGCACACTAGAGGCTGCTAAGGAGACACAAAGAAAAGAAAACAGTCCCCGGAGGAAGAAGAATACAAAGAAAAAAATATAAGATTTCAAAAAACGACTCTTAGGCGATTTGTAATGTTCGAATCTTTCTAAGCCATACACCATTCCCAAGCAGTCACTAATCGTTACGAGCAAAATTGTCGAACACATAGAATTTTCGAAGGAAGTCAATGTTTTTATAATGTTTTCGTAAACTTCCAAATATTTTCGGAAACAGTGACTATCAAGTGTGTGTGTCGAGTTGAGTTCGATGATTTTTTCAGCACCCTTTTCAGAACACTTGTTCAGAAGGTTTCTAAAGTAGCAGCAAATAATTACGTAAAGAACGGTGGTAGCAGTTCGCAATGTGTATCCGGCTATTTGATATAACATTATTACTACAAACCACACGCTACAGTTCCTACCTTCTGGCACGTAAGCAATATGGAAACTGAAACTTAAAAGTAAAAATTTGCACATTTTTTCTGTTATATGCAAGATCGCACTCAGCCAAGACATTAGAAGAACTATGACAATAATGGCAACACCTAATAGTTCCCACAGGAAGCGTAACTTTATATTTACCATGTTCCTTAAATAATGAAACTCGTTCAAAAAATTATAAATCTCCAATTTTCTCGCTCTGAGGCAACACCAAATTAGGAAACTAAGGACATCTGGTGTTTTCCTTAAAAGTATTTCGGCAAGGCTTTCTGAACTACAAATATCAACTTTAAAAAAAATGCACATGATGTAAGTGAAGTAAATTATCCACAGCAATAACATAAATTTCTGAAATAAAAATCGAATTTTCAATGTTTTCCAGTTCGAGATGTTTGCTCTGTTTCTTACATCTACGCCGAAGATAAACAGGATTTTTGTAATTCCAGGAAATGGTCGGACTTTCCTTTTAAATAGTCTAGTTTTAATCATTTTCAGAGGATACATTTTTTTCTGCATTTTTATCTATATTTTTTAACACAGTTTACTCAATTTCGTCCACAATTCAATAAAATCTATTATGAAGACAATTAATTCCTTTATTCGTAAAAAAGCTGTATTTACTTCAATTCAAAAATTAAAAGTGGTAGACGATCCGGCAACCGTAAATCACTAAGAATTCATTTCGAGATTTAATCGATATTTTCTTTTACCGTTAGCGTTTCTTTTTTTTTTTTTATTGTTACTATTTTTTAAACTTCCAATGTATTATGTGAAACAAATGATCATTTTTAATTGAAAAATGAAACCAATTCATTTGTCTGAAATCAATAAATTGAATCTACATGCAAATTTAATACTCTTAGAAAAGAAGTTTTAATAATGACTTTTTCCAAAAAGTATATAATTGTGCAACTTATATGACTGTTAAATTAAAAAGAAATTATTTTTTAATCTATTTCTTATACATTAAAAGGGAAATTAAGTTTTCTCTCTTATTCAGATTTAATTGTAAATTTTTGAATAATAGAAGTATTATTATGTAAATCATAACTTTAGAAAAGTTTTGTGAAAAGTTTTTTATAAAGTGGATGCGTGACCAAAAAGACAGAATTTTGGAATTAAAGTTGTTTCATTTAATAATTTGTTGAATTATATTATAAGTAATTATCTATCATTAACATAGAAATTATTAAAATAAGGTAATTTTGAATCGGACAATGAAACCTTTCTATAGCATTTTATTTAGATTGCAAACATTTCTTTTTTAAACGCTCTCCTGTGGTTCAAATTTTGTTTCTAAGTTGCAGAATTTTGCAGTTATGTTTTTTGTTATTTTATTAAAATGATCCCACGTAGAGCTTACATTGTTTTGATATTTTTTTAACAAATTTTACAATTAAATGTACTAGGAACGCTTTTATTTTCCTCCACGAAAAAAACCATACCGCAAGGCTTTAACAACGCCCCCCAGCGGTCTCAGTGAAAACTTCAGTCTAATTCAAATCTTAGAGCTAGCAACAACTAGTCTATTTAGACACAGCCATGTAACACGATACTTATTCATTTTTTTTCTTTGCTTGTAGTGTCTGTAAATAAATCCTAATGTATAACAACATATCCATGTCCTCATTGTTTCAGAGAGCTACAAAATTTCTATCTTCTCACTTCCTCAATCAATGACTCTGTTAAGAAAAACATTGAATTCCAAATCTCTTTATTTTAATACATTACCTAAACTATTTTCTCAAAACATTATTCTAAATTTTAAGTTAGACTAATATATATATATATATATATATATATATATATATATATATATATATATATATATATATATATATATAAACTCAAAATGGGAAGGGAGACATTTAAAAAATATACACACGTTATAAACCTATTTTTTAAAAAATATTTACGTTTCGCATTTCACACACACACACATAAAGAAAATATTAAAAGTATAATATTTAATCAAACTATTTTCAATAGCTGCCAGTAGGTAATCAGCGAATATCCTGAATCATTTAAAAGATAAGTCTAAATGAGAAAGTTTTTACCTTATTAAACTAATTTCTTTTAAAAGAGAGAAAAGTTTTTGAAAAGTAAATCTTTGCCTCCATTGTTACAGAAACTGGCAGATTACGTACTTTTCAGAAAAAGTCATTGAAAAGCTTTTAATTGAAAAAGAACTCAAATATTCTTCGTCCAGCAGTTTACCATTTCACACATCAATTCCATTCATTGATTTAAGATGTATGAATCAATTTAATCTTCCATTGTAATTTGAAGTACATTCTAAGCAAAATGCTTTCTTTAAAAAAAAATCAATAGTAGGGAAAATAAATATCGTGTAAATCTCGAAATGAATTCTTATAAGCTTAGAGTTGATGTATAGTATCATCTATCAGTTTTCATGTTTTTAGTAAAGTCTGTAGTTTTTTGAAAAGAAAGAAATTTTAATTACTTCCGTAACAGATTTTTTTTCTGATTGTGGACGAAATAAGTCAATAAACTGAGTCAAAAAATATCCAGATGAATCTGCAGAAGAAAATGTATTCTCTGAACTCAAATATTTAATAGAAGATTTCGACCACTTTCTGGAATAACAAAAATCATGTTTATCTTCGGAGTAGATGTGAGAAACGGAACAAGCATCTCAAGGTGGAAGACATTGAAAATACGATATTTATTTCAGAAATTTATGTCTTTGTTATGGATAATTTACTTTACTTATATCATGTGCAGTATCTTAACTGCTGATATTTATGTTTCAAAAAGCTTCGCCGAAGTGATGTCAAGAAAAATCCCGGATCTTATGAGTTTTCTGATTTGGCGCTCTTTGAGAGCGATAAAAGTCGAAATTTCTAATTTATTGCGCGACGCTCATTGTGTAGGGAAAACGCAAAGCTCCGCTTCTTTTGGGAATTCTTAAGGGTTGCTGTAATTACAACAGTTCCATTGGCATCTTGACTATGTGTGACCTGGAATATGAAAGAAACTATGTGTGCAAACTTTTAGTTTTGTATTTTAGTTTCTTAATTGCTTACGTACCGGAAGGTTGGAATTGTCGAATGGGGTTCATTATAACATTTTGACATCAAATAGCAGCATTCGCATTGCGAACTGCTGCCACCGTTTTTTATGTAATCGTTTGCTGCTATTTTAGAAACCTTCTAAACAAGTATTCTGAAAAAGGAATTAAAAAAGTCACGGATTTCAACTCGCGACTGGACAGCAACTAGATTTTATGAATTATTTAGAATTTTATGAAAACATTATGAGAACGACACTTTCTTTTGAAAACTATGTCTTCAACAGCTTTGCTCATAACGATTAGTGACTGCTTGGGAATGCTATATGGCTCAGAAAGAATTCAACATTTCAAACATATGTCCCCTAGTTTATGGTTAAAATGGTATTCGTTCGCAATTGTATTCTTCTTTCTACGGGGATTGTTTTCGTTTCTTTGTGTCTCCTTAGCAGCTTCTAGCGTGCACGAAGCAAGCAAGAGAGCCAAAACTGTTCAGGAGAAAATGTTAAAAAAGTTTCTTATTTCCGATCGTAAGGATAATAACAAGGAATTGTTCTTTTTATTCGCCACTCTGAATCGTCCACCCTTTGTTTTTTCTGCTTGGGGTTTCTTTTACTTCACAAAAAGTCTCGTTTTTTCAGCTTTTGGAACTGTGTTGACCAATGCACTGCTTATTATTCAAATCCTTCGTTGAATATGCACATGAAAGGATAGATGCTAAATTTGGTAAAGTATGGTTCTGAGGGGTATAATCAAATTCCACAATACAGTAAATTATTTAGCTACCCTCGTCACCAATAAGAATCTTATCAATCATAAAAGGAATATGATTAAAAGCTCGTGCACACAAAATCCTGCACCTTCAACAGTTTAGCTATCTTGCTTATGCTTGTAGAGGTAGCATGACTTGATGTTTCTTCAAAAGACTTCGGATGATTTATTGAGCCAATGCCACATCAAGTTGCTCAGGTGCGAATGGCATAATAATGTTGCAGAGGATACTAAGAAATATTCAGGAGTTCTGGTACTTCAGTATGAATTCAAAGAACTGAATCTGATTATATTTGTTCTCATTGATATTAAAAACTATCACTATTTCTTTTTGACATTATTCAGCTATTATCAGTTGCATTTGATGCAAAATTAAACAAATTTAATACATTCAATGTTGAAAAAAACCATCCCTCCTTAAATATATATTTTATCTCTCCGCGCTGTGTGTCTGTAAGATATTTTTCACATTTTGTAAGAATAATTTATAAATTCATAGAAGAAATTTCTATGGAATTTATCAGAAGAAATTTAAATATCTTTATTTCTTTTTATTTACCTTTATATCAAGGGTATCAAAATCATATCTGGTATGCTACATGTAGTGTAAGAAATCTAGCTCATATAATGGTGAATAAAAGGCATTTTAATAAAAATTGGAAATCGTAATTTTAACATTTTTAGTCTAATTTTATTAATAAAAAGCCTTGAGTGATAAGGGATTCATTACAATAGGAGATCTAGCTATAATTCTATTTTTGCAATCATGTTCTTTGATTGATTTCTACTGATTTTAGGGGAATCTCTTTCTAGTTTTCTATGACCTACGTAAACTTAAATCTATGTGTAACTGCTTCTTATTGGTATAGTTTGTTTCACATATTCTCAGAAATTCTAATCTTCTAAAATTTTTCAAATATTTATTAGGACCTTGAATAAATTTTGATTATTTTCTTTTCTTTCTTGGGAGGCAAAATAAAGGCTTTATTTAAATTATAAGGTTAAAAAAAAATCACTGAAAGTATTACCCATTCCTAGACTTGGTCCAGTCGGGTTTTGATTTAATTGGCCAATTTCGGAGCAAAAAGTACTTTATATTGCATCTTTTTTGAAACATTTGTATGTAATTTTTAATTCCTTTAAGGCCCCGTTCGTTCAATCAACATATTTCTGTGAGAAGATATGCTGGTACTTTCTCACTACTGTCCATTTAGTTATTTTTTCTTGGTGATTATAAGAGTGTATATTTAAACGTATTTTGTTTCAACCACTTTGTACTATCCCGATTCGGATGGTGGACAGTGACGTCTTAAGACTTCTTGAGGCCTTGAGCCTCTAATGAAATCAGGTCCCACCTTCAACCTTAAAAGTAGACAATATACATACTCGTGCAGCTTAAGTTCTTAAACACACGTACAAACGATAAAATAAAAGTGCATGATTCACAATCTCCCATACCTAGGCACATACCAACTCAACTAACTGGCAACTTTTGACTAAATGAGCAATGATGGTGTACAGAGGCAGGTCTAGGAATGGACAAGATCGACAGTCATGACAAAGTAATGCAATTTTGCCACAGTTGATTTATAATTTAAAATTCCCAGTTTTTCGGACAATATATGCAGGACAACTTTTGACGATAATCTTATTGTGGTAAAGAATGATACGAGGCTCCCTTCAGAGGCAGGGGCCCCAGGCCAGGTCCCAGTCGGCACATGCTTTAATTAGTGGTGGTTGCTTAAGATGCTTCTTAATGACAAAAAAACGGAGGACTTTAAATAAACAAACAGATGTAACTAGTTTATTTTCCGATAACAAAGTAGAGAATCTATGTTATTACTTAAAAAATTTGTAAATTAAAACAACTCATTTTTACAATTTTTTTTAATGTATAGCAAGTGTAACAACACTTTCCATTAAAGGAATCATCGCCTTTTCTAATGATTTCCAATAAAAGATTATCATAAAATGTTTATGTCAGACGTACATATTCTCGGAATACATTACACAAGAATACGTTGCTATAAAAAGAAAAAAGAATCATTAATAACTTCAATGCACAAAATGTGCATTTTAAAGCTAATCAATAAAAGTCTAATAAGCAAGAAAACTGCATTGTAGAATAAGAGCGTTAATCATGTGAAACCTGAAAGATATTGATTTTCCAATATATTTTAATTATTCCAGTGCTTTCTAAAATACACATAATTGAATGTCTTATTCGAAAAGAGCTATTCAGAATATGAAAGCAAATTGTAAGAGCAAGTGCAATCGAAGAGATGCATGAATCCTTGAAAAAGACTTAAAAGCCAATATATAAGATTTGGGTTTAAATATTTTGTTCTTGGTGCTCTAAAACACACTAAAATTAAGAATTTAATGATCCCAGAAAATAATTTATTCATTCAATATACAAAAGACTGTATGTTATGTCAATAAAAGAAAAAAAAACCTATTCTTCATTAATAAAGATTACTTCAATGAAAATATGGCTGTTTCTCCTATTCCCAATACATATTTTTATCTACTTTACGTTATTAAAAAAATTATGTTCATCGTTGGCTTGGATATTACAAACAATGATGACAAAATAACAAGGCACCATTTTTTCTATCAGAAAGCTATATCCTTCATGTGGATTATTTTCATAGTAATTGCTGTAGTTTCATTTACAGCTAACGACATTCATTTTGGTTCAAATGTGCTATCTATGCTGTTTAGAAAATCATCCGACATCTCTGCCTTTCTAATTTGGAGTGTAATGAAGGCTAGAGAAAATTCTATTTACAACTTGCTGCATGATATGAATAGCTTACGATATGTTTTGGGCATAAGAATTTCTTCATTTTGGATATGGCTCACAGTGGCATTGATTTTCACTGTACCATTACTTGCCTTTTTATCTGTGGTGTTGTTCCTTGATGAAGAAGACTGTAAAAGGCTAGTGGTGTACTACAGCTTTAAGCTTGTCAGCATACCCGATGGTTACTACTGTCGAATCTCGGGAATTATATTATTTTTATCTTGCATCTTGATACACACTTTGCGAACAACTATCACAATTCTTTACATAGCCATTTGCTGTCTTTTACATAGTCTCTTGAAAAAGCACTCGGAAATAGGAATGAAAAAACTGGAAAAAAGGATAAATGCTTTCGATCATAAGTACTGTCAAAATTTTGTAGATCATTACAAGCATATAACTGACATCTCGAATTCCTTCGAAAAGGCCATGTCCTTGCCAGTTTTTATAATAATTATTGGGGACTGTTTGGGTATGTTTTATGGTTTTCTGAAATACGAAGACACCAAACGATCGATGGAATTTTATTTTGTAAATTACAGATTTGCTATTTTATTTCTGGCCTTAAGATCTTTAGTGTCGTTTCTGTGTGTTGCTTTTGCGGCCGCCAGCGTTTACGAGTCCAGCCAAGATGTCAAGAAGATCCAAGAGAAACTGACTGAACGTCTTCTTGCATCGAGACAGAAAATAGACAACCAGGAATTTTTTCTTCTGCTCCTAGCGCAAAGTAATCCACCAACCGTTCTCTCAGCTTGGGGATTTTTCAACTTTAAACGAAATCTTGTCATTTCGGTTTTTGGCATTGTTTTGACATATTCGCTTTTAATGATACAAATTATGAACTGAATTTACTTAGGCCTTTCACACTTTGTCGCCTTAAATTAAAATGCTTGACCCACTAAATTTAGAAATTGTTTCTTTTATTTGTTTGGTCATGGAAAGGGTTTTATACCAGAGTTGTAGAAATCTAATAAATTCAGTATATTTATTTTGCAACAATACTTTCTTTGTAAATGTATCTTAGTTTATTTTATTTAAAATAATATGTAATTCTGATTAGTCTCAATATTATAGCAATAGTATCACAGAGCTTTTATAAAATATTTAAAAACATGGTAAATTATCAATAAAAATCTTTTGGATATGAAACAAGAAGTGAAGAATGCCGTAAATGTGAGTCCAAAATGAAAATTTATTCGCTTTACATGATATACAAAGTGTCAGTCGTGAATCCAGTTTATATTCAAAAACGAAAAATTCATTAGAACAGCACAAATTCAACATTTTATTTTAGCGAATTCCATCAACTACTTTTTTTGGCTTGTTTCCAAAGACAAAATACAAAAGTAGCTCGTTCAAAATATTATCTCGTGATCCCAAAAACGAGTAATTTAATAACATTACTGTGTAACCCTGACACAAAGTAAACTAATTTCACATTATTTACGTAGGGAATTTGTGTTGCTAGAGTGAAGCTGTGCAGAGATTAGTAAAGCACTACAAAATTATAAAACATTTCATTATTAACAATTTGATTTACACCCCAAATTATGTAGCAAATTTTTCTCACACTAAGTAAGATTCAAACAATTAATAACACTTTTTAAAGTGCAAAGTTTTTCTATTTTAATTTATTTTTTGTTGTAACAATTAATTTTATTAGAAATAATTTATAATAATTTAACTTTATGTATTAACAATTTTAAGAATTCATTGAAATATTTTAATGAATTAAAAAAAAATAATATTGGTAATGATGTTGCTGAAGAATTTCCTCAATATTATCATTAAATCTTAGTTGTTTTTGTTAGTTTTTTAATTTTTACTTGTTCATTTAGTTAGTTATAAGGAAAAATTAGCTAGATATGTAAACGAATTTTTCAATTTCTAGGTTTTATTTCTAATCTTCTAGCAAAGTTCTGCAGAAATATAAAAACTAAGTCATTAACAACGTTGAGTATTTCAGATAATTAATAGTTTGCGTAAGTTTTTTGCATGACTTATAAAAATATTAATACTTCATCGTTTATTTAAACAAAGCAGAATTTAAATGCGTGGATAATGTCAAGATTAGAGCTAATATATGACTCTTGATCATAATCTTAATGTTTTTATAACTATTTTTAATATTATATTTGATAATTCTTTCATGTTTCAATCGTTAACATTAAAACAACTACTTAGATAACTATGTTAGTGAAATAAACTATAATTCAATAAATTTGCTTATTTTCTGAAATAAAATTTTTTTTTGTTTTTTCTTTTACTTACATAGATAAAATAATACTTTTTATTTCATAATGTTTGCTTAGATTATAGATTTTACATTAATAAAATAGCACACGTTTTTCACTTTACTCAAAACCATGTGCAATACACGATTTGGTAAAAACACACATGATCTGGTAAAAATAATAAATTTTATTTTTAACGTTAATAACTTATTATTTTAAATTATTATTAACTTATTACTTTAAAATTATTTTAAACGTAACATAACTTTATTTTTAATGACCATTTTCTTATGCTATTTTTATCCTCGAATGCAGACTTTGGAAGAATCAAATAAAGCATAAGACTACGAACTCTTCTTTTCTTGTAAATTACTTTCCTCTTTTCAGCTAATGTGCAATTTTCGGTGTAAATATTGTCTGAAGTTTATAAAAAGCAATACAAATTACACCAGTCAAAGGATGTGCTTTGATATGGAAATAATAAATACTATCTATTGTTCTAAAGCAGTGATACCCAACTTTCTGCCCACGGGCCGCATGTGGCCCCGTGGTCGGTTCTGAGTGGCCCAATTACGGCCCATTGCACTTAAAAGATTTAATTATTTAAGAACAATATGCTAAAATTGAAGCGAAAATTATATCAATTTGTGTGCTTTTTTTTATAGTAGAATGTAAACTAGAGAGGCTTAGTCATGGGTGAAAGGAAACCGAAACTACTCAGTAAAAAATGCATAAAAGTAATTTTTTTTTGCAAGTGTTTGATATAAGAGTTAATAAAGTACTAAAATATAACCGACGAAAGTGAGAATTTTAACATTTTGATCAAGTTTGTACTGATTACGCTATAGATATCCACAATTAAATCTCCCTCCCTTGAACAACAAATAACTTTATTTACAAACTTCTACTCACACCTTATTCATTACAAACTAAAATCTCACACCCTGTACTGCACACAACTCTCACAATTCACAACACCTCAGCCAATTCACTCACACTCTCCAATGCTCCACTTATCACTCCCCCGTCTTGCTGGGGTTACAGTTACACAACGCCGCTCTTTAAACAGCATCATCCATTACCTTAACACATGGTATAGTGACGAGGACGCCTCCTGAGTTGGAACCCACACAACACCATTGGTAGAAAGTTTGAGGTTCGACATATTTAACGTATATAGGGTGTTTTTTTTAGAGGTATAGAACTTTAAATTGCAATAAAACTACGATGTATTATTCGATTGACATGATTTTTTTATTCGGAAGATAATCTTGTGGCATTACATTTTAAATATGATTTCTGGCATAGGACTGCCACGGCTGGCTCGGATGTAGTCCAATCTGGACGTCCAATTTTCGATGCCTTTTTCCAACATGTGTGGCCGTATATCGGCAATAACACGGCGAATGTTGTCTTCCAAATGGTCAGGCGTTTGTGGCTTATCCGCATAGACCAATGACTTTACATAGCCCCACCGAAAATAGTCTAGCGGTGTTAAATCACAAGATCTTGGAGGCCAATTCACAGGTTCAAAACGTGAAATTAGGCGGTCACCAAACGTGTCTTTCAATAAATCGATTGTGGCACGAGCTGTGTGACATGTTGCGCCGTCTTGTTGGAACCACAGCTCCTGGACATCATGATTGTTCAATTCAGGAATGAAAAAGTTAGTAATCATGGCTCTATAGCGATCACCATTGACTGTAACGTTGTGGCCTTCATCGTTTTTGAAGAAGGATTCCACCAGCCCATAAAGCGCACCAAACAGTTAGTTTTTCTGGATGTAACGGTGTTTCGACATACACTTGTGGATTAGCTTCTCTCCAAATGCGGCCGTTTTGTTTGTTGACGTAGCCATTCAACCAGAAGTGCGCTTCGTCGCTCAACAAAATTCGCTTATGAAAATCGGGAACACCGGCAATCTCGGTTTGGGCCCATTCGACGAATCTACGCCTTGCTTGATGATCGTTTTGATGAATTGCCAAACCAAACTGAGAAAAAATCACTTGACAACTGTTAAATCGGTCGCCATCTTGGAAAGTAATGCCAACTTAAACTTCTATACCTGGAAAAAAACACTCTTTATAAGCCCCTTCTGCACATTCGGTTCTGAGCGGCACCAGGCTCGAATCATAAGCCGGAGATGAGTCAGTAACCTTAACAAAGTTTGTCTTGTCCAATGCTGCTTTAGTCTTATGGTGTGTTTTTTCTGCATTATCCTCATGTTACAACCCGCGTGAAATACCTGTCATATGTATGTAGCTCAGAGAGAAAAAGGTTGAGTACCCTTGTTATAGAGTGTCTAAAACTTTTCACACAACAAAATGTTGAAGCTAAGGAGTCATGTTGATAGAAAAAAGTAATAAACTGAAAACAGAGTAATTGAAATAATGTTTATAGTTTCAAGTATAATTTTATTAAAAACTTAAGTACGTTTGTATAAAATCTCCACGTGAAGTATTTTTAAAAAAGGCTTTTCAACTTAATGTCTAGAAATATCATCAGAAGGTCACCATTATAATTTTATCAAATATCTTCTGTACTCATAGAAATAAATCAAAACTGGTATATTTTCATTTTTTCAGAAGTATAGTGTGCGTAACTTAAGCTTCTTTTCAGATTTTGTCATAATTTCGAAAAAAATCAACCGAGTCACATGAAATTCATAATGTGGAGGCACAAGGTGGTACTTAACAGTTCGTGAAAACGTAGTAGCCAAAACATAATTACAAAGCAAAAAAAGGCTTTATTGACAGAAGGATGTTAGCATAAAGCATTTTCTTGCATCCGGAAGAACCACAGACCAAAGTCTCTTAGTAAGAAGTTGACCTCCCCTAACTGCGGGACATCGTTTATCCATACTCTGTACCAGCGATCTTTAAACTTCTTCAACTCATTGAACCCCTAGAACTTTAAGGTGTTTTCATGGAACTCCTAGAACAAGAAAGTGTTTTATGGATGGGTGTTGTTTTCTACAAATGTAAAAAGTTACAATTTCCATTACAAAACTATATAGTTTTGCGAGATTTTGTGTTAACTAACGAGTATAAAATTATATCGTGAAATCTGAGATAGTAAACAATAAAATATTCACAATATAGTAAGAAGTATATATATAAAGATAAAACACGCTTTAATCTTCTTTTATTATATTATAATAAAAAGTTTAAAAAGCGTTACAAAAAAGGTTATTATATATCAATTAAATTTTCCGTTTATTGAATTGGATGAGTTTTAAACATACTGTAACGTTTGAAAGAATAACGGTAGCGTATTCTTAGTTAATTTAAATATGAAATTTATTTACGTCCCAACTATTGAATATTATTTACTGAAGGATACATTAAAGTTATTAAACTTAATTATAGATTGTTAGAGTCCAATATTTTGTGAGAGGAGGATTCGTTGGCCACCGCTCCCGTGTAAGTTCAAAGCATCTCTCCTCTCTCATCTTCCGGTCGACGGTGTTCGATTCCTCGGGGGTCAAAAAGGGGTTGCGCTTCAGCTGCAAGATGCACGTGTGGGTGTCGGGTCCACCAAAGATTTCGACCACTGCTGGGAGTGGCTACGTTCTCTTAACTTAGAAACTTCATAGATAAAGTGAAACCATTTTTCATACACATTTATTTCTTCTCTGTTTTTTTATTGTAGAACCTCTGGGTATACCTTGTGGAACCCCAGGGTTCCGTTGAACACAGTTTGAAAACCACTGCTCTATACCAAACTGTCCAGCAGTTCTTGAGACAAGATTGGCCACTCTTCAGAGAGCTTCTGTTTCAGTTGTCTGGTGTTCTCCGGAGGATGCCATCTTGCTGTCAGGAGTCTCCCCCAATCATCAACGCAATTTCAAAGAGGTTTAAAAGTGAGGATCCCATGACCCAATCCATTATGCAGATATCATCCCTTTCTAAAAGCTCCTAAATTACCAAAATCATGTGGGGACATGCATTGGGATCAACAAAAATAAAGTAAGGGACTGAAGCATTAATAGGAGAATACATTCATTGCAGTTATGATCTCCAATAAGTAAGCCACTGCCTAAAATATGGAGCTCCTTTCGCCCATTAAATATAACTCTGCTGCACACAATCACGTCAAGACTACCCCAATGGTCTCTTTCCCTAAAATTAATGGGATAAAAATATATATATATATATATATATATATATATATATATATATATATATATATATATGTCTCTATCTTACTTCTTGTCAACTGGAGTTCGTATTTAAAATGACACTCAAGGGCAAACAGAACATTTCTCCATTGATGAAATGTCTAGTATTTGTGTTCTTGATACCACTGTAAAGGGTGACACCGATGGGTTGTTGTTAATGGCATGCTGCATTCAGGACGAGAGGCGAATAGGCCACCTTTATGCAGATGTCTGACATCAATAAACCATACACCTGTCGTTCGGTTAGCGTATGTGTCTGCTGAGTAATGTTGTCCTATGTTTGGTTCCGGTCATTTTTTACTTGCAGAATAATACAGCGGCCATCACTTACCGTTATTCATCATCACTCGACTGATCACTACCTCCCAACCTTACTGCTTTACCTGTCATCTGGAAAGCTTTCCAAACTCTTGAACACTTTTGTCAATCTCAAGCTCTTGTGCAACACTCGTGTGCATCAAACTATGCGCCCTTCTTCAGCTTGCCCATCATCCCACCACGTCTAACGCATTCTGATGGTTTATGTAACCATTATGAACTTGTAATTTCAATTTCACTTGCAGAAAAAAGGGCTGGGAGTGCATTTTCCCTCCTTGGAAATGAACACACGCATTCAACGCGTTTGCATGCTGTGACGTCGTTTCTGATGTCGTAGTGCGGATATTTGCATTTGCATCACCTTTCTACTGAGCTGACTTTTCACTGCACTAGTCACCAAAAGCCCTTTTCAGCAATTTTATGGCTGTATATTGAAAAATGTATTTAATGTTTTAGTTTTGCATTAATAAAAATCTAACTAAAATTTAAGACAAACTTGATTAAGTAAGATATTTTATCGAAAACGTCCTCTCACCAGGAGGTTCGAAAGGGTGACCTACTGATTTGTCAAATGCCGTACCATTGTATTCTGTCATTTTACTTAAGAGTTTTCTTTACCTACTGACTCAAATGTATTCTTTTCCCTATAAAAGGAGTTTTGAGTAAAATGTAAAACAGAAAGCTGCTTATTAATCTGGCAATTACCAAATTCTTCAAAAAGTTGATGAATTTAAATACCTTGGAACAATAATTAATGATAGAAATAAACTAAGAGCAGAAGTTGATAACTGAATCCAAATGGCTAGTAAATGCATCTACGAGCTGAGAAGAGAATTAAAATTTAATTTAATCAAGCGCAAAATTAAATTAAAAATTGACAAAAAACACTGGCATTACCGATCTTGATTTATGCAAGTGAAACAGGGACCTTAAACAAAGATACCGGACATATTGGAGACAAGGATTATCACACACATCTTTGGCCCAGTGCAGGATACAACTTTGAACTGTGCAGCCTTTATTGGCAACACCCGATAACACAAGTCAACCGTAGTAAGAGATTTTGATCATATTTGCAGAAGTTTGGAAAATAATCACATTAAGATCTTGACATCTAAGAAACCTGAGGAAAGCCAAGCTAAAGGAAGATCACCATCTAGATGGTTAGATAACATTGAGAAAAACTCAAATACTTTGAGAATTAAAAATTGAAGAGGCATCACTACAAATAGAGGACGCTGGAAATAGCCCGTTGTTCGGGCAGCCAAAGACCCGTAAGGAGCTGTTGTGCTTGTGTGTGAGTGAGTGAGTGAAGATTAACGTCGCACTGATCAGCTGCACGAGGGCTTTTGGCGACGGACCACGTAATTTTGAACCATGGTCAAGTGACGTGGACGACACCTGAGCTGGCACCCCCCTCTCCTAACTACCACACCACACCAACGGGAGGACGTTTCAGCTCTCGATAGATTTGGCGTGCATCGCTGCCCTACACGGCGAGTCTTTAGTGGTACTGGGCTCGAACTCGTGACAAAGCCAGCCACGATCCGATGCCTATACCACTCGGCTACCGCGGCCACGCTGTTGTGCTTGTGAAGTAGAGGAAAAGTAATTACCAAAGTAACATTTCTGGCAAGCACTGTATTTTTCTAAAGAAGATTTTGTTTATTTTCATTCAGCAATACAGGATTCAGTGCATATTTACAGTGTTGCTTCTAATGATGTACTACAGGGCAAACTGTATCTTTGTGTAACTTGTAGGCAAATTTACTGGGGGGTAATTATTCCATTCGAAAACGTCAACATACTTTGGCATAGATAAAAATCTGATAGTGTAATTATTTTTCTAAATTTTACTTTTAATATCTAATTTACTATTTACATTAATTGTGTTGCATCATAATATTCATAAATAAGGAAACGCTTATAGTTTATATGCTTTGTTTCTGTGATACTGTGATCTGAATAGTTTTTTTCCATCAAATTTTCTACTTATTCAAAAAATACGTTATTTTAATAGCCACGGCATGATGATATTTTGTCCAGAAACCAAATTCAACCCCTTAACTGCTGAAGAGAAGTACCACGCTTTGCACACCAGAGGTAACCTTTTTCACACAGATAAGCAAAATTATAGGGTGTATTGATGGGAAAGAAAGGACATAAAAAAGGTAAAATCCATCACTGTAAATAAGTTAACCCTTCGCAAACACTTTCAAGGTCATTATATTGCAATCCAAAGCTATCGGGACAGTTTTACAGCGCAATACAAAGATTCTTAATTTGGAAAGACCTTTTAACGCCAGGGGCACTTAAAAGGTTAATTGCATACTCCTGGTCATTAAGAATAAAAGTTTATACACAATGTATAATTTTACTTAATCAGACTTTTACTACCCTGATAAGGCCAGTGGCTGGTAAAACACAAAACAGAACAAACCCGCATTTTGGGAAAACAGATTAAATCGAAATAAAATTCTTTTTATTATGGAATCAAATATAAAAAGTTGTTTTCCTCGATCCCACATTAGTGAAATTACTCTTTAAAGAGAATTATATACAAATGACAAAAAAAGCTCATTGTTACAATTTCCTTTTGATGTAGAGGACAAACATTATCATTATCATTTAATGAAAATTCCATATTTTTATTTCTATCCAATTAAAATTATCAAAAAATGGGCAGACATATGTCGCCACAAAATACACTATACGAGCATGCATTGCTAAAAAAAGAGAAAAAAGATAACTTTAATGAATTCAAGGCGCATTTAATAGTTAATCAATAAACTCCCATAAACACGCAAACTGCGTTCTATTATATATTAGAAGAAAATTGCCAGTCATCAAAAAACCTTGGGTGTGTAGCTTTCTTAGGTATTTCTCAATTACTCCAAAACTTTTTACCTTTATTTGAAGTAAAGAAGATCTTAAAAGAAAACTTTATTAAAAATATAAAAAAGCTGCAATACATCAGTTGCCGCCAAAGAAAAAATACATATTCCTCTAAACAGATTTAGTAACTAAAAATTTGTTTTAAATATTTTACAAAATATTCCGATACAATATAAAACTCCTAATTGAACAATGTCATAAAATATTTCGTTACAAGCACAGGAGTATGAAAAAAGGAAGACATATTTGACTAAGGAGAACTTTAGTAAAAATATGGCTATTTCTCTTATTCCCAACTCAAATTTTCCTCTGTTTTTTGTTTTAATAAATATTATGTTCATATTCGGTCTAGATATTGGTAACACACACACACAAGGAAAAAAGAATGGCAAGGCGCCATCTTTTCTATCAGAAAACTTTGTCTTTCAACTAGATGATTTACTCTCTTTGTATATATTACAATCACATTTATAATTTACAAATTAACATTGGTTCAAATTTGAACTCAATCGTATCCAGAAAATCATAAGAATTTACTTCCTTTCTCATTAGGAGCGTAATGAAGACTAGAGAAAATTCAATTTTCAACTTGCTGCATGATATTAATAGCTTACGTTGCGTTTTGGGCATAAAATTTCCTTCCTTTTGGACATGGTTCTCGGTGGCATTGATTTTCGTTGTACCATTACTTGCCTGGTTGATTTTGATGCTGTCTCTAGAAGAAGAACACTGTAACCTGTACTACAGCTTGTCAGCGTACCTGTTGGTTACTACTGTCAAATCTCGGTATATACCTTACATCTTGGTATATACCTTGCAAACGACTATCGCAATTCTTTATGTAGCTGTCTTTTACGTAGTCTTTTGAAAAGACATTAAGGAACTAGGAATGAAGAAACTGGAAAAAGGATTTATTCCTCTCAACCACACAGAAATATTACAAAAATTACATGGATTTTTACAAGCACATAACTCGAATTTCTGATTTCTTTGAAAAAACTATGTGTTTGCCAATTTTTTTAATAACCGTTGCTGACTGCTTGGGTATGTTTTTTGGATTCCTCAAATTTGAAGACATCAAATGATCAAAGAATCTTTATTTGTTACATTTCAGATTTTCCACTTTATTTCACGCATTGAGATTTTTAGTGTCGTTTCTGTGCGTTGCTTTTGCAGCCTCGAACGTTTACGAAAGCAGCAAGGAGGCCAAGAGGGTACAAGAGAAACTGACTGAACGTCTTCTAGCATCGGGACAGAAAATGGACAACCAGGAGTTGTTTCTTCTGCTCCTGTGTGTGGCGCAAAGTAATCCACCAACCGTTCTCTCAGCTTGGGGCTTTTTCAACTTTAAACGAAGTCTTATCATTTCGGTTTTTTCAGCATTGCTTTGACATATTCACTTCTAATGATACAAATTATAAATTGAAAGACTTGGGCATTTTAGGATTTTTTTTCCTTTTTTTTTTTGGATCTTTTCAGTTTATGTGCTTGTCCTACCAAATTCAAAACTTTATTTTTACTTCTTTGGTCGTGAAACACTTAATAGCAGAACTATCGAAATCTAATCAATGTTGTGTACTCATTTTGCTTGAATAATTCATTTGTAATAGTATTTCTAATTTTTTATTATTAAAATATTATGTTCTTTTGAGTAGTTACAGTATTATAACCGATTGTAACACACAACTTTTATTAAATATTTAAGCACTTAACGAATTGATAAATAAGCATATTGCTATCAAGTAATTGTATTCTTCATACCGCAAAGAATTATAGAATACCATAAACGTGTGTCTGAAATCAGAACCTTGAGGCTGGCATGATAAACTTAGATGATTATTTTTCATTATCTGCATAGGGAAACTGTGTAGTAATAGCGTAATAATGAGGCTGTGCAGATAAGTAACGCTATAAAATTATAAACAATTTTAACATTTGATATACCCCAAATTAAGTACCAATCTTTTCCAATACCATGCAAAATTAAAGGTGGAGAATGTATTTCTCATCTCTCATCGAGCCTTTTAACCCTTTAGCGGGCAAGTGGCTAATATGTCTAGCCACATATTAAAAAAATTTTCTCCAAGCGGGTGATGGAAATTTAGCCCATCCACGTGAGTTAATTGAAGCTCAATACAGATGGCAGGACGATACCTTTTTTTGCATTTCATGTCCCCCGATGGGTAATTAAAAACAGTGTTTCTCGGTGTAAATCTACAAATAATATTTTGTTTACCATAAATAAAATTTCTGATCTTTGAAAAACATCTTCTCAATTCTTAAGTAAACTTTGCTCTCATCTGAATGAATTAAGCAAATTTCCAATTAAAAAAAGGTTTTATTTAGGAGCTGGAAAGCTTTTTTATGTGTGGCTAGAGGCTCTATCCACTGCCCACATAGAACAGAAAAATGACCTAGAAATTTTCGCTTTTCTCCACACTTAGAATCATGTGAAAATGTTGAGGTGGGAAATACACTCTGTCGCAAAAAAATATATGCACCCAGAAGAAATTGAGCTACATTCACGAAATTTGGTATGCATGTAGTGTATATGAAAATAAACAAATGATTAAAAATTCAGAACAAAATATCATTTTATTAAGCGGTTACAGCTTGCAAAAGGTTAAAAATCAGTAAGTAGTAAAGCCACCTCTGGCAGCTATACAAGCCGAAATTCGGCGTGGCATCGATTTAATTAGATCACTTATGACCCCCTGTGGAAGATCCTGCCATAGTCTTTGCATCTGCGCAGTTAATTCTCCTGTATCTCGGGACGGCTGCAGTTGCCTTCCCAGCGCGTCGCAGACATGCTCTATTGGCGAAAGATCTGGTGACCTGGCAGGCCATGGTATGACGTCATATCCTTGAAGACATTGTTGGGAGAGTCGCGCAGTATGTGGACGAGCATTATCTTGTTGATAAATGGCACCTGGGCGACTTGATAGCATGGGTAGCACAATCGGCGTTAAAATATCGTCCACGTATCTGCGAACTGTCAAAGTGCCTTGAAGGACCACTAAAGATGATCGTGTGTCCCAAGAAATTGCTCCCCACACTGTCACACCTTGTGAAATTGCTGTATGCCGCTCGACAATAAATGCCGGATCGGACCGCTGGCCGCTGCGCCTCCAGACACGTGTGCGGTGGTCATCAGCACTGAGACTGAATCGGGATTCATCACTGAAGACGACACGTCTCCAGTCTGTCACACTCAAGTTGCCCGAGGTCGGCAAAATCCAGTCGACACTGCCTATGATGTGGGGTCAGTGGTAAGCGTCTTAGCGGACGTCGGCTCCTCAAGCCAACTTCGGTCAGTCGTCTCCTTATGGTTTCTCTTGATGGCACTGGATGTCTGGAAGGAGGTAAGTGGCGTTGAATCGATGCTAGCGACGTTGTTGGTGCCGAAGTGGCCACTCTTCTGATTGCACGATCCTCGCGATCATTTGTGTTCCTGGGACGTCCTGACCCTCCGCGACGGTACACTCTACCTTCTGTGATCCACTGTTGCCAACACCGAGCAACTACCATATCGCTCCGACCGAGGTGGCGGCCGATACGTCTATTCGACCAACCTGCTTCTCTGAGGCTTATTATACGGCCCCTATCAAAGTCCGTCAGCTGCTCGTACTGCCGCCGGTTACGTCTTAGAGGCATCCTAAGTCTCAATATCGTCTATCAAAGTCATCAGATTCGTTTGGATAGCCGTACGGCGCTCGTACTCATGCTTTTAAACTCTCCCAGTTGCGCAACTAATATGCGCATAGCACACTTAGCCTTGTCTCATTGGCTTCGAAATTTTAATCATTTGCATATCTCTTACCAGACTACATTCTTGCCGAGTTTCGTGATTGTAGCTTGATTTCTTCTGGGTGCATATATTTTTTGCGACAGAGTGTATAAACAAACTTTGTTTACAATATGTGGTACAAGATTTTCGGGTTCAAAAAATCTTTCATTACAGCTTTTCTGCTCGGAAAAAACGTTTGCATACTATAAAGTTCCACAGTAAATAGCTCATCAAATTTGTGAAATAACTAATTTAAATTCTCAAAAATATTACTTTATTTCTAACCCTTTATACTAAAATTAAATAAAGTACAAAATGTGGATATATACCAATTTCAATGTATATTCTAAGTATTCTATATATATTCTTAGTAAGTATTCTATGTTATATACGCAATTATTCTATTGTTTTTTAATTACACCTATACTTTGTATTTAATTGTTACTGAAATAGTTATTACATTAATGTCAATTTTTCATAAAAAAAAATATTGTAATATGATTCATTATTTCTGTCCTGAAAAGTAAGTTAAATGTCCTAAGTGCGCAGTGGCTATAACGTCTAGCCACCACCCAAGAAAAAAACCCTTGATCAGATATTTTTTGTGACTAAATAATGTTTATAGGGGATGGAAACATTACATTTATCAAGTACTTTATCACAGAAAAATGTATTTTAGCTTTGTGCCCATCAAAGGGTTAAGAAGAAAAAAAATGTTAAGTTATTCTCAAAGCCGAAAATTTCAATTCATTTATAATTTATTATGATTTATTCAAACCACATAGAATTTAAATGCATGGATAAAAAAAAATTTGAATTTTTAGAAATAATTACTGTAAAATTATATTTGATTACAATTAATCTTAAAACCTGTGTTAAATCATTACAAGGGCTTCTTGTTTGAAGGTGATAAAAGTCTCCTCCTCTTATCCGAACGACTCGACGTTGCACAAAAGAGGAGTATGGAGCCATGCTCAATGCAGAAGCGTTCCTAATGGCTAAAGAGTTGCCCTTGAAAGATTGAATTGATTTCTCGATTAGATCCCACAAATGTTTGGGATTCATACAATTATTGGTTCAGTTGGACCAGATGACTCAGTATATTTTATGTAAAAACATTCCACACTATCATGAACCCACAACCAGTTGGACAGTACCTTCTTGACAACTTGGTTCCGTGGCTTCGTGTGGAACACTCAATCATTACTCCATCTGTTCCTTCTAACTAGAATCGTGAGTCATCTGAACAAGCCATGGGGTTTTCCAGTCCAACTGCTATGATCACCATCCCAAGATAGGCACTGCATGCGATATTAAAGGCACTCGATTCGGTACACTGCTGCCATAGCTCATCAACCCTTTAACTGCCGAGGAAAAGTTACGAAATTCACCCTCTGTCCACAGAGCCACCGTTTTTCCCACTGGCACGTGTTGTTACGTGGTTTATTGGTGCGTTTTTCTCACCTACAAATTGTTTACTTTCACTTCAGAAGCGAAAGAAATAAAAAAGACAAAATAATATAGTGAAAATAAAAAAAATAATATCTAGAGTTATAACAAAAATAAATTATTACTTATCTGTTCTCTGATATATACCGAAAAATGATTGAACAAATAAACAAGCATCACATCCAACGCCTTCGTGCAAAAAATTAAAAAGCTTCCATTAAACACGGTAAACGAAAATGACAGCAAATGAAGAAAAGCAAAAAGCACATTCAAACGAAAAAAACAAGAAAAACTGACTAGCTATAAATTTCATCGTTCCTGAAATATACCTTTCAAATTCCTTCCCCACCTCTTCTCCGAAATAAGTGCTGTTGTTGTTGTTTCTAATGCCACCTGTCTGACGTAGTCAGAACGAGGCTCACGAAATTCATCGTGGCAAGGGGCAGGAAGTATGCCTGTCTTTGGCCTTGGCCTTGAGCACCATACAAGTGACAGTACGAATTAGCTCGGCGAAATTCCTCGAAGGGACGATAGGTGGCGACACCACCGATTTTCACCTCAACAATTTTGGCATAGAACTGAAGTGGAGGGATACATTCTCCAGTCCCCTGCACTCATGATGCAGCCCACAAGACTTTCGGACCCACTGATTTAACGAGCAAGTACTCCGTGTGTACTCGGAGGGTATTTGGTGGCATTGGGCATCGAACCCGGGCCTTCCGGTCTGGAGTCCGATGCCTTAACCACTAGGTTACCCTCGGCCCCGAAGTAAGTAAATTATTTAGAAGCACTGTCAATGCCGTGTTATTGTATTCCAAAACTGTGGGACTAGTTTTAAACAAAGCAGCACAATGCAAAAAGTTCTCTTTTGGAAGGCCGAGTGTACACTTCCAGGGCAGTAAAAAAAAAACAATTCAGCAGGACGTATATACACGTACGCGACACTTAAGGGGTTAAAGTTGAATTTCACCATTCTGTACTAATGGACACTTACGGCGTACGTGTCGCGTTGATTCTTGAGTTCATTTTACGTCAGTGGTGTTGCTTGTCTGTGTTAACACTGACATTTCTACGCACACGTCATTGGTCTTGGTCATTGAATGCAACCCTTATCTACGGTGGAAAGTCATGCCTGAAATTAGGTATTATCTGCCTACTCCAGACATTGGTGTCTCAGAAGGTTGAATCTGTAATGATTTCTGAAATGGATTGCCCCATGTGTCTTGTTCCAATTACCATTCAGGGTTCAAAGACCACTAGTTTCTGCCAAGCACCATGATCACCTTTCCCGTGAATCATTTAAGTACAAATAAAAACTTGCCAATGCACTACTCATTTGTGCATACTACTGCCATATACATTTTGCTATTCCGTGTTTTTTTGTCACTTCAGTGTAACAAAATGGCAACTTTGAGACGTATTTTGTCGATATAAGCAGAGGTTGCCAAAGTAGTGGTCCGTGGACGACTAGTGATCCGCGACAAAACTTCGTTGATCCTTAGAAAAATGTGTGGAATATACTAACTCATCGTGTTAAGTTATATTTTAAGATGCAGCAATATTAACCCTTGTTAAAAAACACTTGGAATCACTTACAGAATCTTTTGCTCGTTTTTACGTAAAGAATGAAGATCCCAGGCATGGATAATAGAACCGTTTGCAAAGAAAATTCAGGATAATAATTTAAGCATGCATCTTTAAAAGAAAGCCTCCTCAACCTGTCGTCCGACGAAACTCTCAAATTTAAATTTCATTCATCCTTATCAAGATCTCAGTTATGGCTTTCCATAAATACCCTTTTCTTAGAGAACAGGCGAGGGAAACTCTGATTCAATTATCCACAACTTATTTATGTGAAAAGGCCTTTTCATTTGTCACAACCATCAAAACATGGTACCGATCTTAACATGAAATAAATGTGGTTCTTATCCTGCAGTAAGAACAATGGATCCAAATATCCATAATCTCATGTCAAGTAAGCTGGAACATCCGTCACAATAGGAATGTTTAGTTCTAAAAGTTTGATAGACTTGAATCACTTTTGTATTATTTTTTTACAGTTTATCTTTATTTTATTATGGTTTATTAATAAAGCTTCCATAATTTGGTTACACAATTATTAATTGCGTTTTTTTAACTAGGTATATTTTATGTATTCTTAAATCACAATTTTTTTTATAAATGTATTTAATACTTAAAAAATCCTATTAGTCGTCCGCGGGATTTAAATCATGAATTTACTGGTCCGTGAGGTCAAAAAGTTTGGAAACTGCTAGATATAAGCACCTTCTCAACAAATTTGTTCATTTTCAGAAGAAGAAAACATTTATTTTACATTTTTTGCTTATATTCAAAGATTTTAAAATCATATATCTCAATAAATAACTTTCCTTTCCATAATATTTGTTTAGTTTAAATCATTTACTATAATAAGCTTTTGCATATTTGACATTAATGTTAACACACAACCAGGCAAGTTTAATGAATTTTAGATGTACGTAGAACTTTTTTAGTATTGAATTTCTTATTTTGTTTTTATCATAGAATGTAAACTTTAAGCTTTGAAAGAATCAAATAAAGTGAAAGAATAAGTAACCGTCTTTTTTATTGAGACAATCATTTCGTATATTTCTTTCTCCTTTTTATTTGATGTGGGATTTTTTTTGTATAAATATTGTCTGCAGTTCAAAAAATGTAATAAAAACTACACCAATAAATTGATATATTGTGTGTTTCGCTATGTATATAATAAACATTATCGGTCTGAAGTATCTAAAAATTTCGGACACTAAAATAGTAAATTGTATAGTATCATTCAATTAGAAAATTATTTAATAAACAAATAGTTTGCTTGAATGAGAGCTTAGATATTTACGTATTATTTTACGAAAATATTTAGAATGTTTGCTCTAAATCTTCATTTATTCATCAAAGACTTTTGCTCTTAAATCTTAGATCATTATCAGAAATACCACTATTTTAACTGTACCTCACTTAATATATCTACAATTATAAGTTCAGAGAGAGAGAATCAGAGAGAAGTACCTATCACTGAATTTTAATTTTTCAAATATTTATGTTATTCTCTTAAATATCTTGTAATTTGTAAATTTTTATATCTTTTCCGGAAGATATTAAACGAAAGATTTGTTAAAATTAATCAATTGTGTACGATACTTGACGGAAACCAGTTTTTGTTATTATACTAAAATTTACTTTAAAAAAATCATTTTATGAACCACATTGTGATATAATTTAAATAATATGTTGGTTGCGAATTCAGTACAAAGTTAATATTAGTAAATATTTACAATTAAAATAAACTTTACATTTGATAGTAGTTTGTCTTAAATATTGTGTTGATTAAATATAATTGTTAGTTTCAAGAATGTAATTGAATTCTTTCACTTTTTATGAATATATGAACCTAATTAATAAATTAAATTAATTGTGATGGACGTATTTAGTTGTTTTTTGTTTGTTTTAATTGTTTGTTCAATTGTTTTATTGTTTTTTTCTTTCATATTCGGTTACATTGGTAGGAAAAAAAGGAAATTTATAATGCACTTGTCGAAGTTTTCTTTAATAATCTGAATAATGCTTTTAACTTATATTATTACTTATATTCAGATGCAAAAAATGTTGCATGTTTTGCATAAAATATAAAAATTTACTTTCTCTTATGATCTAAAGACGAATATTTCTTGTGTTAGTTGGTGGGCCATTAATCCAACATAATATTCTAATCAACACCTATAAAAATACAAAAGCCAAAAGGGTCTTCACGTCTCATCATATTTGAGATTGTACATTCAAAGAGCACCAGAAATTATGGCTTTGTAAGATTTTAGCTAATTCAGCAGGATACTCATGACAATACTAACAACTCTAGCATTTCTGTCTAGCGAACAATTTCATTTTAAACAGTAGTAGAACCTCAAAAGCTGACTCTCCATCTCTGCTCCTTTCTTGATTTCATTCCCTTGTGTTACAATCCCATTACGTAGTTCCGCGAAGGGCCAATCTGTGTTAATCGTTTGAATGTGCATTACACTACGACCATTGGCATTGCGATTCATTTATCCTCTATGCATCATTTGTACGCTTACAAGTTAAATACAATCTAATGAGAAATTTAGAACAAAAAAAATATATTTTTCAGCTTAATTGTCTCCTTCACCAAACTTCTTTTATTGAAGCTCTTTTCTCATATGTTTGCAAGACCCACTTTGTAGAGCGGGAGTAGGCCACTATGACACGTGTGTCACATGTGGCGCGTGGAACAATACTCGGTGGAACTCTGCAACACTCTTCATTTTTATCCATTTCTGAGTGGATGAAAGTTGATAAATTTGTAATGGACCTTATTTGGCAGACATTGACAGAATTACGAAAAGATTTGAATATCTGTGAAGATAAATTTACTGCTATTTTGTAAATTATATATTGAATGTCATTACTGCAGAGATTTAATTGTTTGAAGAGAGAACATTGCATGTACTTTGGTTTCCATTCTTGTTTCTACATATGCAAGTAAATCTTTCCCCATACAAAACGTATTTCAAGTCTGTAAAGAAATTGTTTAACAACGGAATGCTCATAGTAGTGGCAAATTGAAATTCACAAATTATACCCCTGATTTTGCTATATAAAAGTAGAGCGGGGCAAGCACTATGTTCGCTTCCAAATTTTTATTTAACTATGATGAAGGAAAATATTTATATTTTGTGACGTCTTTTTCTAATTTTAGTAAATATGTTTTAAAATATATAATATGTGTACGATTTTAATTTTTTTTTATTTTCGTGGAAGAAATAATTATATTTTATGCGGTTTATTTTTATATTAATAAATAAATTTAAATGAGTCAAAACCTATATATATATATATATATATAAATGGATGTTTGTATAAATGAAATCTTACTACTCCAACACCGTACAATTGATCACCATGAAAATTGACACGTATATGTATTTTTTATGGAGAAGGTTTTTGTGCTACCCTCTTTGTTCCAGCTTTTCACCAGGTAGCGCTACAGTATATCAACTTCTGAACCGTTCAATCAATTTCCAAGTTTCCAACAGGGTCATCAAAAATGATGCCAGCTTGGCTGTATCGCCAATATTTCGCTATGTTTCCATTGAATCGCCATTATAATGTAATAAACGGTGTTGCTTGAGAATATTTCAATTTTTACATAAAATAAATACAACAAAAAGTAATAGTAACGTATTATACATCTAGATATAAATTATTTACACCATTTTAAGCATTCAGTACACTAAATTTGTAACAATATGTTGCTTTTGTTGAGCAGATATCTGCTTAAGACGGTGTTCTCAAAAACTAACCCACATGAGAGTTACGGGGTTTATAAATAAATAAAAAAATTCTTTTTATGAGCTATTAGATCTACAGGCTTAAAATTTAATAAATATGGTTTTGTTCAGCTGAGATATGCAAAAAGCTTTTTTTGCTTTGTTTGCATTTCACGTCAAATTAACTCATTAAAACCTTGTTTACCCTTTAATCTGTATTGTTTAATTTTTCAATTCAGCCGCGCGAAAGACGGATATACCAGCTAGTTAAATAATAAAACTCTAAATCATTATTATTGATCTCTATTCTCTAACTTTGGGAAACCGCATTGTTCCAAAAATATCCTACTCTGTGGCCCGCTGAATCATTCTGATAGATTTGTTTGGCAAGCCATATCTAAAAGTTTGCCGCCCCCTGTTGTAGGGATGGCGATCTGAGATCAATTAATCGAAGAATCAATTTCTCGTGCCAAAAAATCGATTTTTTAAATCGATACTTCATCCTAGAAAATCGGCATTCGATTTTTTCTGTTTTAATAAAAACAATGAAATTATTTACAATTGGTTGAATGCACCGAAATGTCAGGGCATAAACGAAGAATTTAAACGCTATTTATCGCACGTAGTTGTGCACTTGAAGTATGATCCTATACTTTACTGGCAAGAACAAAAAAACTCTATTTATCATCAGTTCACTCAATAGCCATGATGTATATGAGTATCGTGGGATCATCTGTTCCTTGTGAGCGCCTTTTTTTCGATTGCCGGCAACATCGCAAGTGATGAGCGGAACCGCTTGGATCTCAGTAGACTTGACAGACTGTTGTTTTCAAAAAGCTTAGTTGTTAAGCATTAGGAACTGTAAGCTATATTATCTATTTTCTCAACTTTTTAATGTAACAAATGCATTTAAAAAATAAATGCCTTCTTTTATACCTGATACTTTGATATGGTAATAAAATTAATTGTAATTGTCGAATTTCCTGAACTAAAAAAGTTCCCTGACTCTTAGATCGTTTATTATAGTATCTTTCTTGTTTTTCAAAAAAGGGATTTATATTTACATTGTAAATGTAGACTTGAAAAGAAATCGATTTTTTAGAAATCGATCTTTTAGACCTTGATTTTTTTCTGAATTTATTCATAAGGTTACGATTCGAATCGATTTAAACCTTTATCCACCGTATTATGATTTACTGCAGTTTTTTTCATGTAATATATTTTTTTGAATCACTACATTGAAAATTAGGGAATATACATAAACAAAATACACAACTTTGGGAAATTTAATTAGTTAGAGCTAATTAATTAATTAAAGATATTCAACTGTAAAATTAATTTATACACACTTTTAATTTAAAATAAATAGTCAGATCGTTTTCTAAGGTCTTCATTAACATGCAAAAAGTAAGAAACTGATCTTTTTACATTAACTTTTTTTTCGAAACTAAAATGACAATCTTCGCAATCCGCTGAAAATGCCGTTAGATGAAAACGCAATTTTTGGTACAAAAAACTATTCGCCTTCCTCGCTCAAACACTCATCATATAACCCGTGCTGTCATATATCTTGGAAGAGTAGATATAAGAGAATATTCCTGCTAGGTATCGTCAGACTATTCGTAAAAATGGTTATTCTGCGTAATTTTAAATTGAGTGGTACTTATAAGTACCATCGGTAGATAAAGAGTTAAAATTCGATCTTTTACGGAAATAATCACCATCCCTACTCTGTTGTAGAGGGTCTTCTGCAGATTAAGTCTGTTCAGATTCAAAGTCATCATGTTGGTGTTGAGTGGAAGTTTGGAGAGTGGTGTGCCAGCTGATGTGCCATCCTTGTCCCTTGACCGTGGTTCAAAACTATGAGGTCCGTCACCAACAGCCCTCGTGTAGCTTCACAGTGCGACCTTAATAAGAAATAAATCCGCAAATCTTGCATTTTGGTTTTGAATCATGTGCCTTAAAAACTTAACATACACTGGCCTCAAAAGTTAAGGTACAACCGGGTTTTTGTGTCTAATTTGCAAATGAATGAATGTAGAAACAAAAAATTTGGAGGATATGTGCATTAAATAGTTTTTTATTGAATGCGTCATAGAAATTTGTATAAGTGTATTGCAAAAACGATTTATAACAAAAAAAAAAAGCAATCTCTGCGGAAAAGTCCATTCTTGGAGAAAACAGCACATCACAGTGTTATGTGGTAAAATGGCATAAAAACAATACAAAAATGGGTTCTAATAAGGAATGTGTCCACCCCTAACTTGAATGCATTGGCAGCATCGATTTCCCATGCTGTTTATTAAGTTGTCGGACACCGGAATAGGAAGCGAAGACCAGAAACAGAGTAAGCCTTGTTTCAGCTCATGTAACGACCTTGGAGGAGGATTTAAAGCAGCAACCTCTCTGCCAAGATAGTCCCAAAAGATGTTCTATAGGATTCAGGTCTGGAGATCGAGCTGGCCATTCCATTCGTTCCAAACCGTGATCCTCCAGATACTCCTCAACAATCTGAGCTCGGTGAGGTCGTGCATTATCATCCATCAGAATGAAGTCGTTACCAATAGCAGCAGCATATGGGCGGACATATGGATCAAGGATCTCATCCCGATATCTAAGACCAGTTACGGTTCCTCCATGGAACACATGCGAGGTCAGTGTGGCCACCGAGCGAGATCCCTGCCCAAACCAGGATTCCACCACCTCTATAACTGTGTCTTTCAACAGTGTTGGATTGATGGTATCTAGTGCGCTGTTCCCTCCAGATCAGTAGACGCCCTGAATCACTCTCCATTGTAAATCTGGACTCGTCTGTGAACAGCACAGAAGCCCATTGTTGCTGCGTCCAAGAAACATGTTCTCTTGCCCAGCATAAGCGGTTCCTTCACTGTCGTCCGTTGAGGGGAACGCACACAACTGGTCTTCTTGCATACAGACCTGCATTGTGAAGACGATTTCGCACCGTAGTAGCGGAGATTCTTCTTCCTGATGCTTGAAAGTGGTCTGCAACGAGCTGCGGCACAGTAGTGGTTCTTCTCCTTCGTGCCGAAAGAGCTAGAAAACGGGTCTTCTGCAGGTGTTGTAGCTCTTGGTCGGCCTGGAACAGGTCTTCTGGACACAGAATCTTCGGATTGGTATTGATCCCAAAGTCGCTGAACAACACTACGAGACACATTGAGACGTCTAGCAGCATCAGCCTGCAACAATCCCATTTCCATCCATCCAACTGCCCGCCACCTTAACGAATTGGGTAAACGATGTCTCTCAGACATTTTCTAAACTCTATTGACTATTGTCACCGAAACTGCCAACAACTGTTGAAAATCAACACAACTTACACACAAAAATACGAAAGCTTGATATTTGCATATTTTTCTCTCACTCATAAATATACGTTCGTTTCTATAAAATAACAGTGGTAGCAATCGTTTTTGCATTAATGTTTTTAAAGTTCGTTATTATCATTCATGTAAACTATGCATTTTATTGTTACTGCCATTTTTTTTTATGGTGAGCTTCGAAAAACATGTTGTACCTTAACTTTTTGAGGCCAGTGTATAATTCACCACACGTTTGAAAAGTTTTTTGAGCATAAAATGCATGAAAGTATTGTAGTTGCCTTCTGATCATAATAATAACTAAGAAATGTAAATTATTTAAAAATCGTTGAAACATAAATACATCCTAAGAAATAACTGAATTGCATACGATATTTAAACGTATGTTGAACATTTAAAAGGGATTATAATGTTCCTTCTACCCAGTAAAACAATTATAGGGACTGGGATTTTGAGAAAACTTCCAGGTGTGTTGCTTAAAAGCCAATTTTCAGGCAACTTTAGAATCATTATTTTTTGTAACATAAATTAGTAAAAAAAAAACATAGATTTTTTTCCTTACTTTACTCCCCAATATTTTCGATTCCCCGTAAAAAAACACAGTTGATTTCGAATGCCACAATTTTTTTTTATATTTCAGCTTCATATGATTTTGTGCGTTTCCAAAAGCTGTGTGAAGAAATCAGATGTTTTCGTACATTGATACAGTAGGCTCTCCTTTCAGTATATTGATGAGTTTGAAGTTTCTTCTTAAGATGTGATGAATTTAAAAACGTTTAAATATGTTTCATGTTCTGCACGCCAGACAACTTTCAGTGAAGACCTTTATTTGTTGTCTGCCATGATCGACATCCCCTTTCATTTAACTGCTTTTTGTTAAGGTATTATTTTTCATATAATGACCCAAGAAAACAAAATTTGTAATGAAATACAAACTAGAAAGAAATATATTATTTATTGAACTACTCTTCACTTTTCAACATTTGTCACTTGATTCTGCGCGTATTCACAGAGTTGCTTCTTATGGTTATTTCAGCTTTGCTTGATTCCATTTTAATTCCGTTACATATGTTGGAGTTATTTGCAGCAATCAAATCAACGACTTCTAACAAGCAAGGTTTAAGAAAGCATCTAATCGAGAAATATTCCGAATTTAAATCACACCTTGTTTTGTGTACATTGATAAAATCCATGCCAAATCTATTGCTAAAATCTTAGTTTATTGTTAACCCAACAAGATATTAAACATCCTTTTAAAGTATTTTTTGTACTTTATCACTAGGTATATCAGTTTTATTTATGTAGTCTTTTAATCAAATCTTTTTTTTTTTGTATATTATCTTAACTGCGCTAAAATATATAAACTTTTAGATTAAAACATGATGTTAATTTATCAAAGTGTGATAAATTTTTAATATTTTAACCCTTGTACTTCTCAATTAGGTATTAGAATAGTCTTGTAGAATTACATTGAGTTCGCTCTCTGGTGCTTTTTTTAACGCATTGCATGTTTTAGCAAGTTTTGAAATAAAAGAGAATGTGGTTTAAATACAATAAAGAATACTTTTTGGCAAATTTAATGCTTGAGATTTTATAAATTTTACCAGAGCTCTTAAATTCATATAAAATCTTAGAGCAGAGTGCATACAAATGCTGGTATTGTTTTTAAAACGTTAATTGTACGCCATATATTGGGTTGTTCGGAAAGTAATTTCTTTTTTTCCCGACAGAGGATTTAATTGTACTTTTTGCACCCAACTTCACATTCAAGCCGTATAATTTTTATATGCTTTGAGAGCTCATATAGAAAGGCTTGTGTGTGAAACATTCCAATTAATTCTACGCAGTAGTTTTTGGTTGATGTCTTTTTAAATAGGGAGAGCGATAAGCAGCTTTTTCGACATATCTTACTGTTTTACTAGAGAAAGGGTAAAAATGCTGTTCAAGCCAGAAAGAAATTGACTGATGTGTATGGAGAAGGTGTGTTGACAGTACGCCAGTGCCAGAACTGGTTCGCTAAATTTCGGTCCAGCAATTTTGATGTCGAAGAGGCACCACGTTCGGAAAGGCCGGTTGAAGCTGATAAAGACGCGATAAAGGCATTAGTTGATGCGAACCGGCGAATAGCAACACGTGAGATCGGATTGAGGTTAAATTTATCAAATTCAACAGTTTATGACCACTTGAAAGGCCTGGGATTATCCTCGAAGCTCGATTATGGGTTCCCCATGTTCTCACAGAGAGAAATCTGTGTCGCCGCATTGACGTCTGTGATTCGCTTCTCAAACGTCACGAAAATTATCCGTTTATGAAGCGCATCATCACTGGGGACGAAAAAGGTCATGGAGCAAAAAAGATGAACCGGCTCAAATCATTTCCAAAGCCGATATTCACCAAAAAAAGGTGATGATGTCTGCTTGGTAGGATTTTGAAGGAATCGGGTTTTTTTTTGTTTTTTTTTAGCTTTTACCGGATAACACAACAATTAATTCGGAAGTCTACTGTCATCAGCTGGACAAACTGAATGATGCACTTCAACAGAAAAGGTCAGAACTAATCAACAGGAAAGGTGTAGTGTTTCACACCAAGACAACGCGAGACCTCACACAAGTTTGGTCACTCGCTAAAAGCTTTTACAGCTTGAATGGGATACAATACCACACCCACCATATTCTCCAGACCTGGCACCATCAGATTATTATTTGTTCCGGTCACTCCAAACTTTTTTAGACGGTAAAACCTTAACCTCAATTGAGGAGGTCAAAAACCACCTCGATCAGTTTTTTGCCAGCAAAGACCAAAAATTTTATGAGCGTGGAATTAATCTACTACCAGTAAGATGGCAAAAGGTGTTGGACCAGAACGGCTAATATATAATTTAATAAAGTATTTGTTTATATTATACGAAAACTGTCTTTCACATTTCCACACAAAAAAAAAAAAACGAAATTACTTTCCGAACAACCCAATATTTTGATATTAAGAACGTGTGTCTACCAATAATATTTTTTAAAGTATTCGTTTATATATATATATATATATATATATATATATATATATATATATATATATATATATATATATATATATATATATATATATATATATATATATATATATATATATATATATATATATTATATATATATATATTATATATATATATATATATATATATATATATATATATATATATATATTATATATATATATTATATATATATATATATTATATATATATATATATATATATATATATATATATTATATATATATATATATATATATATATATATATATATATATATATATATATATATATATATATATATATATATATATATATATATATATATATATATATATATATATATATATATATATATATATATATATATATATATATATATATATATATATATATATATATATATATATATATATATATATATATTTCTTCATCATAAAATATCATATTTCTTACTTAATACATTTTAAAGGGTATTCTTCAAAAGTTTTCTGCATTATTTTCTAGAAAATATTATGAATATTTGCTTCGAACTTTTTTTAAATGGCATTTACACATATATAATTATAAATCGATTCTACGCGTTTATTTTATTAAATTGACTTAATTAAAGCAAATTTAAAAGAAGTTGTTAGGGTTGAGAGCATTGAAAGCAACTATGTATTAAAGAACAAATTAAATCTAATTTAAAGCCCATTTATAAAAACACAGAAAGAATATTTATTTTACAATTGAAGAATTTTTTAAAAAAGATGTCAATACCACACAGATATTTAGACAGCAAACAAAACAAAATAAGGAAGGAAAAAAATCTGCAGAAATATTTTGCTTTACAAATTTAATATTTAGAGGCAAACAAGTAAATGATTTTAATGATGAATTTATTGAAAATTATATAACATTAAAACTAATAGCTATTTTACTAGTTTTCTTCTACCAGTAGTAGTTAAATTAAACCTTTGAATTGTTATTGATTCTGTACTAAAAATTAAAATACAATATCTTAGTTTACTTAACTGGTTTCACGGTATCTATTTCTCGATAATTGCTCGCAATCAGAAAAAAAATCATTCGATTTAAATGTTCCAAGATTTGAGTGATAATTCTAACATTATCATTTTTAAGTATGGGATTCATCCGCAAATATTGCTCCCCTGAAGGCGTCTCAGGGGTGTTAAATTTCTCTAGAGGGCTGAAACTATAAACATTTGTCAAACAGGTATAATTCTTTTAAATTTAAATTAAATAATTCAAATCTTTTACACATTATTTATTAAGGAATGGGTCTTTAGAAAAGTATAAAATGTTTGAAATATAATCATAATTCAAAATATTAAAAGCATATGGAAATATGTAGTAAATATTAAGTAATTTTTGATTTTCTAAAATAGTAGCCTCTGATGAATAAAACTTTATAGAATTATAAAATCTATCATACTCTTTAAACCCTACATCATTTAAGAATAATATGTCTTTTGCGTTTCCAAGTGTTTGAAAAATATTTAAATTTCTTAAATTAAAATTAAAATCCGAAGGTAAACAAACGTATCTATCTTTTCATCTATGCGACCCAAATTTCTCACGAATCACACGACGCAGAAACTCGCCGAAGGTACCAAAATTTTGGGAATGCTCCGAGGAATCCGTTTTGATGATTTATATTCTGTTATCCCAATTAGTTAAAAAGATATTAATTAAAAACTTTAAAAGGCATAATTAGTACCATTTTTGACCTCCAGGGGAAAATTTGGAACTTTTTTTTTCAGACGTTTTTAAAACGCAATCTAATTTTTTTCATGAGACTCACACAAAAAATAATTACAGATTCCGAAAGATCACTTATTTTGCCACGATATGCTATAATTTATTTTGCAAAATAATTATATTTTGTACTTTTTACGATTTTTTTAAAATGAGTCGAAATCGATACGTTTTTATGAATACGATTTCTAAATTGTTCCGCTTGCTCTTTCTTTCACGTTAATGAAAAAAAATATTTTACACTAAAACAGTTCATGCTTTTCTCTTTTAGAATCAGTCATGTTAAAAATTTAATGTCAAAAACTTTTTTTACGATTTTTCAAAAATACTCAAAATTTTATTTAAATACTTAATAACTTTTTTATTTATAAAGATAATCTCACGAAATTTTTTTCCGTGTGTAGAACAACATTATACGTAATCTGTACACAGATTGATAAAATATCTTAAAAATTACGGTTTTTAATAAAAAAATGCGTTTTTTTCGTTTTTTCTTCCCTTTTGCGATAAATATGTAAACATTACTTTTTTAAAAGTTTTTTGCTTAAAAATTACCATTGTTTTCAATCGATATATGAAGTTTAAAAGCATTAACTTAAAAATGAAGCCCGAAAAAAGTTTTTTTAGCTTTAACAAATAACGAAATGAGAAATTGAAAAAATCTTCCGATATTTTAAAGGTATTTTTACTGCTCTTCCCCGAAGGAACACACAGCGCGGTTGTTAAACCCGCTGCTTTATAAAACGGTAGTTTTCCCAGGTTCGAAACTGTAGAGGAAGAGACATTCAATTTCGCATTATTCTACTTTTTAAAGTTTAAATTTTTTTTTTAGTGGAATGAAAAAGGTCAATATTAAAATAAAACATGAAAATGTTTTTATCAGATCGATTTTTTTAATGTTTTTTTCAGTACATGTATATATATATATATATATATATATATATATATATATATATATATATATATATATATATATATATATATATATATATATATATATGCTTTCCCCCATACTGTCTTTTCTAACTTTTATATTTATATGTTTAATCAAACATTCAGAAAAAAGAAATCGTTTCAACAGCTATCTGTAATTTTTTCTTTTATTTATTACTTATAGAAATTTGATTTTAATAATTATATATATGTTTTTTAAAAGGATTATTTCTATTATTTCATTACTAAATGAATTCTTTGTTAATTAAAAAGTACATCGTCTGTTATTTTTGATCAAAATACATTTTAGAGACATTTTTATGCTAACTATATGTAACGACTGATTGATTCATGAAAATCTGAAATCTATTTTTTTATTTTAGATTCTTAGAAACTAACTATTATTAAAAAATGATGAACGTTTTTTGTTTTACTCTTAGCATCAGAATCGCATTAATAATATTTTAATTCTAATGCAATATTTTTTTTATAAGTCATACATCGAAATTTGAAGCTATATCTTATCTGTGAGAAGGAGAGGAAGATAGAACAATAATTTTACACTAAAAAAACCATGTTCGGGCTATAGAGAGGGGGAGGGGGAACCTGTCTTAAATAAAGTAAAAAGTGGAATGGAACAAATTTCGAAAAAGGGAAATTTTTTGACATAATTTTAGAAATCACTCACATTGTCCGCGTACAAACACACACACAGAAATGCTGGTGTCATGAGGAAAAGAGAAAGTCCGAGCAGTACCGGGATAAGTGGTGGAGGGGGGTGGGGGGTGGAAGTCATTTTGAAAATGAGTATTAGAAGTGCTGATTTTGTGAAGGAAAGGGAAAATTTATAAATGTAGAGATAGCCCGTGCAATGCCGGGCCATGCAACTAGTATAATTTATTATTCTACTAATATAATATTACTACTGTGTATTAAGGATACATTTAACTTTATTAATCAACTTATAGCTAGTAATTAAAGCTACTATTTTAGAAAATAGCAGTCACGACGTAAAACTTATTAAATATTTCTTGTAGAAAAGTTTCTTATTTTCATATGCTTATAATTTTTAAAATTATGGTTATATTTTAAATATTTTATACTTTTCTGAAGCCGCATTTTTTATGAATAGTGTGTAAAAGGTTCTAATTATTTAATTTAAATTTAAAAGAATTATACCTGCTTGAAAATTGTTCATATTTTCAGCCCTCTAAAGAAATTAACACCCCTTAGACGCCTTAAAAGAATCCGTTTGCAGCAAAAAAATTAATTGAACCACTGTGGGTGTAATATTAAGAATACACTGCTTGACAATGGCTCAGGAACATTTACATTTTTCGGAATAATTAAGAATAGGCAATGATTGAAAAACTAAAACTAAGTACATATTTAGTAGGGAAAATGTGCCTTTATTATAGTGCAAAATAATACAGATATCACCAAATCGAAGAATTAAAAACTTAAAAATAGAAAAAGATGCTCCTTGGATGATTTCCAAACAGCCACTAAAAATTTATCCTCAAGCCAGAATAATGGAAACATAAGTACCTTAGTAAGGTGTGTGTTGACCATGGACATTAATGCACATTTTGCATCTGTTTTCCATGCTCTTCACTAAACTATCTAGGAGTCCTTGGGGGGATAGTGTCCCACTTCTGTCTCAAAGTGGTTTTGAGCTCTTGCGCTGTACGGGGAGAAATGATTATTTGAGCAACACGTCTGCCAAAAGCATCCTAGGCATGTTCAATAGGATTTAGGTCGGGAGAGAAGCGGGCCATTGCATACGGAAAATATTTTCACTTTGCAGTGTCTGATATTTCAACGCTTTTGTGGGGCCAGGAATTATCGTTCATAAACAGAAAGTCTGAACCTACAGCACCCGTATGAATACGAACATTATCCAGAGTAATTACTCTTCAATACCATTGCGATGTAATGCTTCTTCGCTCAAAGATGTGAAGCTGTGTTCTGCTATTGCGATCATATGATACCTGCCCACACCACCATACCAATCACGTTCACAAATAAACTTTTGAGCATAACGTGTTCCGCGCTCTTTCGACAGTAATTGGTGACCAGAATCACTTGTCACACTGAAACGATATTCGTCAGAGGACAACGCTCAAGACCAATTTTGATGATCACAACTAAAATGTTCCTTACGTATGCGTAATCTCTCGACGATGGCGCCGTTGAAGTGGGATGCAACGAACAGGCTTCCGTACGAACAAACCGACTTGATTTAATCGCCGTGAGATGGTTCTTGCTGAGACTTGCGTACCGGTAGCAGTTTCAAGGCTTGAAGCTATCCGGCCAGGAGTGAAATTTCTGTTCCTTTTTGCCACGAGGACTACAAAGAAATCATCTAAGGTTGTGATGTTCCTACCTTGACCTTCGGCATGATTTCGCAAAGTATTTCCCACCTTCAGCGATCTAATTGCGAGATGGAACTCTTTGATACACCCATTGCAGCAGCTACACTTGTGACACTTTGAATTGCTTTCAGTCGTCCAACTGCTCGTCCACGGTCGTAGTCACTCAAATGATGTCTTGCTGACATTTTGCTCTTAATTATAGCAAGGACCAAACAGAGTTTCAGAGAAAAGACTTTTATAACATCCAGCACTATTTTTGTCAAACATTAAGCAGCGTGAATTTTTGTACGAATCATGAGCTTGTTTGCACTGTCTTGTACACAGATAACAAGTCCTGGTATACTACGCCCTATGGATTTGAACTTACTTTTAACCATGAGATGCAATTTTGCATAAATCACTGGTTGCTTAGCAATAGTCAAGGAGTAAATTAGTGAGACATGGATGACAATTCTAAGACAAGGATGTTCTTCATAAAAAAAAATCTAATAGTGTAATATTTATCTCTAAAATTTATTGTGAATAACTACCTTTTAATTTACTTCAAATGTTGAATGAAAATAATTATCATTAAGGAAAAACTAGTCATATTAAGCTGTTTTATTTCGGTGTCCTTAAAATTGGCGTTTATACACCCGAACTCGATGAAGCATAATAATAATAATTTGGTTTTTACGCAAAATTAATCCTAAATAAAAAACTAATATCACGTAAATTATTATCAAATATAACAATAAATTTATTATAAATATAATTCTGAACAAGCGTTTTCGTTTGTATATATGTATATATATATACAGAGAGAGAGAGAGAAAAGAGACGCAAATATGGCTTTTTGGCTAGTAAAAAAATTACATTTGAACAATTCAAGTTTTATTTACAACCTTAAAATTGTTCTATGTTATGCCATATGTCATGTATCAATGCGGTTGTCCAGGTTTTGCCACAGTCAACTCAACATGGTACTATCAACGATATAGAAAGCATGGGTTATCCGAAAGCTTGGTATTTTAAAGACGTTCCCAAAAAAAACCACTCGGTATTCCAGTGAGCGTGCAGTATCATCTTAAAAGAGATACGTCAACTTTTTTGGAAACTCTCCCAATTAAACGATGAGGTGAGTGTGTTCTTATATAAGCACAAAGCCCTAAAATTGTTTCGAAATTTATATTATAGCTTATTAAATTTAGTGTTAATTAAAATTAGTCACATAACCATAAAGTATTCAATAAATCATAAGCGTAATTTCGCAAATTTGAAATTATAAGTTAAACTTTAGAAATGTTTTATTGCACGATATTTACAGAACTATTTTCAGACAAAATAGTTATCATTAGAGTTGAATCGAACTGTTTCATTTCTTCTTGAAAGGCGTCAATCATATCCATTACAGCAATATTTTAAATGATTTTCGTATGCAGTAACGTTTTCTAACAAATTATCCCTATTGCCTTGTCACATGCAAGGCAAAAGGGATAATAGAGAGGATAAGGGATAATAGAATAGAGTTCCATTGTAGAATGAGTATTTTCGGTACTCCAAATGCGTAAGTTGTGGCTTGAAAGGATAACAGTGCTATCAATAACGTTGAGAGCACCACGTTCAGTAGAGTGTTGCAACAACTGAACTATCTCATAGATACATGACGTGGAAATATGGGTTCACACATAGAACACCTGTAAGATATGTAAATAACACGTGAATTGTTTCTGTATTCTTTCCAATGTTCCTTTTTTCTGCTGTATTCGTCTTTTTTTTATTATAACGCTTCGAAAGCCGGGATAGAATTATAAATATCTCAGTAAGTATTGAAAATAAGGCTAAGTTACAAATATAAACAAAACTAAAATCACTTCAAAATTTGCGTTATGAGCAAGGAGTAAGTCAAGATACTGCCCAAGGCTGCTAGAAATATACCTCTTGTAAAGTGAAAAACACCCCAAGCAGAGAGAACAAAGGTACAGGACACTCAAGGAAACTAATTCCTGGACATTTGTCTTCTCTCCTGAAGCGAGAACCCTTTTTAACAAATCTTTTTGGACATACTTGGCATTCCTGCTCGCTTCGTGGACACTGGAGGCCGCTAAGGAGATACACAGAAAAGAAATTATTCCCTGTAGTGCCACAAATAAAATCGCAGGGATATATACTTGGATTATTTCATAATAATCTGTCAACTGACTAAGAGGGTCTGTCCTAATCACTCCGTACATCATTTCCGTAAAGTCACTTGAAACGATCAGAAAGATTGGCAAAGTCATTGTCTTCTCAAACCGTTTTAATACCCTAATTGCTTGCTCATGTATTTCCAAGAAATTTTTCAAGTAAACGCAATTAATTCTAGATTTTGGATTGGCGACTCTTTTGGCTCCCAATTCTGAATATGTGTTCATGAGATTTCGTAGGAAACAACATATATATTGTTGCGTATGTGATTGCTGCAGCAGTTCTCAGGGTATAAATGAGGAATTGTCGAAAGAAAAGTAGTACAAACTGCACAAAACAATTATCACCATCACGTACGAAGTCGTATCCAAAGCAGTGGTACATTATTACTGCTCTACATTCATCTTCATTTTGAAAAGGTAGAGTCGTGCTCACATCCAAGCCATGTAAGGTATCATTATAATGATAATGGTGCCAACCGTTGTGCACATCTTGTGAACTTCTTTATTTAGAATGCATCCTAATCTTCCAACATCAAGGAGTAAATGAGATATTTTTTGTCTTTTAACCATCATTATGCTCCAAATTAAGAATGCGGCACATTCAATTGATCGTCGAGTTATTTTACCGTTGATACTTCGCAAAGAAGTATTTAAAAAATCTATTGTTACAATCCCAACAATTGTATATAAAGTATAAATTATCCAAATTACCATTGAGAGTTTCTGATAAATGAATTTGAATCTTGAAAAAGTTTTAGTAGTTTGAGCTTTAGCATCACTCGTGTATCCAAGCCACATATAAACATGATCGCGATAATTCTTGAAAATGGACGAATAACCCTGTGCAATAGGCTTAATCTTTTTCATTGCTGGCATACTTTCGGATAATCTTACTTATTTCAAATATTTAAATAAAATACACTTATTATCATATAGTATATGAACCATTTATGTTTACTTTTAAACTAACCATACCTTTAAAAACAACACACACTTTTTTTTCACATAATTTATAAATTAAATATTTACTAGTGCTTGAATGTGCTCTATAAATTTTAAAGTTATCTACTAACAAAAGCTTTATCCATTTATATAGGATTTTTTTTTAAATCTTTCTAATATGTGTTTTCATATATTTTATCCTGTTTCGTTTAGAAGATTCATCAATTTCGTTGTCTTGACGATTTCTTCCAAAACATTTTAAAGTACAATAATCACACCATTAACAATGAATCTCTGGAATAAGATGTTTTATTTATGACTAATTTGTAATTCATGTTTTCAATCTATTTTATTTCCTATTAACTTTTTTTTCGATTGAAATTTAATAAAAAGATGGAATTCAATTATTCTCTCTCTTTTTAAACTATTTTTCACGTACACCGATTTTTCTCATTTGTTTATTTATTTTTATTTTTTACCAAGAATTAAAATGCAACACTTCCATTCACTTTAGTGGTTCTTTAGTTTTTGTTTCTGCACACAACCAGAAAAAAATCATTTGATTAGAAAGTTCAAAGCTTAAATTACGGTTATAATACTATCTCATATTCAAGTATTTGTCACATTTATAAATATAATTTCTTACAAAATGTTTATGCAGAAATAAGTCTTATTGAACCTTAGTGTGTAACATTTAAAAAGTTATAAGAACAGTTGTTTCACTCTAAAGCATGGGCGTTCTTCGGCATAAATAAAATTCTTATGTTGCAAATTTTATTTCTCGAATTTCCTGCAAATAACTACGTTATAATTTACTTCAATTGTTGCATGGAAATATTTATCAATAAGGGAAAACATTTAGTTAATTTGCTTTATTTCGGTACTCTTGAAATTTGAGTTCGCTCCACCATAATTTGAGAGAATACAGTATGTTAATAATTTGGTTTTTACACAGAGTTATTCCTAAAATAAGACGAATATTATCTAAGGGGGAGCCAAATATCACTGTCAACTCATTATAAGCGTAATTCTGAATAAACTTTTTGATTTTCATTGCCAATATTTAATTTTAAAAATATTTACCTTATTAATACATTATTTATATTTTTATTCATAATTCCCTAAGGGTTTTTGAAGTGCTGTAGTAAAAAAAAAATTAAGACAAATACAACAAAAAAGAACATTTGGGGAATATAGATCAAATTCAGGTTTTATTTGCGTACTTTACAGTGTTTCTATGAGTAAACCATTGATCACACACACACACACACACGTGACGTACATCAAAAATTCCTGCCACGTTTTACTCAGCATGATACTCTCAACATTATTGACTGTTCGAGTTATCCTTATCCGTGGTAAAGGGGATACAAAAACTAGGTATTTCACATACCCCTATACAAAAAATTCACACGGTGTTAACTACGGAGAGCGTGGAGGCCATCGCTAAGGAGGTACATCATCTTTGGAAGCTTTCCCAATTCACCCATGCGGTAAGAGTGCGTTAGGTATTCGCACACATTACAAAGAAAATCTGCAGGAGCTCCATCTTGTTGAAAAACAAAAACGTCATGTTCATGATCCTGTAATGCGGCATCAACTACTTATCCAGGCGCATTACACTTATAATGGTCACCTCTGTAATCAAAAAAAATTGCCTATAAACACATGAAGAGAAGATAGTGCAAAAAAACGTTACCTTTAGGGAATCGCAATAGAGTTCAAGTGCATGAGGAGGATATTCGGTGCCTGAAATGCACCGGATTGGGGCATGAAAGGATAACACGTGCTGTCAATAACGTTAATAGCAGCATGTTAAGAAGAGTGGGGCAGAGACTGTTATTAAGTTGATGTATGCCGTGATTACACATAGAACAGGGATCAAGGGCTCACACACAGAATACTTGCAAGATATACAAATAAAATTTGAATTGTTTCTGTATACTCCTAAATATTTTTTTTGCTGCTTTTGTCTTTGTTTTCTTACTATAATGCTTCGAAACTTTGGAGGGAATTATGAATAACCCTGTAAGTAATGAAAATAAAATTGAGCTGCAAATACAATCAAAACTAGCTATCACTTCAAAATTTGCATTATGAGCAATGAGTAAGTCAAGATACTGCCCAAAGCCGCTAGAAATAAACCTCTTGTGAAGTGAAGAACACCCCAAGCAGAAAGAATAAAAGGTGGGTTGCTATACAGGATACTTATAGGGACTAATTCATGAATATCTGTCTTCTGTCCTGAAACAAGTCCCCGTTTAAACATATCTTGTAGGACCTCATTGGCCTTCTTGCTCGCCTCGTGTATGTTTGAAGCGGCCAAGGAAATACATAGAAAAGACACCATCGCCTGTAATGCCATAAAAGTAATCGCGGGGATATATACCGCGATTCTTTCACTGTATTCATCATATTGATCAAGAGGATTTGTCCTTATCACTCCATACATCATTGCTGTAAAATCACTCGATACAATCAGAAAGATTGGAAAAGACATTGTCTTCTCAAACCGTTTTAATACCCTAATTGCTTGCTCATGTATTTCCAAGAAATTTTTCAAGTAAACGCAATTAATTCTAGATTTTGGATTGGCGACTCTTTTGGCTCCCAATTCTGAATGTGTGTTCAGGAGATTTCGTAAGAAACAACAGATTGTTACGTACGTGACTATTACAGCAGTTCTTAAGGTATAAACGAGAAATTGTCGAAAGAAAATAAATATAAACTGCACAAAACAATGGTCACCATCACGTACAAAATCGTATCCAAAGCAGTAGTACATCATTATTGATTTGCATTCATCTTCATTATGAAAAGGTAGAGTCATGCTCATCCATGCCATGAGTGGAATCATTATTATGATAATGGTTCCAATTATTGTGTACATCTTGTGAATTTTTTTATTTAGAATGCATCCTAATTTTCCAACATCAAAGAGTAAATAAGATATTTCTTGTCTTTTTATCATCATTATGCTCCAAATTAAGAAAGCAGCGCATTCAATTGATCGTCGAGTTATTTTACCGTTGATACTTCGCAAAGAAGTATTCAAAAAATCACCTGTTACAATACCAACAATTGTATACAAAGAATAAGTTATCCAAATTATCATTGCAAATTTCTGATAAATAAACTTGAATCTTGAAAAAGTCTTAGCTTTGTGAGCTTTTGCATCACTCGTGATATCCAATCCACATATAAACATAATCGTTATAAATCCTGAAAATGGTTGAAATAACTCCGCGTAACCCAAAGGCTTAACTTTTTTCATTGCTGGCATACTTTGGGTTAACTTTACTTATCACAAACATTTGAATAAAATACACCTATTATTATATGATCTATGAACCATTTATGTTCATTTTTAAATTTTATTTTTATTAAACTGTTTACATTAATAATACCTTTAAAAACAACACACACACACACTCTTCAAATAATTTATAAATTAAATATTTACTTGTACTTGAATGTGCTCTATAAAGTTTAAAGTTATCTACTAACAAAAGCTTTATCCATTTATATAGGAATTTTTTAAATCTTTCTAATATGTGTTTTCATTTATTTTATCCTGTTTCATTTAGAAGATTCATCAATATCGTTGTCTTGACGATTTCTTCCAAAACATTTTAAAGTACAATAATCACACCATTAACAATGAATCTCTGGAATAAGATGTTTTATGTATGTCTAATTTGTAATTCATGTTTTCAATCTATTTTATTTCCTATTAACTTTTTTTTCGATTGAAATTTAATAAAAAGATGGAATTCAATTATTCTCTCTCTTTTAGAACTATTTTTCACGTACATCGATTTTTAACATTTTTATCTTTTTTTTTAAATTTTGTGTTTTATAAATTTGCATTTCCTAAGAAACAACTTCAAAAATATTAAATTTTCTGAAATACATGCATTATCAAAAAAATTCTTATTTAACAATATGGGCTTGTTCTAGTCTTCGATATAAATGTGTCAATAAATTTGGTTTTTTTGCGTTTAAAGGACTATTTTTCTATTGCATTTGTCCCACCTCCCTCAGAGAGAAGTGGCAAAAACGCTTTTAAATATTTATTACTTTCAATTTTTTTACTATTTATGTTATTTATTTGAACATTTTTTTTATTATTCACACAAATCTATTGTGATAAGTACTTTTTTTATCCAAATCTAAAAAAATGTATATAGAGGAAGTAAAAAGTTATAAAAAAATGTATATAAAACATGTTTACAGAAATCTCACATAAAAACACATTTATATAATAGGTAGTAATAGTTTTACGACTGTTTCTACAAGTTTTTTTTCAGCTGTAGATTTTTGCAATTGTTACAGTAACGCACAAGACATAGATTATTCATAAAATCTAGTAAACTGTATTACAAATAGCATAGACACTGAATATTTTCTTGGAAAATGTAATTCTTTTATTTTGTCTTACATCTACGGTGAAAAAAAGCTATCCCAGACTAATTATATAGTTCTAGCAAATATTTCGTATAATCTTAATTGTTATTTAATTTTAAAAACATTCTAGATAACTGTGTGTTTGTTTGTTAGTGCGTGTTTTTGTGTTTGTTTGTTTTGGATGTGCCATTAAAACTACACAGCCTAGGAGTGCGAAACAAGGCAAGCTGAAACAATAGATCATGAGGGTGTACACTTCGGAGGGATTCTTTCGAAATTCGCTTTAGATTTTTAAAAATATCATTTTTAAGCTATTTTTCAACTAAATGGAAATATGACGTCATTTAAATTAAAAACATTCTCTTCAATGCACTCATCAAATATCTTTGATCCATTAAACAAATCAAAAGAGCATTTTGTTTCATTTCAGACATCAAACAAAACTAAGACCCAGAATCAAACAATGCCAAGAAGATAAAATGTTAATTACTGTTGTTATAGTTTATATTATATTAGCTGGGTATATATAGGGAGAGAAAATAAAGAGAGAGAGAGAGAGAGAGAGACTACTCGTTAGAGGGTTTATGAGTACTTAGCCCTATCGGGCTTAAAACCTCTAGCTCTTGCAATTTTGAGAAACTGTGATGTTATCAACACTTGCCTATCGGTAATTCAAAATATTTAGTGTAAAAAAATAAGGAAATGACTGACTTTTCACAGAATCATCAGAATACATTTGCTGATCATTTGTTTTACCTTCGAACTTACTGGCGTTTTAGTCTCCCCCATTAATTCTTAACATTAGTTCTAAAGAACATCTGTGAACGTAAATTACAGCTCGTTTAAAATTACTTATAATGAGCACTCACAGCCTCGCACTAGGTTATGCTCTCTATACGATTCAGCTATTAAATCAAGAATAATATCTTTTTTTTTAAGTTAACCTTTGTGAGAACGGGTACTTATATATATAAGCTAGTATTAAACTGAAAAACTAGTATACTTTATCTGTATACTTAAAGCTAGTATTTAACCGCGTGGAAAGTTATTTCTCTGGTTAGTTATGCTCGTGACTTGACACGATTCAATTAGCATTTACCTTGCTTGTGAAGTTTTCGAGTTCATTTAAGGCTGATTAGTTTAAACTTTATTGTTCAAAATAGAATAAATTTGATGCAAAAATAAAAAAAAGAACTTTTTGGAATTACCATAGGATGAACCATGGATACTTGAAAACAATATCCCATCAGGCAGCAAATGCAAATACTTCGAAAAAAATAACATACCAAAATTAGAAAAATATTTTTTCAGCTCAAAACAGATTTTACCTCAAATATTTATAAAGAATTGAGTTGTTAAAAGAAAATTTTGAATTCAGTTTTTTTTTTTCAAATAAAAGTATTTTGCTGTAATGTAAAGTATCTTTGAAATTCCATTTATTTATTCAGAAAAAAGAATTATTATTCATCGGATAATTAATATTTTTATTAAAATGATTTGTATCAATTTCCTGTAGTAAATAAATTTTTTAAGAAACTTTTGTGAGCATCGAAGGAAGACATAAAAAGTTTATTCTTCTCTTCACAGAAAAATACCATTTTTATTTTTTTTTCAATATCAAAGGATTTTTTAAAAATAGTATAACTATTTTTTTAAAAAATTCATAGTCAAAAAGCTACTAAAAATTTACGCCACAAAAGTCTTCGCACACTTAACAAAAATCTCAACTTAGCATTAAATATTGTATTTCTTTCTTAATTTAGTACTTTTAATCAATTTTTTTGTAATTTCTGCATCGATTTTCCTCCATTCTTCCGAGATTATTTGTCGTGTTTTCTTTTTTTTACATAAAAACCTTACCAAATATATTCTACTGGGCTAAATAGAGTGATTGAGGAGGTTTTTTCATAATTTGGGGAGAATTATAGAGACACCAGTGGCGTACATTGAGAGCAGTGCGCTTGGCGTCATTACCCTGTTAAAAAAAGTCGTCTTCAATATCCAAATTTCGGGCGGATAAATTAAAATTTCTCTTTAAAATATTTAAATAAAGCTCATTATTCACAATACTATTAAAAAATACTAAATTGCCTAATTCTGAGGCCAATTTACACCCCCGCGCCAGAAAACCTTCACTTCGTTGCTGAAGCATGGAGGTGGAGGAGTTCTTGTTCCACATAAATTCCGGTGAGATTAAACTCCTTATTTTTCCTTTAGCTATTATAGGCCTACCGGAACCAAAAATGTTGAATTATCTGCCATCACAATCAATTTGCTGTCAATTTTGAATTTTCTGAAACTTAATCCCAAGAATCTAGTTGGATCAATAAAACATGTAGTGTTCTTGCGTGGGGGGTGTAAATCGGCCACAAAATTAAGTAATTTGGTATTTTTTGTTGATATTGTGAATCATGAGCTCTATTTAAATATTTTAAAGAAAAATTTAAATTATCCTCCCAAAATATGGATATTGAAAACGACTTCATTTTTTAACAGGATAATGACGCCAAGCGCATTGTACTCAATGTACGCCACTGGTGTCTCTATAACTGCCCTCCCCCCAAATAAGAAAACACCTCCTTGATCACTTTATTTAGCCAAGTAGAACATATTTGGGGGGGGGGAGATTTTGATGTAAAAAAAAAAGAAAACACGACAAATACACACAAAATGTGAAGTTAAAACAATATCACAGAAGAATGAAGGAAAATCGATGCAGAAATTGCAAAAACTGATTAAATCTATACCAAGACGCATAAAAGTTGTTGTGGACACTAAAAGATATTCTACTAAGTACTAAATTAAGAAACAAATACAATATTTAAAGCCAAGTAGATATTTTTTTGGGAAGTGTACGAAGACTTTTGTGGCGTAATTTTTAATAGATTTTTGATTATTATTTTTTTTTAAATTAGTTATACTATTTTAAAAAAATTAAGTATGCCATTCTATTAAGTACAAGTTTCAGATATCAAAAAAATTACCATTACAATATATTAATTTTTATTAGTCGAAAACATTAAATTTTATAAGAAATTGCAAGTGTACGAACACTTATGTGGCCCACTGTATATGGATGGAATTCAAATAAACGGATATCAACTTGTCTGCTAAACTAAGAAGCAATTAAATTATTAAGCGTTAAAATTAATAGTTAGGTAATCGACTATTTTTTAATACTTACGAGGTGTGACAATTTAATAACCTTAAATTAGTTTTATTGAAAACAATGTACAAATACCTTTTAATCCCCTTTAACATACCTCCCTTCCCTCTGAATAAAAAGATGAACACGAATTTTCCATCGTTCAAAGCAGTGCTGCGGCTCATTAGGTGTCAGCGCTTACTGTAAGTATGTCCTTTTTATCTTCGTTTCTCCTACAGACTGAAAATGTATTTTTATCAATTCATTTTTCACTTTAAGTAACAGGTTGAAGTTGTATGGTGCCGTGACCACGGTGAATGCTCGAGCACATTAATGTGTTTGTTCGCTAAGAACTGTTTTACAGAGAGTGAGGTACACCGGTCTATTGTTCTGGTGTAAAATCCATGCATTGTATCTTTGCAGATCTTGCCTTTTCTTCCTCACTCTTTCTCTAAGCTTTCTCATAACCTCAATATAATACTGCTGTTTTACGGTTTGACCTTGAAGTATCCACTCAATCAAGATGATGTCATTAATATCAAACAAAAAAGATGAGCATGGCCGGTTATTGATGTCACACATTGACCAGAACGCTCAATATCTTCAAGGACCTCCCGATCTTCCAAAAATCATTTGTGCCATTCAGGTTATTTTGTGCAATTATCTCCAATTTAAAACTTACAACATTCAGTTGGAGTCGTTTTTTTAATATCACGTGAGTTTTAAATTTATGCGGAGCTCGATTTTTAAGTTTTTAAGTGTCGCAGCACTTCCACACAACATCTTACTCAAACAAGGATGAAAAATAGACTGAACTAGATAAGGGGATGGAATAACGTACCACCAACACCGGAAAAAAAAAGATCAAGGTCAACTATATTCCATTTCCACACCTTCACATCAAGCCAGGCAGCTAGCGCATGCGCTGTCAGGGAATTTAATCGTCACACCTATTACATACTCTGTCGTTAGAGGTATAAACACTGACTGGTATGCTAACAATTTCAATACGGTTTCCAATTTAAATCTATTCAAGTCAACGGCTAGAGGTTTAGAGCAAAGACTTTCTCGAACTATGGTAAGTCTGACTTCTCGTAGCTCATTATGTATAAAATTGCAATTTGCCTCTCTTTTTAAATTTCGTCAAATCAAACGGCTTAGCCTATCATATCTTACATCTTTGCGAGGCCTATCAGTAGTTAAAGTTTTCATTGAGGATGGTAAAATATGGTATTTTGTGATGGCCTCCTACGTTTGATAAGGTTTGCTAATTGCTTTGAAAGGTATAGAATTTATGTAATGTAAAACGTAAACTCTAGCAAATCCATTTGATATTTCGCAGGTTATTTGGTATACATAGACAAAAATATGCGGTAACTAATCAATAAAGCCTTTAAAATATCCAAGTTACACGCGCAACACAATAATTTTGGAAAAAATATTCTTTTATATTCTAAAACACAATATATGTTTTGTACTAATAGGTATTCGGTGTATTATTAATAGAGCAAGTATAAAAATACACTTTGTTTGCTGTTCGGCCTCTGATGTCCTGTTAGTAGAACCAATATTGAAATCCCATTTTTAATTGTTTTTTTATTTAAAAGTGCTGAGCTGGGCATTAAGAGTCCAATTTATACCGGGTGTCCATAATTAAACGACCCTACTTCAAAATTGTGTATAGACGAAACTATAAAACAGAAAGTTGTAAAATTCTGTGTACGACATAAAGAAGTGCTGGGAATTTGTTTGAGCGAATAAAAAAATTAGTTCAAAATTTCGCCACTAGAGGGCATTTTTAATGGAGATCATATTTAGCATACATTAATACTTAGCATGCATTTATAACAGTTCACAAATTTTGTTACAACAACAAAGGCTCAACATGATGACCATCATTTTCAGCTACTATTTGAAGTCGTAAGATAGCATATTCCACCGTTGACCACAGTGTGTTCTGGGAAATGCTAAGAACATGTCGTGAAATACTGTCTTTGAGATCAGGTCAAGTTCTTGGTTGATCACAACTTACCAGCTGTTTTAAACAGCCCAAAGCCAAAAATCGCATGGATTGAGGTCAGGTGATCGGAGAGGCCACAGATGACAAAATTGGCAGCTGATCACACGTTCTTCTTTGAAGTGATGTTTGAGAACGTCCTTAACACAGCGTGTAATGTGTGGAGGAGCTCCATCTTGCATAAAAATTATGCGTGAAAGCACTGACGTGCTTGCAGATCAGGAATAATTTTATTCCATAATAACGATGCATATCGCTATCCAGTGATATAACATGTTACTGGACCTCCGGTATCTAATTCATCCGAAAAATTAGGACCAAGAATAAAAGACGCTGAAAACCCACACCACACCGTTACTTTTGGTGAGTGTAGCGGAACTTGTAAGGTGGAATGCGGATTGTCTGTTTCCCAAATTCGGCAGTTGAGAGTATTCACCGAACCCTCCAAATTAAAGTATTCTTCATCTGTCTAGAGGATATTCCAAGGCCATACTGGATCAACTTCCAAACGAGCAAGAAAGAAACTGCAATGAGAACAGGTGTCGAGTCTCGAAATCATGTGGAAGCAATTCCTGCACAAGTTGAAGTTTGTATGGATAGTAACGGAGGATGTTTCACATGATCTTCTGGACAGTTGAGTGAGGCAGATCCAAAGCTTCTGCCACACTTGTACTAGCCTGCACGTTGGATGCTTTGTCCTCTTCCACCTGAAGTGCAACTTTCTCTATTGCTTCCGTAGAAACAGGTTTTCTTCCTCTTCCAGAACGAACATTCAACGATCCTGTTTCTTCACATTTGGTTACCATTAATCGAAGATTTTTAGCATTCAAAATGGACCTTTTCGCATCCTCTTTAAAGTCCGAAATTTCCGTAGAGCAATTGTTGCGGAATCATCGTTTTGATAGAATATCTTTACTAACAACGCTCGATCTGGTAAACGTAATGACATTCTGATTAGCAATACCGAGCACACTGAAAATAAACTAATCTCCCGTGAAAATTTATTGCTTTTATAACAGTTGCTGTGTGACGTCGAAAAAATGTGCATACTTTCGTCTTCCTTCGTGTAAATCCTTTGAAAATTAATCATCGAAGAAGTTTAATTAAAGTTTGCAGTTCATTTTAGAGATTGTGTTTTTTAATGAGTATCAGTTGTTGTGTTACCATGTCCTGTGGATAAAAAAGCGATAAAATACAAATAGAAAACCGGTAATAAATGTGGCATTCATTCAAAAGCGTCCTCTAGTGACGAATTTTTGAACAAATATTTTTTATTCGCTCAAACGAATTCCCACATCCCTTCTTTATGTCGAACACAGCATTTCACAACTTTCTGAACAATAGTTTCGTCTGTAGACAATTTTGGAGTAGGATCGTTTCATTCTGGCCACCCGGTATTATGGGATTTTTTAAAGACGTAGGGATAAAGAAATATTTTGAGTACTAATAAAAGATGCATTTAGTTTTTGGTTGCAAATGACTAAAGACTATTATTATTGTATCTGCTGAGGATGGGCTGCAACGTATTGTACACAATTGATAGCGTGCTACTATTCTTGCATGTATCGTTAGCAGGGCATGGATTTTGTAATTAAAGGTATAGAAGTGTTTTAATAGTGGTAGAAGGGATTAAGTAATGGTTTCTCATACGATAATTTTTTATGCACGTATTTTATTTTCGATAAACTAAGAAAATATTCCAAAAATACAAGAATTTTTTCTAACCGGGGATTTTAGCAATTTTCTATTATACGTTAATTTGTTAATTATTATTGTTATTGCATTATTTTACTAGCAATATTTTATCATGAATCCATTAGTTCATTTTATGGACCTTTGAAGTACAGTTTCCTTTGTAAACCACTTTAAGGTTTTTCTAAGGGTCCTTCGAAGTACATGCAAACCCAAATTGGAAAAAGAGTTCGCACAAAATATATACACACACATAGTATATATACTTGCGCATACATATACCTATTGCATATACACACAAAGACCTACATATACAGGTGGTTATCAAAATAATGGTATACCTGTGAATAAAATTGACATTTCTAATACGCACCGTAAGTATTAAGATAAAATAATAGCTATCAGTTTTCTAAAATAACAGAAATTCATATATTGTGATATTAGGCAGCAGCTTTATTTAACTTCTGTAAAAAAGTGCAAAATTTTGGACCTCTCAGATTTTCAAAGATGCCAAATTGTAGGAACCCGTTTAACTGGAGCCAATGTAACCGAAATATCGCAACTTCAAGGCGTTTATGAAGACATGACAGCACAGTGCAACAAGACAAGCCTCAGCAAAAAGTGCATGGAGTGGGTGAGTGAGTGGATATTAACGTCGCACTGTTCAACTACCCGAGGGCTTTTGGCGACGGACCACGTCATTTTTGAGCCATGGTCGAGTGACGTGAACAACGCCTGAGGTGGCACCACCCTCTCCTAACTACCACACCAACGGGAGGACGTTTGGCTCTCCACAGATTTAACGTGAATCGCTCCCCTACACGGCAGGTTTTCAACGGTACTAGGCTCGAACTCGTGACAAGGCCAGCAACGATCCGATACCTTGACCACTCGGCTGTTGGGGTCATAATAGTGGATGTAAAGAGAAGCTCAGCGCAATAGACCGACGGTTATTGGAGCGGATTGTAATGTGTAAAAAGCAAACAACTGCAGCAAAAGTGAACATAGAACTCAACCAGCATCTGGATTCTCCAGTATCAATGATTAGTTAGAGGGAACCTTCAAAAATAGAACATTGACGGCATAGAAGCAATTCCCAAGTCACTTGTCACGGTTGTTAATTCCAAACATCGTCTACAGTGCTGTCACACTCACAAAACTTGGTTGAATGATAAGTGGAAGAAAATAGTATGGTCTGACGAATCCTCTTCTACATTTATCCCTACAATTGGACATGTGCACGTTTGAAAGGCACCTACCTGCACAAGCATTTGATCGTGATTTTCTCCTTCCAACTGTCAAGCATGGAGTTGGACATGTAATGATATGGGCAAACATGTCGTGGTTTTCTACTGGACCTATCGTAACCCCCTCCTCCAAAAGATCATTAGGGAGAAGTATAGAAAAAAAATTGCTGACCAGGTCCATCTTATGATGCAAATTTTGTTTCATGCAGAAGATCGAATTTTTCAAACACCTATCCATGCAGTGGGACTTGTCCAATCATATTTTGAAGTTAAACTTCTACCTTGGCCTGCAAAATCACCCGACAATATAATTAAGCCGTTATAGTCTTAAAGCATTAAATACAGAATCGTTATTGACCTCCGACATCTGCTCCCAGAGAGAGAACTTTCCTAATATCTCCATGAAGAGTGGTACAATATTTTTCTAAACACTGTTCAGATATTGTATTAACATATTCCTAGGTGACTCAAAACTGTATTATATGCCAAAGAAGATCCTACAACATACTAATAAAGGATTCTAAAAAATAAATGTCAGGTGTTTTTATTATTTTGATAACCACCTGTATATATGTACACACAAACGCACGCATACGATATAAGTATATACACACACAAATGCACACACATATATATACATACAAATACAAACACATATATGTAACAGCATATATATGCACAACATAAACAGGAATAGTATAAAAGTAACTAGTTACTTATTATTAAAAATATTGCTTATTTTTCAGCTGTATACGTCCCTGGAGAGTTATAACAGAGAATCGTACACTCAAAATGTATAAATTTTGTCACTAGGGTTTTTTTCCTACTGTGAGAATGCTTTAAACTACCAGAAAATCGTAAAAGTAATTATTTATTTATCTTCCTCAAATAAGTTACCACGACTTTTATTATCTATATTTTTTACTATCAATACGCAAATACTTTACATAAAATTGCGGACACACAATCAGGAAACACTTTTTACTAGGATTTTTATAATAAGAGAGAAAATAGTACAAAATGTAACCCCGATTTATCTTGTGTGTGGCATTTGCTCTTTGGCTAGAATTCAATATATACAAAAGAAATTCATTAGAACGGTAATTTCCTTTCAGAGTTTTAAGAGTTAAACATGACAAAAAAATGCAAAATACTTTTAGTAAATAATACGGTTGCATTTGCTGTCAAAACTTTTCATTTATATCATCGCAAAGAAAGTGAAGTGTTCTTTTTTCTCACAATATAATAAATAAAACAAACGTTAATCCTTCATTATTATAACTGTTGAGTTTCTAAGGAAATGTAACGTTTGCTTATAAAAGTAAGCTAAAACGGAGCAAAATATACATTTAAAATACATTTTATGCTTCGATATAAGAACAACATTTCGAGTTATGATTCTGATTTATTAATAAAATTAACCGATATTACCTAAATTAACTCAAACTTTCGGAATAATAGATGACTCAATTTATTGATAATTTTGAATTTCAGTTGAAGTTAATCGAATTTAATACTTGTATTCTCTTTTACCATTAAAGAATAAGTATACTATCAATGCCTTGCAATTGAGCTGGAATCAATCTGTATTATCAGAAGAGAATACGTCAAGACACTACCGATAGCTGACAGGATAAAACCTTTAGTAAAGTAAAAGAAACCTAATGCGGATAGTTTGAAAGTTGGACTTTGGTGCATTATAAGTAGCTGCAAAATATCCCTGTTGCTGACGGTGGATTTTGAAATAAGTGCACCCTTGAGAATAGTCTCGTGAACCTCCTTGCATTTCTTGCTTGCATCGTGGACACCAGAAGCGGCCAATGAAATACACAGAAAAAACAAAAATGCTCGAAGCGACGAGAAACACGTTGAAATAGCATATCTAGTTAGCCAACTATGTTCATCAGTTAGATGGTTACGCGAATCCAGCCAGGTGAAACCAAGAAACATTTCAAATAAGTCACTAATTTCTGTAAGAAAAATCGGAAAGGACATTGTTTTCTCGAACAGTCTCAAAACTTCGATGACGGATTCATTTTTTGCGAGATGGTATTGAAAACTGATTGCATCAAACCTCACACTAAGGTTCTTTACCATCTCAGATTTTGCTACGGTCTGAGTGATGAGAACGCGACGCAGAGCAATGCAGATGAGTATGTAAATGACGGCAACAAAAGTTCTCAATGTCAACAAAAAGAAGCTGAGAAAAAGGGCGATGATGTACCACGTTGTACAACTTTCTACATTAAAAGCTCTAATAAGGAAGTATCTTGCCAATAGCTCGCAGTCACTGACCTGCAATGGTAAAATCTTGAACATCCACGCAGCGAGTGGAACAGCAAAAATGGCAACTGCACCAATATTTAGAACGTGTGGTTTTAATGGGGCATTTGAATTAATTCCTAAGGTATGAACGTCCTTGAGCAATCTGCAAAGAATTTTCCTTTTTGCTATTAAAATAACCCAGATTGAAAAAGCAATTATGTCATTTATTTTTCGAGATGCTTTCCCAGTAACGCTCTCTCTTGACCACATGTCAGAAAAAAGAAACATCACTACGCTTTGTAAAATGAAATAAATCCACAACAAAGCAACGCATTTTGGATAAAGTGAGCAAAATTTCGAGTTCCATGTGGTGAGTCTCCTGGCATTGGTTCTGATGTCCACTCCAAACAGAAACACGATCTTTTTAATGATAAGGAATGAATCCTTAACGTTATTAGAGGAAGTTGATGTATTTACTCTCATCGTATACAATAGGATTAGTTTTTCTTTTATAATCAAATAGTTTTAGTTCCGATTTTTTTAAGGTTCTACTGTTGATGTCATAAAAATTATATCTATGTTTCTGAAGAACCCAGAAATATCGCACTTTATCAAACAATTCAAAAGCTTTCTTACATTGATTTTTATGTGACTTTTTATCGCATCACACAGACACATAAATTTACAACCCAAATATAATGTAGAATCATTAGTAGACAAACAAACACGAGAGAAACAAACAGGCTCTAAAATAAACTATTTGAAAGAAAAGGTAAAATGTGAATGAAAGAAATGACAAATAACAAAGCAAGTAGCTTTAAAAGAAATATTCTTTGTTTCAAAATCAATATTGGCTTTAAAAGATTCTTATGAATAGCCTTGAGTCATCAAACAACAATAATGAATGGTCTGAAAATTAAGTCATTCATCATAGAAGAAAAACAGATCAATAACTTTCAATGATAACTGCTTTGAAGTCTTAAGCTAAAAATTCAAATGTACACATATTACAATGTTCTCGGATACAGTCTTTGAAACACGATCGAATCAAAAGTCAAAAAATATGAAATGTAAACTGTCAAAAAATTAATGAATAAATCTGTAAGATTTTGAAGTATGTTTTTATTAAAAAAGAATGGATTCCCCAAAAATGACATTTATTCAAGATATTCTTTTACTTTTGTTCAGTGTTTACCAATACAAACTTCCAAGACTTTATTACTATAAAGATTCCAAATTAATCCCATTTTTTTTTTATTTGAACCGAAATATTTTACAATAAATGGTTCAATGTTGTTTAATTTTAATTTAAGCAATAAATTATATTCCTTCAAAAATGGAATGAAAACAATTTTAAAAACGAATTTTATCTTTTAGCATGTTAAGTGCCACCGGGGTATATATCCGTCTAGCTCAACCCACGCGTTATATGCCCCGGACGTATATATCCGTCCTTCCGAAATGTAATTCTTCTATTTGCACTGTTATCAGTAAATCTGTTCCGAAGTCTTTGCATGCAATAAAATGACCTTGACAGTTTTTATGAAGCATTTAGTTATTTCAGAGAAAAAATTGTTTGTTTGTGCCTTTCCTTTTCGCCTGTGATCAGCTACGTCAAAAAGGTGGCTCTGGGGAGCGAATTGCGTAACTTTTAATCGGAAGTTAAGGGGTTAAAGACTCCAATAACAACATATGAGCAGATTGAAATCAGTGATTCACAAAGTGGTCTAAATAGACCCTCAAGGGTCTATGACGACTAGCAAGGGTTCCACGCCAGCGAAAAAGTAATTTGGAGGGTCCATGATGTATAAATGGGGACCTATAATAGAGGCTTTCATTAAACCGGATCTTGACTTTAAACTTTAAAAAAAATTGATCTTGTGGGAACCAGATTTTACCATTTAAGCATTTCTTTCCAGAATTAAATTAAAGAAATATAATATTGGACGTCGCGAATTTTTTTTTGTCACAGACAATCTGTCAGGGCATTTTAACCGACTTTCAACGTTTAAATGGCCTTTACTCAGATTTTGAAACCAGATTTGATATTGCTTTTTTTATAGTAATACAACTGTAGAACAATGAATCCATATAGTTACATTGAAAAAAATATCATATTAGAGTAGAAACTGATCAGAATAGGCCCAAACCATCTTAAAATAAAATTTAGAAACGAATGTCAGAAACTTTGGCTTCAAAAAGACATAACTCTTATTTGTCGCGAATTATGGAATATTGTAAGAAAGTTTTTAATTGATTTTCCTAGTGAGAGGGAGTTTCAGTGAATTTGCCAATCTCAAAAACAAAAAAAGAAGGGGAAAGGGAACTAGTCACTGGCTAACAAAGGAGATTTAGGGTTAAACCTGACTTGATTGATATTAAATATTGAAAAATTGTTATAGAAGCACCAGATTCATCGATCTCATTAAAAACATTAACTTGTTGCTCAGTTATTTCTTGTAGCAGTTATGTATTAAATTAATTTGTTTAAATTTTAATTTAATTGATTAACATGTGCTTCTTAATTTTTAAACGCTATACTTTACTACATTTATAAATTTAATTCTTTTTTTAAAAAAAATAAGTAGTAGTACACCAGCTGTCAAAAAGGCATTTAAGTCGATAAATTTGAAAAAAATCATTATTATGTAAGCAGGGGTCTACCCGAAACCGAAAAACATGGCAAGGGGTCTATGAGTCAAAAAGTTTGGAAACCTGTCATTTAAATCAAAAGAAGTCTTTACGCATTAGTAACTGTAATTCTGATTTGTTTTATATTGCCAGTTCAGCTCGTTGCCATCTTGTGACCGAATGGTAAATACCCTTAGCTTTAAAGGCTTTGACTGCATTTCACTTGGATTATACTTATGGAAACATTTTGTAAAATACTTTTATACGTTGTCTAACACATTATCCCTTTTCCCTTGCATGTGACAAGGCAATAGGTATATAATTTGTTAGACAACGTTACTGAATACGAAAATCATTTTAAATATTGCTGTAATGGATATAATTGACGCCTTTCAAGAAGGAATGAAACAGTTCGATTCAACTCTAATGATAACTATTTTGTCTGAAAAGAGTTTTGTAAATATCGTGCAATAAAACATTTCTAAATTTTAACTTATAATTTCAAATTGGCGAAATTACGCTTATGATTTATTGAATACTTTATGGTTATGTGACTAATTTTAATTAAATCTAAATTTAATAAGCTATAATATAAATTTCGAAACAATTTTAGGGCTTTGTGCTTATATAAGAATTTTTTTTAAAAAAATGTGTTAGAAATATATTACTTTTTTTTCTATTGTCTTGTATTCAAATTGACCAAAAAAAAGTAATTGCAGGTAAAATGATGAATATTATTATTAGAAAGTTACTACTCTTACAAAAGCTGATGTGAATTTCACGAAGATGAAGATTGTAACATTTATTATTGGTTATAACAAATATAAATGTAATATTGATAAGGAAACCAAAGAGCAATAAAAACTTTTTGCTGAAAGGTTTATGAAAGAATCAGTATTATAACCATAAAAAAAAACATCTAAATTGTCTGCTACCTAAGTTTTAGCAATATTTTGTTAGCGTAAAGTAACATTTTTTAAAGATTAATGATTCCAACACTAAATACAAATCTAGATTTAGAGTTTTTTTTTCCAAAAGAAAGATTATGAAAAACAGCAGTAAGCCAATCTGGGATAATAAATTGACTGGCTAATTTTTCATATCGCTTCTTATCTGGAGTTTTTAATGGAATTAACTACCTCGATAGTTTTGGAAGATATCTCCATTGCAATAAACTGCCATTCCCTGATATCAGAAATGTCTTAGTCCGCTTTAAAAAAAGAATACAAATTACTCTATTATTCATTATATGCATCAGTAAAAAAATGTAGCTTTAATTATTCAGTTCCAGAGGGAGCACTCGCTGGATTCCTTTTTTTTATGTGTTTTTCTTTTAGCAAAGGTAATAAATAAAGTGGTCACATTGAAATAAATATTTTAATAAATAATAAGTGCATTGCTATTTTTGAGATAAGTCACCGTTTCTCGTAAACAGCGAATACAGGGTTTTATTATTTTTACTATTAAAAAATAATCGTAAAATTCTTTATCCGAGACTCGGGAATTCCCCCCTCAGATTCCTAATTTTTTAAAAAAGTATATTCAAGATACAGTGACAAATTTTATATATTAGTCAGTCAATGCTCAAATTTCAAAAGCTACCGATTTCAATAGCGTGTTACTTCCAGTGGATTTCATATTCGTCTTTAGAATTTAGAAAGTTGTTTATTTCTCTACGATTCGCTTTTTTAATTCGCTTCCATTTTATTTTTTCGAGATCAAATTTCTCCATTTTTTCTACTAAACTGAAAAATTATCCTACCTAAGCATTAATATGAATAATGAAATGTTTAACATAAAGCAAAAGTTACAAAAATTACTTATGTTTTTAACCAGAATTTTAAACTATTTTTCAATTCCTACTATTAGTTCACTCTCTCTCTGTATATATATATATATAATTATACATATAATATCCTTATTTATATTATAAACGTGAAAATTTGTACGTATGGAGATGTTTGTTATTCTTTCACGCAAAAACAACTTAATGGATTTTAATGAAACTTTCAATAATATAGCTTATCAGAATAACACATAGGCTATAATTTATAGAGATATTGTGTGAAGTGTCCAAAATATAACGATAATTAATTAACCATTACAAATGCATCATACAGACCAAAAGAAAAAAAAAGAGAAAGAAAGACAGGAAACAAAAATAATAATAAAAGAAATATATAATGGATTTTTTTAAAAAAGCACCGGCAAAAAAAGAGGAATATTTTTTGCAATATCTCCTTCTCCATTTTTATTTTAAAGAAACAAAGGAAGAATGCAGCTGGGTAAAAAGAATAAATAGAAAGAAAGGGGTGGGGAGGAAGTGAAATTATTGATTTTTATTGAAGGCATCATTTTTGCTAAAAGAAATAAAAACAAAAAATTACGTTAAAGTATACTCAAATTATTGACTAAGAGTTAAACCAGGAAGAGCTGCAATATATGGGAGGGTAGGAAACAAAAAATTTTAAAGATTTAACGCTATAATTTTAATTGAATAGGCAGGTGCTAAATTATTTGAGTATAATAATAATAATAACTACCGTACTGTATTTTTGGAAAAGTAGAAAAAGTACCCACTAATAATTATGCCGCAACCTTTCCCAAGTTTGACTCTATGTAAATTTTCTATAAACTATTTTAATGATCCGAAATTTAAGATTCCTTAACGCTATTTGTTTATCTCTCTCTATATAAATGGATATTTGTATGTATGACCTCGCTTCGCTCCAACACCCTTCAACCGATCACTATGAAATAGGCATGCATATCTTTGTTGAGCAGCTTAAGAAGGTGTTTCCAAAAATCCACCCACAAGAGATTTACGGTATGTTATAAATTTAAAAGAATACTTTTTATCAGCTATTAGATCTGCAGACTTAAAACTTAACAAACATGTTTTGTTTGTTCAGCTGAGATATGAAAAAAGTTTGTTTTTTTTTGTTTATTTTGTAATTCACGAAAAATTAACTCATGAAAAATATCTTTATCCTTCAATATGTATTGTTTAATTTTTCAATTCAATTGTGCGAAGAACGGGTATACCCAGCTTGTACATATATATATATATATATATATATATATATATATATATATATATATATATATATATATATATATATATATTAGGCTGAACTTTTCAACTTGGGTTTTTTCCCCTATTATGTCGAAAATTTCTGCTGTACGGGGAAGGTTGGATCCACAAAGTACTACTTAACCCTAATTTGCTGGCCTAATTCAGCGACAGCTTTAGAAATCATAATAGGTCTCAGGTTAAATCCAATGACTTTTTTGTATCTACATTTGTTGTGTCTGCTGAATTCCAATTTCTTACTTCTTTAGCACTGTAGGTTCTAGTTATTCTTCACTTTTATTTTATTATTCTATGTATATATATATAATATATATATATATATATTATATTATATATATAATATATATATTATATATATAATATATATTATATATAATATATATATACATGTATATATATATATATATATATATATATATATATATATATCTTGTTCAAATTTTCAATCGTTTTTAAAATACTTTTTATTCATTCATTCAAGTTCAAATACATTTTTATAAACTCTTAGTGGGTGACACTTGATGTTAATACAGTTTTTTAAATATTAATTCATTAATTAAATAAAAAATGAATAAATAGTAACAAACAAAAATAATAGTTACACACCATATACTGAAAGGAAAATGGAGGAAAATTGCAAGGAAAATCGCTATATATTTTGTCACTTTGTGTTGTGATTCTGTCGTATGCATATACTTATTTGTATTAATTGTAACTATTTAATAAAAAGTAACTAAAGCAACATTTTCCTTTGTTGATCTAAGTAGGAATTGATCTTTCTTTTATATCACTTGTTTGAATCAAATTCTGAAGAGGATACATATTTCTTTAAAACTGGAATTATATGGTTAAAAGTGCATAAATCTTTGAAAAGTGTGTTTTAAATAGTTTATCAGGATTTTGCTGAAAAGAACCTTTTGTATTTTTAAAAAAATAAGAATTGAAATGAAACTTCCCAATGAGGTACTTTCGTATTTAAATATTATATGGCATAGTATGATTTCTTATGCCACTAGAAGGGCTGATGTACTTTAAATCTGTCTAGGCATAAAATCCTACCATTGGTGTGGTGTGGAAATTTGAAGAGTTGACTGTCAACACTGGTGTCGTCCTCGGCTCTTTACCATGGTTCACAATTGCAAGGTCCGTCACCATTAGCCCTTGTTTTGCTCTATAGTGCGATTTTAATAAACAATCACTTCTCAGTTTCTATATTAATTTGATCCAAACGTGAAAGTGCTTGGAAGTACAGATTATGAGTGTTTTAAAAATATTTTTGTAAATTAATTCATTTAGTGGGGATTTTATGTTTTAGTCTATTTTGTTAATGTAAAAATTAGTGAACTGTTTCCTTTCGCTAATAGCTCTGATGTAGTTTCCAAATACACTTAAATAAAATAATTAGTAATTAAGAATCAGCTAAGTTTAAATTATATATTTCTCAAATTTTGTATAAAACTTAAGTGAAACTTTTTTTTAATAAAAATTCGTAAAAGAATGTTTATCAGGTATAATACACAATCCATTTATAAATTGAAAGTAATTTTTAAAAAACTTCATAAGTCAGTTATGTTTCTTATAGTATTTTAAAATACTTTCAAAAGTAACATCATTAACTCGAGATATACAGTTTAAGAAATTTACCATGAAATTTCTGGATTGTATATGTATATAAATATATATTACAAATATTAACTTGTTCAAGAGATTCAATGACTGTCAATATATGATTCCGTCAATCAATATTTTTCAGTTCTAATTCTAATATCTTTAAATCTTTTAAAACGGAAAAATAATACTTTTTCTAATATAATAGAAAACACTTCATTTTTCTAGCATTTAAGTATTGGGCCATTATTCTTTAATTAAAATAACTAAAGTACATCAAAGATTAACAAAAAATTTTAAAAATGATAAAGATGTAAATATATAACATAGAAAGTGACCAACTAATATTGTAAGAAAAGCTCAAAATCCTTCCTAAGTATGAAAATAATTCAATTAATCACAAGTACTGAATTAGATTAGAAGTCACACACACAAGACTGAGATCACAAGTACTGAATTAGAATCCAATGATGACTCATAAATATAATGATGCAATAGATCTTTCTCGATTTAATATGATTCAAAATAAGTGTTTCGTGTTAATTGAATCCAATTTATCACTGGGCCACATCGTTATTAATATTAAATCACATCAGCTTGATCGAATCAAGTCATTCTAATTAAATTAAATCAACTTAATCCAATCAAATAAGTACTTTAATAGATTAAAAATAATAATTAAATTTAATTAAATAAACTAAAATCAAATTAAGTGAAATGAATCGAATCAAATAAGTCAAAATAATCGAAACAAATTAAGTCAAAATAATTTAATCCGATTAAGTTAAATCAATAGAATGGAATTAAGTAAAAATAACTTAATCAAATTAAGTTAAATAAATCGAATTTAAATGAAGTTAAATCAATGGAATTTAAATTAAGTTAAATCAATAGAATTAAATTAATCTAAATCAATCGAATTTAAATTAAGTTAAATCAGTCGAATCAAACTAAGCTAAATCAAACAAATCAAAGTAAGACAAATCATTCAAATGTAAGAAATCCAAAAAATCAGTCAAATTAAATTGAGTCGAATTTCAAATAGAATCACGTTAAATTAGATCAACTAAACTAAGTATATCAAATCAGTTAAATTTAACCAAGTCAAATAAGTCTGTTGGAGTGAGTGAGTGAATTTGGAGTTTTTTGGCGCAAGAGCCAATTCTGATAAGTCTGTTGGAAGACTTAGAGAAAAACGTTAAACTCTCTATCTTCAAAATTCAACATTTCTTACGCGTTAAATAAAAACTCGCACACACACAAAATGTACCGTTGACAAACGAAGAATCCCTTTCCATAATTGTTTTCTTCGTCCTGCCAATGTTTTCTACCAAAGATCGGTTATGGTAGATTAAAAAGTTAATTCACGTTAAAAATATTAAAAAGAATTTTTGACACATCCTGTACGAAAAAAAGAAGAAAAGCATGTTAATATTCCTACTTGAGAGGCATGTCCGTCTCTTTAACCAAACGGAGGTTTCAGATTTCAGTCTGGTGGTCCAATCTGACGGGTCTGGAAGACGCAGAAGTGTCAAGCTTGTTTCCTTTGCAGAACACCCATCGAGATAAGAGGAAAAATAATTTATGCCAAAAAACATGGATGTGTGAAATGAAACTGGTAGGCAGTCACTCAATTATAATGAATGACTGCCTTAAAAATATACAACTTTTTTCCTTTTTTTACACGGTAGATAGGTTCCTGGAAGGGGGATCCGTTTCAGACCCCTTTGCAAATATGTATGATTCATGCTGTGGAAGAGGAGATGCGTTCATAACGTCCATAAATCATGCTGTAAAGAGCTACATTTTATTCAAATAATTGTGTAAAAAATGGTCAGAAAAATCACCTTTAAAAGAGATACATACATAGTATTTACATTTACATACCGGATAGCGAAACCGTAAAGCTATGTCTATGGTGGGGCGCAGGCACGCTTCCACTTGCTTTATTTAAGTGTAACTGCTTTTCCAGGCGTAATAAATTTTATTTCGGAGAGTTAATTTTTATTTAAATTATTTTTTTATCTAAATATACTATTTAGATAATAGTATATTTTCTTGAATCTTAGATGTCTAAATATATGCCGAAAGCAGTGGTTCTTAAACCTCCGTGGACCCTCAGCGCTCCCCAACGCTTTTCTAGGGGGTCCGCTAAGATCTCTTATTTTACGTTACCTTTTTTACTGATTCTGAAAGTCATCCTGGGAAAATTGAAAAATGTTCCACCCTAGACTAAATGACCAAATTTCTCCCAGTTAAAAAACTTAACTAAAACATGTATTTCGATCAAGAATAATAATGAATTTGTTTTATTTTTTGTGACTGAAACGTAATATTTTTAAAACACAAGTACAAACTGATAGGCAAAAAATGGTGCTACGATCGAAAGCTTAAGAACTACTGCAGGCTTAGAGTCCTTTATTCTTTAAGAATTTTACCCCAAATTTAAGCCTTTTTTATAAGCATAATTAGGTGGAGGAGTGTTGGGGGAGGCTTCCGGCAACTTTCAAACCTGTTACCATGAGGAGAAAAATGTTACCAAGCTGGTAAAATGGCTGGGATATTTTCCAATTAAAATCCTGTGAAATAAAATGCAAGACACCAAGAATGCTAATTCTATATCTGGTAACCCTCTCTAAAACTAGCATATCTGTTCCATTTCATCTTGTTCGCTTTATGTTTCAGTCTTGCTTTCTGAGCCAATTTTTTAATGAAAAACGAGTGTGAAGGAAATTTGTATAAGGCTAAATTCAAATTACTGGTTCAATGGATAATTGTGAATTCTACGACCTATTCGGAAATTTGGATTTTGACAATGTCTTTAAAGAATTTCTGCGTCTTTTTTTTAAGAAGTTCTATTCAATACACCCAAAAGTTTAAATTATTTGAATGGCTTGCAATTTACAAACGACAAATGTTTAAAAAAAAGTAGTTTTTCCCAAGTTAAGCGAATTTGTACGTAAGCCGACTGACTCCCTTCAGTTAACTTTAAAGAGTTCCAAAATTTCTCGGCTTATATACTAGAAATAATGATTAATATTTCGTAGCTATACTGGTTGATAATAAGCACATTTGTGCTTACAATAAAATGAATCAAAATAGCTGTCTTCAGTCGCAAGTGCACTCGCCATGCTTCAATCCAATAAAGGTTTTCGTCAGCAAATGACGCTTTGAGAAAATAAATTGCTTTCTGGAATCTTTTGCTAAACTAATTTTAAAAAAAATCTGTTATACTTATTGTTTTGTTTTTTGTTTTGTTTTACTAAGTAATCTTTGGAATCCAGCTAAATAAATTTTCGGACCTTATTGAAATATTAGGGCGTATTCTATGCATGGAATTGCGGCAAAGTAAGAACATTACTTACTGTAATATTATAGTATGATAATGATAATAAATTATCTGTGATAAAATTTAAAATGGGATAAAACAAGTGATTACAAATCCTCATTGAACACACTTTAATTAACATGCTTATCAAACATCTAAACGCAATTATTTTTTATTTGATGAAAGGAATGACGTATTGATTTTACTTTAAAAATCATTGCCTTTAACTTTAAGTTTGCTTTTTTAACCGATTTAAAATTTACATTTATTTTTGCAAGGTCATTTTTCACTTTAATTCCACTTTTATCTGTATCCAACTTGTATCATTTTTCAACTTCTTGCCAAATGAACCGTCTTATCGATAAGAAATAATGATTTTAAAGGTGGGTACATCATTATTGCATTAAAGAGTAAACTTTTGACAGCTTCCAATTTGAATCCTGAACTGCTCGAGACAGGCTGTCATTAATCATTTAAATTATTCAGAACGTCTATCCGGGTGATCCGTACAATCTGTAGACTCATGATTTCAGGGATTCAGGAAAAATTTTATTCAGTCCTAATGCAATTATTTTAACGTAATGTTTAATTTTTTGAAAGATGATGACTCCTTGACCTTGCTTGAACTTTCGAACTTTCCCAATCTTATATAAATGTCGGAAAAATGTCACTTATCATCGAGCGATCAATATTTTTTAAATGTTTGAATTTCTATGAGTAAAAAAATATCTTATTGAAATAACAAATACTCACACAATATTTAATTTTTAAAGCGTCTCTGAATGTAACTGGTCTTTATGAAACGGCTACTGGAGTTTTCGCTTTCCTTCAAATGGAATGGATGAAATTTTCTTATTTTCATCTTAATTTTTCTCATTTATAGTATATTTATTTAATAGATTTGAAATTTCTTAGTAAATTTTATATTGCTTATTTCGATCTAAATCGAAAGCAAAGTAGCTTAAGTTGATATATATGTTCCCAACGGGAACATTATTATTACTGAAGTATATAATTTATAGTTCTGATATCTATAAATGATTTTTTTTCTTTTTCTGGGGGACGCACTACTTTGATTAATATGAATGACGCGCAACCGGGATCTCCGAGCGATGTTTTCTTATTTTTCACTCTCCTAAAGATCCACTCCATGTTGATTCCTTTCCAGCCTTTACCATAAGACGCATGTGTGTGTGTGTGTGTGTGACAGTGGCGCACGCATGGAGGTACTCGGTTCCAGACCCCTAAAAACCCCTTGATTTTTTTCGATTGATTATAATCCTATGTATATAGTACGCAAAATTTAATTAAGAATTTGTTATTAATAATTATTTTATTAGTTAAGGCTAATTATGTATACAATAATTAATTTTTCACTGTTTTTTGTTCCCCAAAGTCGAAAAAATCAGAAGAATATGTTTGGAATCGTATTGGTGCATGATATAAGAATGTTGGACTTTAAACCCTGGACCCCACTCTTTGAAAAAATCCTGTGTGCGCTACTGATCTTTAACGATTGTTTGCATGATACAGTTGATTATTAATAAACGGATGGGTATTTGGCTCATCCCTATGCCATTGGCGACTGTTTAAGATTTAGTAGCTCCATGTATTTGGTGATTTTTGACAACTTTGAACAACTCTTTGTAGGTTTATAGAAAATATTTCCATAGCTCATAAAATTTTTGGCGATATCATCTTCGGCATTAAATCTCTGGTATTAAATGAATACGTAGGTAGAAAAATAAGTCTGAAATAAAGATAAACCTGAAATCGCTTAAGAATAAGAATTAATCATAACAAATTTTAAGGGCACTTTTTGTCATAAAATATTTGCATTTCTTTGTGTACGCCTTACTAAGAGAAACTACCACAAAAACAATTTAGAATTCTAAACAATGCACTTTTCAGTTGTTGTTCTTCTCGTGTTCATGGATTTGGCAAAGAAAAAGTATTAAAACAGTTATTACTCCACCGAAAGTGGCAACAACTGCGTCTGCCGATTCTGGAGTGTTCTGGCTATAGAGTAGTGATTCTCAAACTTTCAATATTTGCCACCCAATTCTCATCGAAACTATACTATAACTTACAGTAGCTATGTATTGAAAGCAATAGTAATTTTTACTTTGATGGTAAGCATACGATAAGACTTTGATTATGAACTGGACAAATTATTAAGATAAGTATTAAATTTCGTATATAATTTTTGCATATGACAAGCCCATAGGAGTTATTATTAATTACTAAACTTGTTTTTAAGGTATTCGACTACGTTCGGAACCTAAATTTTGCAAAAGCGTATAAATGGAGATTATGTATGATATTTAGTGTCACTTAGATTAGAAAACTTATATAAAATTGTTTTAAGTATATTATTACAATAAAAGAATATTTAAGTATAATATTTTGACAAAAAATGAACATAGAATGACCCATTTTTAAAATATTCCTTTTATGAAAAATGCTTCCATTATAATAATATTTTGCCTCTATATAACTCAGATCTCTGTACCGAGGCTGAACTAAAATTTTTGAAATATACAACTCAGAAGTGGATTTATCCATATTTTACTACAACAGAGGGGAGACATTTTAAGAAAAAAAAATGCCGATAATTATTTTAGTTGGTAGTAACTCTGAATATAATGTGAATTTTTCAAAACTCCTAGTTGAGACTCTCTGGAGAAGTCTTTACTTTATGTAAGCAAAATATTATTATTATTATAGAAGCATTTTTATAAAAGGAGAACGTTTTGAAAAAAAAAGGTTATTCTAAGTTACTTTTTTGACAAAATATAGTATTTAAATAAGTTTTTTTGTCATAATGTTCTTTAAAACATTTTATATATGTATTCTAATCTAAGTGACACTAAATATCATGAAAATTATCCATTTATGCGCTTTTTTAAAATCACGGTTCCAAACGTAGTCGGATACCTTAAGTGAGTATCGATAAATGAATCATTAATACAAGGGTGATACATTTATAAGTATATTATATCAGTGTGAATGTGTATTTCATTTGTTACTATGCCAGAATGTATTTTGTTTGGTGTCCTTTCAGTAAATTGATAATTATTTTAAATCTTTTATTTTCAATTTTTCGATTTGCTCGCTCCCCCCATAGAGTTATTACAGCCCCCCTGGGGGTACACCCTACAGTTTGAGAGATGCTTCTGTAGATTATTTGCTGAGCGGCTCCATGATTAGATTTATAAGTGTTTTTAATAATTATCATTTTTTTTAAATATACAGCCTTCGCGTTGCTTTTGTATTTGTACATTATCTATTGTAATTAATCAACCGATGTTCCATTAAATTTGTCAAGAAAAAAATACCTAAAATAGTAAGAGAAATGGCTGAAATATTTCTAGGCTTTCGTGACAAAATCTGTAGAACCAGTTTTTAAAATCTGCATACTTTGATCCTATAAAATAACTGAAAAGAAATCAATCGATAAGTTTGAATATATTTCATTTTTTGTATGATTTTATTTGTTATAAACACAAATATCCAAGTGTTAAAAGCACTTTTAATTTACACAAGTAATATAAAAAGAAATTTTTGTAAGTCAATTCCTACTTAGATCAACAAAGAAAATTTTTATTTTAGCTACTTTTTTATTAAATAGTTACAATTAATATAATATGTATATATGTATGACAAAATCACAACATTAAGTGGTAATACATTTTTATTAATGATCATTAAAGTATCGTATTGTCATACAAAACAATCTCTATAAAATTTCAGTTAACTGAATGCTTTAAAACGTGAGAAAAAAGCCTTTTCAAGTTTTGACACAAGTCGCCAAAAGGGTCGCTAAGTCACCAACGTGGCTGTATTTGTAATTCTTTAAATAATTAGTTTTAATCAATTAATTTTCATTAATTATGATTAAATTTTTGTATTGTCATCCAAAATAATCATGCATATAAAATTTCAGCTCAATGGAGCGCTTTAAAATGTATTTTATTAATGATTGAAAATTCCACCAAAATAAACAAATAAATAGAGAGTGTAAGCTAATAGTGGAAATTGAAAAATATAAAACGTGCAATGACGCAAAAGAAATATATTATAGTATCGTATTTTTTCCATATATTTCGCATAAAATTAAAAAACAAAATTACACCTATTTCCATGCTAACTCGATATTACCCTATTCAATCCTACACCCCTGAGAGGTGATCACGAATCGAATTCAAACATTTCATCATCTGGTATTTACAATACCGAAAAACTTTTCATTATAACATACGTGCGATGCAACAGGAATAAAATTACGGCGATCCCAGGCGAACCTTACGGGGATCCAAACTCATCAATGGGTAGGTAGGTACACGCGATGAAGACCCAATATTATGTTCTGAAAAACACACAGAGGTTGCCTCCTCACTTCGAGTATGCAAACACGAGGGCCTAATCAAACAGAGGTCCACGTGCCTGAGCCTTCCCTAATTAGGCTTGTCAAGAGCAACCTTCCTGTCACTCAACCCCACACGAAACCGGAACGCGTCCCGCCCCCCACAGAGGGGTCAAAAGTTTTTCTCTAGGGGCCCCTACCCATCATTTTTGTTACTTGCACGCCAATCTAGGCCTCATCTTTTTCCTACCGTCCGTCATACCTCCCTTTTTTGTTGGGTAGCCCCCAACTACCGGTTAGAACTTCAGGATGGATAAAAGATGGTTCTAGTACCTGTCCGTCTCAGTTAATATTGGGTGCTTCGATGTTTTGATATTTTTTTGAATTTCAGCATATTGCATTTCGTGAATTTGAGTCGTGATTATATAAGATACATGTATTTATTAAACTGCTACATTGTATATTCATATTTAAATAGAAAAATGAAATAGAATACATTTTTCTGAGGTTATTAAATTAAAAATGAGCTATGTGTTTCTGCCTTTCTGAGATCAAGACTCCAAAATTATTTTAGAGATATGTGTAATTATATTATTATCATGCATTTCTATATTATTATAATCACGAATTTAGATAAAAATGTTTTGGTTATAACTACATGCAGTCGAAACAAGATTATAATCAGTCATGCTGAAAAATTAGGTACATACTTATTTTTGATATTTAATAATGGATTTTGGAAGATCAATTGATAAAAACTAATTGGATTTCACTCAGTGTTATAAACTATGGATTTTCAAACAGTGGGATGCTTCCCTGGAGGGGCGTGAAACCCCCATTGGGGGGGGCAAACATATCAAAAAGTTGAAAATTAAATTAAATTGTTAATTTTTTCTTAAAAAAAAGAGAGAATCATTTAACGAGAATTTACTTAAAATATCTATTACTTAAAAGTAACAAACACAAAATTTTTAATATTTATCTCGATAATTTGTACGGTTTATAATTAAAGTCATATTGAAGCTTTAGAATCAAAGTGCATTATTATTACATTCAATACATTATTATTGTGTGGGTGTGGGTGATAAAAGTTATGATTGTGAAAATTGTTTCGGAAATACTGAAAGTTTGAGAAGAACTGTTATAAGAAGAAAAGAAAAAGTCTCTAAAATCCAGTTTAATCTTACTAAAAGAGATCTCCTCAAACTCAGTTGTCTCTTATGAATCTTATGAATATCAGTATCCATATTAAATTGTTAGTATTCCTTTATACTTTGAACCGTATTCTGGTTTTTGCCCATATTATCATTTTTAGCTTTTTAATTGGGATGAAATTTTCATAATTATTGATAAAGCTAGTTGTTAATTCTATAATAAATCTCTAAATTTAATTTGAAGTTAATCATTAAATAATAAAATGAAACGCTACATGACAAAGTAATATAATCACTTTATTATATAAGCAAACACATAGACTTAAGGCCTAGACTGCAGTTTAAACAAAATGGGTGTGGGGGAGGGGAGAGGTTCCATGCTCTCTAGATTTGGATATTAAAGATTTAAAAATGTATAATTCAGAACATGGGTATAAAAGAGATGAATGCTGTAGTAGCTATGAACACAGGACCTTGAACATTGTTTCCTGAAATTAGAGCCAGTTTTGTGGATAGCCAACCTTTCCTTGTGCTCTTATATCTATGCATCTATACATCTATACATATAATTAAAAATGAAATGTCTGTTTGTTATTTGAAATTAACAGCTTTTTACTAAATGCATTTAAAAGTATAGGCGGTACTTATATGAAAAAATCATTTTTTAAATTTTTTGTCTGTCTGTCTATCTATTTGTTCCGGCTAATCTCTGAAACAGCTGCACCAATTTTGACGGAACTTTCACTGGCAGATAGCTAATGTTATAAGGAGTAGCTCAGGTTACTTTTATTTTTTTAAAAAATTATGGTTCCGCGGAAATAAAATTAAAACCAATGAACAATATCCGATTCAAATAGGGATTATTTTTATTCAATAGGATCATTTTTATTCAACAGGGATTAATTTATTTCGCGTGTTTTCTGTCTCAACGATTTCTAGCAGTTATATTAAACCTTTTTGTTTGATTAGGTTGCTGCCCCTCGCGACATTTCACGTCCATGTCCTTTGATCCTAATGATTTTACAGTCCTCACCCAATCGACATGTGTCCCTCTCACACTTTGCTCAACAAAAAACAAAGAAAAAAAAGTAAAGCAAAAAAGAAACATAGATTCACAAAGTAGAAGACTGGCATTATATTTATAGCATAGGTATTTCTTTACGTGGAATACATAATTATTAAGTTTTCGTAAACTCTGCGAATTGAATACCTTTTTTTGTTAAATTCCACGTGGATGAAGTCGCGGGTAACAGTTATTTAACATAAAATAAATGCATCAGAAAGTAATATTAACGTATTACACATCCAGATATAAGTTATTTGCATTATCTCTTAATGCGTTTATTACACAAAATTTGTAACAATGTGTTAATTTTGCTGAGCAGAAGGAAGATGTTTTCAAAAATCGATCCATAAGAGAGTTAAGGGGCGTTATAAGTAAAAAAAAATCTTTTTTTATGAGCTATTATATCTACAGACTTAAAATTTAGCAAATATGGTTTTTTGTTCAGCTGAGATATGCAAAAAGCATTTTTTTGTTTAATTTACAATTCACGCAAAATTAACTCATTAAAAACTTCTTCATCTTTCAATCTGTATTGCTTAAATTTTCAATTCATCAGTGCGAAGAACGGGTATACCAGCTAGTATATATATATATACTTTTCTATTATATCAATGTTTTTTTAACTTTTTGCTTTCATATTTAAGACTTGTTTTACTTCTTTTTATTTTTTTAGTATTTTTAAGGTTTTTAGTGCATTAATTTTTACTTATATTTTTTATTCTTTTTTAGTATATTCTAGTTTTTTAGCTTTATTTTTTACTTATACTTACTTTTATTATCTTTTTATATTGTCATTTTTATTTATGTAATATGTTCTATCATGTAATACATATTTGTTTGTATTGATTTTTGGTATCTTGGGGTGTTGATGGTTATGTCTACTTAGCAATGCACTTCATTATTCCTTAACATTTATCTACTTTATGATTTTGGTACAATTTGTATTAGCGACTGGCAATTAGGTTAGTTTATAGCTGATCTTTGCTCGGTGGTGTACTGATTAGGTAAGTACAGCATCGTAATAATATTACCTATTTGTATCCTTCTGTTGATTTTTGTATGGTGGATGGCTGTCTTTTGAGCCTTTTTTAGCTTTGGTTTTAGTTTTGAGCATAGCTTTCTCTTACTTTTAAGAGCTTACTTTCAAGTTTGTTTTTTATAAATTAACTTGTTTCTGTTTTGCTTTGGCACACTCTCTTTTGACTGGGTATCTACTTCTGTATTTTACAGAAATATCTATCTATTTTGACTTGTTAGTTATTAGGATGAGGGAGTTTTATAACTCTTACTCTTTCTCCAATAACAATTTTGGAAAGGAGCTGAGTTCTGTTAAAGAATTAAATATTTGTAATAGTAATTCTAATATTAAACTATTCAAGACTAGAATTTTTTGGAACAAAAAATTTATTAATGGTCATCATAATCATTATAAACAAAACTTGTTGGATTCTAGTAATCACATTTCACAATATATTAATAAATATTACATTAAGAGTCCTGCTATACATGGAATTAATGATAATTTATCTTCTTATAATTTTGATAACACTCAATCTTATAATAGTCTTAAGTTAAAATTCAATAAATGTAGAGATAGTAGACGTAAGACATGTACTATGTTAAATATGGATCAGTATGATTGTGTATCTAAATATAACCTTTGTAAAACTTTTAATTGTATTTATCTTTTAAATTGTAAAGTATGTCAATATAAATATATTGGACAGACCTCCAATACTAATAACTTAAGGATTAATCAGTATAGACATCATGTTAAATTCTTTAATAATTCCAATAATTCTAATAAAATTGAACTTAGACACTTTCATATGCATGATTTCAAAAATGTTGAACTGTCTATCATTAAAATTGTTCCAATTACTAAGCACATATTATGGTGAGAAAATCACTTTATTAGGAGTTTTAATGCAATTTATCCATATGGTCTTAATGTTTTGTATTTTGCTAAAAATACTTTGCAAATAATGTTACAGAATAATAATAAAGAATTTTTTTATAATGCCAATAAATTAAACAATAATTCTAAAAGAAAATCTAGAAGTAATAGAACTAAAAGGATAAATAGAGATAAAAATTCATTAATTGACAATATTAAAGTTTTTATTGATGATTTTGAAAAAAAAACTTTAATATCAAGAAGATCAAATACTTCATGTTTGGTCTTAATAAACATGAAATTGTATTCTTATATGAAACCTTAAATAATTATTCCTTAAAGGTTTGTCATGCAGTACACATTATTAAAGACATTCTTAACTATCTAGTTAATAACTTCACAATATTAATGTTGAGAAAAATTAATGAACATATTACAGAGTACTGCACTTTATTATTCATGAATAAAACTTTTGACAAAATTAACTTTTCTAATGTATTTAATAGACATTTGTCACTTTTTAGGAAGGTGGTTGTAAAGAAAGATTTTAAATATAACAAAACGATGGGCAGATTTATCTTTAATTACAACAATAGTTCGCCCTCTATTAATATAGAAGATTGTATTTGTAAAAACTATAATAATTTTATTGATAGTCATCATAATCATGTAGTTACTGGCAACTTAGACATAATCAATGTCAATATTTTAAAAGATATAATGAGTAAAGGCACTAGTTTTAGACTAAATGTTTCTAATAACAACAATACAGTTAAAAAACAAATTATTAAAGCTATAGATAATTTTATTACAAAATCTGCAAATAAATTCGGACTACCTATTGAGGTATTTGATGAGTATAAGTACAATATTTTAAAAGAACCAATGAATTTTAGTTACCATTCTCACACACACACACAATATGAAACTACTTTTAAAGACATAAAACAGAAAATTTATGAATTACAAAAGAATTTTATCATAGTTTACATTGATAAAGTACCTGGTAACTATACTGTGATTTGTAAGTGTTTATATTATAATATTCTTAATAATCACTTGTGACGAATCTATACGGAACTTTATCACTAACCTTCTGAACCGACCTTTTAGGGAAATTTAATTCCCTACCTATTTCCAATCAACTCCAAAAAGCGGACAGGATTCCTTGTTATGCAGATTAGATTCAGTATTTAAGTCAAACGAAATAGTAAAGTTAGAGCAGTAGGAGATAGACATTGAAACATAGAGTTATAGTGATTTTGAATTGAAATATTGTTGTTGAATATAAATTAACCTCATGAAGAATTGAGATTCCGAGTGGTAAATATCTTTTTGAAGTTAAAGTCTTACTCAAGTTTTAAGAGGCGGATTAAAGTTAAATGTTCAATAAGAACATTATTAAATATAACTCTGGGATCTCTTATCGTGGTAATTTCTGCGTGATCATTATTTAATAAATTAATTAATTGAATTATTAACTAATTAAGCTAATTTAAAAGATATTATCTTTAAAACCTCATAATATTAGAAGTCGAATTTGTTAATAAGTCTTTGATTTTATTTGGGAAAGATATCCAAATAAAGAAAGTTATTTATAAAAATGGCTACTGGTTCATTTATGTCTCATAATTATTCTAGTTCTCAAAGTGAGGTCCCCAGGGACCATCACAATGGCGCCCAGCGTATAAATCCCGAGAATAGAGTCGGATCCAGTTTTAGAATCATTCCGGAACAATATTTTTCGGGAATTGAGAACATAGATGATTTTTTGGAGAATATTGATCATAATCTCGCGTATTATGAGATACCTGCACAACTGGCATGTGTTTACTTGAAAGGTCATCTCAAAGGACGGGCACTCGACTGGTTCGAAGTTCTAGGTTATAGAGTCATTGAAGATAAGACAACAGACTACGCACTTAAAACAGGCATTGTCGGAACAATTTCACGTGGTCAGAAACAGGTCAGAACTAGAAACGAGATTTTATTCCTCATCACAAAGACGAGATCAACAGCCTTCGGACTTTATTTATGAATTGTTGAAAATTCATAAAGTCCTTAAACTAGAAATGTCGGAGGAAAAATTAATAGATCACGTCGTTAGTCGATTAGAACCTCAAATTTTGGATTATGTCGAAGTTAGACATCCACGAAATACTGCCAATCTCCTACAAATCGTTGATAAATACGAAGAACGTTTTATGCATAGACAAATCAGAGGTTCGAGTGAGGGATTTAGAAGTTCAGGCCCTCATGAAAACAATCGTTTTAATACCCGGCATAGACAGGAAAATTGGAGGGAAAACAGAAATAATGAGAGATACGCCAATAATAGCCGACCACAAAGGGAATTTAATCGGTTCGAAAACCAAGGTTTCACAAATAATCGCAGATTCGAGGGTAGACGCCAAGGTGGACAATCGGATCAACCATTCCACAGTCAAGGCGGTCGACAAAGTGGGTCGAGAAATAGTTCATTTCGAGGTCAAAATGAACGAAGTAGAAATTTAAACTTTTAAGCGATCGATGTGAATATGGAGGTAATCGATCGCGGGGTACGGAAAATCCTCCAGTTTGGGATCATCGGCCTATCAGAGTATCATCTATAAGAATGACTCCAGTCGAATTACCGTATGTCCCTATTCTATTAAATGAAACCTTTATTACAGCACTATGGGACACGGGAGCAGAGAAATCTTTTATTTCGGAGGAGGTATACCGCAATTATTTTTCATACCGACCTCGTCAAAAGACGAAAGACAGAGTCGTGACAGCACAAGGAGCCCCGTGCAATCATTTGGGTAGAGTCGAATTACAAATTAGAATCAGGGAATTTCAGAAACCCTGGGAATTCCATATACTTGATAACATGCAGTATCAGTGCATTTTGGGGATTGATTTTATGAAGGCGTCGCGATTAACATTAGATTTTGATCAGAAATCCTTAATCATTCCCGATCATCTGATCAAACAAACACCTAAAGAGGAGAAACTCGTTGATATTGATCTCACAGAATCGAAACTTGATGACGAGCAACAGAAGCAATTAAAAGCCTTATTTAATAATTTTAAAGGGTTATTTTCCGATCAACCGGGATTAACGCATGTTGTATATCATGAGATAGATACTGGAGATAAAGGACCGGTAGTGTCGAGACCATACAAGTACGACCGGGTCAAACAAGGCATTATTGATTATCACATAGATAAGATGTTACGGGATGGTACAATTTGTCCTATTAATTCGCCCTATGCATCTCCAGTCGTATTAACTCGAAAGAACAATGACCTTCCTCCAGATTCTCCCGAGGCGTATCGTTTCGCGATCGATTATCGGAAACTAAATGGAATTACCAAATATCTCGATATCCATTACCGGTTATTGATGACTTACTCACCAATATCCCTCACACCAACGTTATGTCCACTCTAGATCTCAGAAGTGGCTATTTTCAGTTGGCGATTAGTCCAAAGGACATAGAAAAAACAGCGTTTATCACTCGCAATGGCACTTTTGCATTCCTACGCATGCCTTTTGGTCTTTCTGGGGCGGCGCCTAATTTCCAAAGGGCTATCGATATAATCCTCCAACCTGTTATTGGGCGTTTCGTGTCCGTTTACATGGATGATGTTATTATTACATCACCATCGTTTAAAGACCATCTAGATCATTTAACTCAGGTTTTTACCTTATTACGAGACGCAGGGCTAACGTTAAATAAAGAAAAATGTCACTTCGCTCGTGACAAACTCAAATATTTAGGCCTGATTATTAGTAAAGAAGGAATCGAAACTGACAATAAGAAAATTCGGGCAATTACGGAAATGAAACCTCCCAAAAATAATAGAGAAGTGTCAAAATTTTTAGGGATGACGGGTTGGTATCAAAAATTTATTCCGCGATACGCAGATATATGCGAACCATTGTACCAATTAAAGAAAAAGGGGGCGAAGTTTAACTGGTCGGGAGAAGCACAGGATTCTTTTGATCACATCAAACGCACACTAACGGAGGCACCGATTTTGCAATTACCAAATTTTCTGAACAGTTCAATTTATTCACTGATGCAAGTGGGGTCGGAATTGGTGCTGTGCTTCAGCAAAATCAAAACCTATTGCTTTCGCGTCTCGAACCCTTAATAAAGCAGAACGTAATTATACGGTTACCGAAAGAGAATGTTTGGCGGTAATTTGGGCTCTAAATAAGTTTAAAACGTATTTTGGACCCCTACCTGTGAAAGTGATTACAGATCACGCAGCGTTAACGAAGTTAACCAATGGTAAGAATTTATCAAGTAGAATGATCCGATGGGCATTGAAATTATCAGAGTTTAACATAGAATGGGAGCACAGACCTGGTGTTCAAAACGTGGTCGCAGATCTTTTATCAAGAAATCCAGTAGACAGTGTCGAGGGGTCGCAAATTTCGTGCGCAGCTCTTAGAGCCCTCGCAATAAATTCCCGTGAACAATTCATTAAGGAACAGAGGGAAGATCCTGAATTAGGACATATTTATCGATACTTAGAAAACCCTGATGACGGTTCTGTTAATGCGACGGTATGCGAGAGTTGGTCCCAGGACTTCAAGTTAATAAATGGTCTCCTCTTTTACGCGAAGTATTTTTCTAATCTGGGAGAACTAAGAGTTTATATTCCTGGTTCTCTTCGAAAAGATATAATGAAAGAATTTCATGATCTGCCATTAGCAGGACATCTCGGAAAGAGGAAGACATATCTTAAACTTCGTGACACGTGCTATTTTCCATTTATGAGAAAAATATATATTTGAATATGTTTCAACCTGTGACCGGTGTCAAAAGTTTAATTATAAAAACGCGCTACCAGCTGGTCGTTTAATGCCTATAGTTTCGAAATATCCAAATGAAATTGTAACGCTAGACTTAGTAGGCCCCTACCCCGCATCCCGACCCGAGAGATATAAATTCATATTAGTTATAACTGACCACTTCACTAAGTGGTGTGAGCTGATTCCTCTTCATAAAGCTTCAGCCCAGACAATAGCTAATGCCTTTTTTAATACCTATATAGCGCGTTACGGAGCTCCGATTTCTTTGATAAGTGATAACGGCCCCCAATTTATTTCTGACGTGTTTGAACATCTCAGTCACAGGTTGGACATCAAACATATGAAAACGGTAACGTACCGACCACAGTCTAATCTCACGGAGAGAGTGAATAGAAATTTAGTTCAAATGATAGCTTCTTTTGTTGAAGAAAATCATGAAAACTGGGACCAATTTCTACACGAGTTCGCTTTCGCATTGCGCACGGCGGTAAATGAGACGACAAATAAAACTCCGGCTGAGTTGTTTTGGGGAAGGAAAATCATAACCCGTTTAGCAAGCTCATAAATGTTACGGAGGATGCGAAATATGTTGGTAATAACATCGAAAGATTATTCGATGAGGCAAGACGAAATATGCAAAAAAAGCATAAGTCTTGGGAAAAACATTACAATCTCAGAAGGAGGGATGTTCACATCAAAGTGAACGATTTGGTTTTACTTCAAACACATTTCTTAAGTGCTGCGGGTAGGAAACAGGTGGGAAAATTTATGCCTAAATTTGAAGGTCCCTATAAGGTTTTGGAAATAAAAGGAAATAATTTAGTTATTTGGAAAAACGGAAGAAATATAACTGTTAATATTGATCAGGTTCGAGTGTATCGACCTCGTCAGTCAGACACGATTAGTTCGGATAGTCCGGTAGAAACTCTATATGACGAACAAGAAGTTAGTCATGGGTCGAATAGATCACATCAAGGACAGTTTAAAGAGCATAGGAAAACCTCTAGTCAGGAAAGTGAGGGGTGTAGATCACGGCAGAGTAACACCACATGGGAGATCCCCAGAAATAAATGTAAAATTAATAGTACTGCGTCGAAGAACCAAGCTTTAAAACGGTCCAAGATATGTAAGAAGAGATCCCGACAAGGTTCTGATCATCAGGACCGGAAAAGACACGCTCCTGAACAAAGGCAGGGAGTCAAGAGGTCGATTCCATCCTCGATCTCATCCAGAACTTATAAATTTAAGAGACCTAATACCTCTTCACCAGGAGTAAAGTCCATTACAGGTCCATCAAAGTTGCCTGATCGCAGGACTGCTACGAATACAAGTAGATCACGAATGGAAGTTAGTGAACGTGATAACCAGACCCGTCAGACCAGAGCGACAACGAGAAGACGCAACGAACAAGCGGAGAAACCAGTCCGGTCGAATCAAACCAATACAAGGAGACCTTGCCCATACTATCTACGGAGCCGTATACAAGAAAAAGACAGAATCCATGAGGACCTCAACAACATCGAAATCAACGGCATACCTGGCAGCACATTCCGCAGAAGAAGCCTCAGTATGGAAGCGTTGAATGGAGATCCAATGCATAGGATTTAACAGACAAAATCCAGGTTGTATTGTTTCATTATCTTCACAATGCGAACAAATGAGGAATTTTTGCAATTAAAGCAAGTCACGGGCGGACTCTAAAATTAAGAAGACTGACAAAAGTGGACACTGCATTGTGTGTTTTTTTCTATAACAGAAAAAAAACGACTTTTGTGTTACTTTTTGTATTTTGGAGAAAACATCTGTAAATTTTGCATTTGTTTACTTCGATGTATGACTTCGCTAAGATGCGACAATTCATTTGGTTGTTTGTGTTATTTGTTTATTACAAAATGATTATTATTATATGCTATGTGTGTTTCTATGTATGTTTTGTTTCACATCTGGTGCCTTAGAGCGCGGCGAAGTTAGATAGGATTAACCATTAACACTAACTAGCGCATCAAGTTTTTCGAATGGGAAGGCAAAGGAACCAGATATTTATTGTATTTGACATTCATGTAACAAATGTATAACTTCATGTCTGCTTTTACCTACTTCTCAAATGGATATCAATCTTTCAGGGTAGCTGACCCTGAAGTCTTCGATGTTCCAGTGCCACAGAAGATTGTATTGTATTTTTTTGTATAATGTATAAGTCATACTCTATGGGGCTGGTTTTTTTGCCACCACTAGGGTGGTTTTTCCCACGCCCCTTCGCCGAATGGATAGAGTGCAGGGATTAATTTAAACTTGTAAAATATTATAAGGTTTAGCAATTAATTCTAATTTTAATTTTGTCATTTTCCATTACGGAAGATGTTTCAGTAATATACAGTTAGAAATTAATATCGTCAGTACTGTAAAACAAAGATAGATTTACGTAATTTATTTTCAGGACATTTAAGTCCTTCGAATAAATCCCGTTTTCTTTTGGAGGGGATTGTGACGAATCTATACGGAACTTTATCACTAACCTTCTGAACCGACCTTTTTAGGGAAATTTAATTCCTACCTATTTCCAATCAACTCCAAAAAGCGGACAGGATTCCTTGTTATGCAGATTAGATTCAGTATTTAAGTCAAACGAAATAGTAAAGTTAGAGCAGTAGGAGATAGACATTGAAACATAGAGTTATAGTGATTTTGAATTGAAATATTGTTGTTGAATATAAATTAACCTCATGAAGAATTGAGATTCCGAGTGGTAAATATCTTTTGAAGTTAAAGTCTTACTCAAGTTCTAAGAGTCGGATTAAAGTTAAATGTTCAATAAGAACATTATTAAATATAACTCTGGGATCTCTTATCGTGGTAATTTCTGCGTGATCATTATTTAATAAATTAATTAATTGAATTATTAACTAATTAAGCTAATTTAAAAGATATTATCTTTAAAACCTCATAATATTAGAAGTCGAATTTGTTAATAAGTCTTTGATTTTATTTGGGAAAGATATCCAAATAAAGAAAGTTATTTATAAAAATGGCTACTGGTTCTTTTATGTCTCATAATTATTCTAGTTCTCAAAGTGAGGTCCCCAGGGACCATCACACACTTTCTAAATAATGGATCTTTTAAAAATTAGATTTGTCACATAATGAAATTAGTAATCGTATTATTGCTATTTATAAAAATTACGTTTTTTATTCCTAAAATTAAGTATCCATATATATTTTTAACTCCAAAATTCCATAAAAGTCCTGTTAAATTTAGAACTGTGACAAATGGTTTTAAAACCTATATTACTACTGCAGGCAAATTACTTCATAATAAAGAGTGTTTTTTTCCAGGTATAGAAGTTTAAGTTGGTATACTTTCCAAGATTGCGACCGATTTAACAGCTGCCAAGTGATTTATTCTCAGTTTGGTTTGGCAATTCATCAAAACGATCATCAAGCAAGGCGTAGATTCGTCGAATGGGCCCAAAACGAGATTGCCGTTGTTCCCGATTTTAATAAGCAAATTTTGTTTAGCGATGAAGCGCACTTCTGGTTGAATGGCTACGTCAACAAACAAAACCGCCGCATTTGGAGTGAAGCTAATCCACAAATATATGTCGAAACACCGTTACATCCAGAAAAACTGACTGTTTGGTGCGCTTTATAGGCTGGTGGAATCCTTCTTCAAAACCGATGAAGGCCACAACGTTACAGTCAATGGTGATCGGTATAGAGCCATGATTACTAACTTTTTCATTCCTGAATTGAACAATCATGATGTCCAGGAGCTGTGGTTCCAACAAGACGGCGCAACATGTCACACAGCTCGTGCCAGAATCGATTTATTGAAAGACACGTTTGGTGACCGCCTAATTTCACGTTTTGGACCTGTGAATTGGCCTCCAAGATCTTGTGATTTAACACCGCTAGATTATTTTCTGTGGGGCTATGTAAAGTCATTGGTCTATGCGGATAAGCCACAAACGCTTGACCATTTGGAAGACAACATTCGCCGTGTTATTGCCGATATACGGCCACAAATGTTGGAAAAAGTCATCGAAAATTGGACGTCCAGATTGGACTACATCCGAGCCAGCCGAGGCAGTCCTATGCCAGAAATCATATTTAAAATGTAATGCCACAAGATTATCTTTCGAATAAGAAAAAATTTATGTCAATCGAATAATACATCGTTGTTTTATTGCAATTTAAAGTTCTATACCTCTAAAAAAAACACCCGTTATTATACAAAACTTAATTAATCAGCAATGTAATAAACTGTAATTAAAAATAGTAAAGAGATTATAGATTTTTTTAATAATAAAAATATTTATTCAGTTCATAGTTATGACTTTGAAGATCTTTTCAATTCCATTGATATATATGATATTATTAAAGTAATTTTAGAAAACCACAGTATGTATAATCTTAATATTAATATTAACAAATTTAAAACTCTCCAAGATTTTGTCTTAAAAGAAAATTACATTAATTTTAATGGTTCTTTATATAAACAAGAGAAAGGACTCCCACATGGGGGCCCAGCTAGCAATAGTTTGGATAATCTTTATTTACATTTCTATGAATATATTATATTATTAATAATGACTACTATATTTTAGATATATTGGTGATTTAATTATTTTTGGTAAAAATGATAATTTAAATCCCATTATTAATTTCTATCCGGCTTACTTAAACTTAGTTAAAATTAATAATAATCCAATAAAAACAAATTACCTTGATATAACACTTTATATTAAGGATGTGAAACTACATAGTAATATTTATGATAAAAGAGATGCCTTTAATTTTAATATCATCAAAGTGCCTTACTGAAATTCAAATTTATCAATATCTATATATAGAAATATTATTTTTAACTATATTTATCGTAATAATGTATTAGTTAGCGATGAAAAACTAATATTTTTTTTAAATCTTAAAATAAAATTTTTAATCACTGTATTGAACATTGATATCCTGCTAATTTTCTTTGTAATTATATTTATAATGGTTTTTAATGATGCAATTTGTATTGCTGTAATTATTTACCGTTATTATGCTTTGTAATGATTTTTTAAATTTTTCCGTTACTTATTTATTCTACAATTATTAAATAGATGGCACCACATGCTTATTAAATTTTAATAATATTATATTTTTTGCGTTTCTTTTATATTTTACACTAATTTTTATATGAATATTATTTTTATGGTTTTTAAAAGTATATATATATACATTTCTTAATATCCTAAGCAATTAATTTTATGCGGTTCTGCTCTCACTCTCTTGTATTTGGCGGGAACACATTACTTGTTGATGTACTCCCGACCATCATTTTCACTCCGAATAAAAGTGGGTTATCTTTTTGTTCATATGTTATTTAGCTTAATGATTTTTAATATTTAAATTCCTCATATATAATTCTTTCCTTTCCTCTTGGTACATAGTATGACAAATTACTGGTGAAGGTTGGCTGGCCGCAAAACATGTTTAAACCTGCAATCCTGGTTCCTAATGCCAGGAGTTTGTCATTATACTACTATGCCTTCTTCCTAATTTTAGTTATCTTAGGTTTATAACTATCTGTTTATTTTTATATTTTCGTTTATATTTATGTATATGTATATATATGTGTGTATATATATATATATTGAATTTTTGTATTGGATTATATATATATACATATACAGAGAGAGAGAGAGAGCGATAGGAATACTTAACACAGAATGTATCGCAACATTACATTAGGAAACTTGATCATTTCGTTACACATACAGTAAAACCAACAATGGGTTCATTTCTTTTTTATGTTAAGCAGTCATTTTTTTTAATATAAAAGAGTATATTTTATTCATATAGAAACGGTCCCCATAGCTTAAGTAAGGAACAGAGGCAGTGTCTGAGTCTTGTTTTTCAACGCAAAGTTGTCATTTTTGTGGAATGATCTTCTGTTCCATTTTTATCTGCTTTAATCCAGTAATTATTAATAAGATTATCATTTTCTGGTTAGTTTCTTTTTCATAATTCTTCAAATAACAGGATTATTTCGTTGCATTGGATGAGTCCTATGGAAGACATTCTATGTTTGTACAGATTGGTTTTTCTACTGCTGCTAGCTATCCATTTGATAGAGAAATAAACGATGCCTGCGTTCATGACTTGAATGTAAGTAGTAAATGCAGATCATCAAATTTTTATGTTGAAACCTTTCATGTAAAATGCAGTTAGTATGTTACAATTTTGCAATTAAAGAAGCTGAAAATATAATATGGATACATTGTGAAAGTAACGCGTTTTCTTGAAACCATATAGGTGTATAGCCTAACTAACGACTCTTCAGGGAAATGACAAAACAGTCGTTTTAATGAAAGGTGTGTATAGATTTATTGGTCGTAAAAATTATAAGAATAAACTTTTATGTTTTTCAACAGCTGCGATATAAAATCTCTTGATTGCATAACAATACACTTTGAAACACAGATACAATTCTTAAAAGCGAGTCGTTGTTTTAATTCCGTTAAAAGAGGTGCTTGGAAAAGGATCTCTAGAGATAGTTGTAAAGCTATTTCAAATTTTATTTGAAAATATTTAAATATATGAATCCATATTTTCGCTAAGGCAGAAAATAATTTAAAAGTATCAAAAGATTCCTTTAAAAAAGAAAAAAACTCGTTTCCATTTCACTTCTTTTCATTATCGCATATCGAGAAGACATTACTTATTGAACAGTTTTAGTTCAATTCCTTTGAAAAAAGAGTTATACCTGTATGTACAGCATAATTCTGAATCACAATCAAGTGATGATTACAACATTTGGTCCAACTCCTCTGAATAATTTTCGTATGCCTTAGTTTTGACCTCACTTTAATTCAACAATTTTCTTACATTCAACGTATAAAGATCTTATTACTGTGAGTGATGAATCTTAAAAGAAACTCCGAATTTATTATTTTTTTTTACTCGAAGGCAAAGTCGCCTGCCATGGAGCTTAAGATTATATCCTAGGTACTCCTTTGAACATGTCCCCTTTTTTATATGTATATGATGAAATAAGAAAAATTTTAATTCTTGTTATAAAAGTTATTGTTAGAAGTTTAAAGAAATCTATTTTAGATAATTTGCAAAATTCTTTTAATAATTTTTTCGGTTAATTCAAAGAGACGATAATCTGAGTGTATGTTTGTGGTATTTTATTAGTGGATATACTCTGATTATAAAAATATACGTACTTAAATTCTGAGGCGTTTTTCTCAAAATAATACCAGCAGAGTTAGTACACACTTTTATTTTTCTACTTGTAACTCCTACTTCTAACTAAAAAAAAATGTATACGTAATTTAAACTTACATCATAAAAAAACATGCATTCCTGTTCTTGATATATTATTATTGTTGTACTAAAGCCAGTGTCTCTCAAACTGTGGGGGGCACCCCTAGGGGGCGTTATAACCCTTCAAAAATTAATTTACTGTTTCAAAAAAGAATTTACTGCAACGAAGTAAACAAAATACTTTCTGACATATAAAAAAATACGCATTTACACTGATTATATTTATCAGCTGGCGATAGTACTTCATCAAAAATAAAAGTTTCCACTTTGATACGTTCATTAACTATCTGATCCTATAACTAAATAAAAAAAACATTTTGTTTGATTTTCTGTAATCCCACGATGAGAGATTTTTTATTACGTTTTCTTTTTAAACATAAAATACTACTCTTTCAGGGAAAAAAACAAAACTCAGACCCATAGAAAAATTCTAGGAAGATAAGAAATTCCTCACTGTTATTATTATTATTAGCTGTAGAAAGAAAATGAAGACTTATTCACTTTTTACCCAAGAAGCAAATTTGCGTCAGTCATCATCGTTTGACCTTAGAACTTATTCGTATTATTAGTTCTGTCCCTTCTATTATGTTTTTTTTTTCATTTAGAGAAGTTGTAAATAATGCATTTATTTCTGTTGCGCTTTTTTCCATATGAAACAGTTATATGATACTTGGAAAAGCACAGAGAAGAAAAGGAAAAGCAATTTATTGATATTTGGAAAAGCACACACACTTTGAAGTATTATTTGGCTAAGATTTATTTTTATGGATATTCTGAAACATATAAAGCATGATGAAATGCTTGTTTTACTCAATTCTTTCTTTAGATCTAGCATCCATATTTTTATATTGAATGCACTTTTAACCCGGGAGAGTTCGCGCGGGGCTCAAAGTCAAAGGACAGCAGAACTACAATAATTTGAACAAAGTATGACGGTTTTGCTTGCAAATATCATTCCTGTAATGTTAGCAAAAAGTGTCTATGATTTGTGTCCTTTATTAAGGTTACCTACCTTTGAAACATTTTTGTTCAGTTTTAATGGATTTTTTCTCAAATTATCAAAGAAAAATGAAAAGTCTTTGAAAGTAGGTAAGTATATTTTCTCTTAGTTACATTATTCACTGGAATTGGAATTTTTATCGTGTACAATAAAAATAATTGAAAAAAAAAAAAAAACATTGGGGTGACTCTCGGTCAGCTTGCATGACTATTACCGTTAGTATTGCCTGCTCTCCCGGGTTAAAAAATTTTGAAATTTTTTCGCTTTAAATATTAATGTCAAATGTGATGGATATGATAGAAAGCAACATAGACTAGACTCTTTTTCTAATGAATTTACATTTTTAGAAGTTGATGATGGAGGAAATAAATTTTTAATTAAATATCATTTTTCGATCTGTTCCAATTTAAATATTAGAGAAAAGAAAAATAATATCAATCCCATTACTTAAAAGTAATTTGCTTAAAATAAATATTACTTAAAAGTAACAAATACAAAATTTAATACTTATCTTGTTAATTTATACGGTTAATAATTAAGATCATATTGTGGCTTTAGCACCCAAAGCGCATTATTATTGTATAAGGGGGACGAGATAAAAATTATGATTGAAAATTGGGTCGCCAATAGTGAAAGTTCAAGAATCCCTGACTAAAGCAAAATAAAAACACTATGAAACAAATTTAGGTATCCATAGTGATACGTTAACCCTTTAACTACCAATGGTACTTATAAGTACCACTCACTTTAAAATTAGAATAATCATTTTTACGAATACTCTGACGATACTTAGCAAGAATATTCTTTTAAATCCACCCTTCCAAGATATAGGGCAGCACGGGTTCTATGGTGAGCATTTTAGGAGGGAAGGTGAATAGTTTTATAGCAGAAATTGTGTTTTCAGCGGATTGCGATGATTGTCATTTTTGTTCCGAAAACATAGTTAATATATAAAGATAAGTGTCTTTTTTTTTTTGTATGTTAATGCAGACCTTAGAAAACGATTTGACTTTTTATTTTAAGTGAACAGTGTATATGATTAAATTTACAGTGATACATCTTTAATTAATTAATTAGCTCTAACGGATAAAATTTCCCAAAGGTGAGTATTTTGTTTATGTATATCCCTTAATTTTCAATGTAGTGATTAAAGAAAATTGCATGAAAAATGCTGCAGTAAATCGTAGTGCGGTAGATAAAGGGTTAAAAAATTTTCAAGTTTAGTGCTAAGATTGCAGAATTAAACAACATTTTATGGCGCCAAACTCTCTTTATATTTATCTTGTGAGGGCGGCCCCCCTCGGGTGCCCTTCTCCCTGATTATCAGCGTGAGCTAGAGGTGTAAGAATAAATGAAGAACTAGAAGCTGCCATATGATCTTAATTTGACTTTATTAAGATCTTAGACTTTAACTTCTAACACATTAGATAATAATAATATATGTGAGAGGATCTCTACGGTGGCTAAACTCACAATATATATAATACCGAAATAGCGTAACCCGGACCACTATCAATAACTAACTCGCCTAAGCTCAATTACAATTCTATCACAGATCCGAATATTAAATAGTCATTCCTACCTTAATGTCGAATGAAGTAGAGATCAATCCTATCTTAATTGAAGTTGCGGTTCACAGGAGTGCAATGGTGTGCACCTTGAGCTAAGGGGTCTCTATCACGGGAAACTTCTATTGGCTGTCACTTAGCCTTTCAAAAACTATCCACACTTGAATCACGAACTATCATAACATTCCCCTAATTGCCACCCCGCTTAATCTAACTTATGTTATTTAAAAGTTTCCTAATTTGCATCTTTCCTTCACTTCTTGGGTGTGGTTGGAAAAGAGTTGCCATTAATTCTGGCCCCAAAGAACCCAAAGGACATGTTAATGAAAAGACGCGTGAGCCCGTCACAATCTATATCACTGAACTGAAATAAAATTTAGACCTACATACAAACAGCTTTTTTTGAATGAAAAAGAAATGAAAATATTATATAAAATTTTAATAATTTTGAAAAATAAGTGTAAAACTGCAATTTAGTAACTATAACAAAGTCAGATAATTACTAAAAAAAGTTTATAGGTAGTGATTATATTTTTATTTTCGTGTGTACTATATTAATCATGAAAAAAACTGAAGTCTACAATTTAATATTTTTCTGTTTTTTTCTATCCTGCTTATCTCTGGTCATTATTACCAAAAATAATTCACACACTATAGACCTTATAAACATATAAACACGAAAACAACCATGATTCTTAAAAATAGTTAAAATATTTTTTATATATTATGTACATATAAATATATTATACACAAAGATTTATGACCCAAGAGACGATTTTAACATCAATATTATTAAAGGTCCATATTGAGATAGTAATGAACGTTTATCAATTTTCAGAAACATTATTATGAATTACATTCGATGTAACAGATTCACAGTTTCACATTAATCAGAAAACAAGTACGAAAGTTATAAAAAATATTAATTATCTGCTGTTTAAAAAAACATAATTAATTTTATAAATAGTTATGTTATAAAAAAAATTCTGAATTATATCAGCTACATTCTTCATTTTCTCCACTTTCCCTTTTTAAATTATAGATGGTGGTCTGTAACTCATAGACGTGATTGAAAAATATTGATTATAGTAGTATATTGTTATTCTTCATGTTATTCCTATAATTTTAGTTTAATTTAATATTATTAGTATACAGCAGAACGTCGTTTATCCGAACGTTTATCATCCGGAACGTCAAATATCCAAACCAGTTTTTTTTTCAGTTTTTTTTTTTTTGTCAACTACATGTACTGTAAATGAATGCGTTTTCGAACAGTGCAGTGCTCAACAGTTGTTTCACGTGAAGCCAAAAATGATGCGAAAATCCAAGGTCAGGGATATTTGGGAATTTCAGTTGTATAATTTGGTAAACATCTGCGCGGAATATTAGGTCAGTTTGTTTCCAAGTAAGGAAGTGTATACGTGCTCTTTTGTTGAGTTGTGAACTGCTATGGCTTCGAATTCAATACGGAAGCGGAACATCTTGAACACAGAGACAAAACTTGAAACATTGAACCGTCTCGCAAAGGGAGAAAGTGACTTCCGTGCAAGAAGAATCACACCCTGTCGATGATGAAACGGATGAAGACGAGGGCAACAACAACAACGAAAGTAGCAAGAGTTCCATCAAATGCTGACGCGTTTTTTGCATTAGTGATAATTATGGAGAGGTACGAACAACAATCAGAGTGCTGTCCTACTCAACTACTGCTGCTCAAAAGAAAATCGGAGACCTTGCAGTGAAAAAAAGGAAGGTGTACATTGAAACATGGAAAATTAAATGATTATTTTCCACAATAAAGGTAAAATTGCAACATTTTGCCCCTATTTTGCTTTTTTATTTTATCAAGCACGTTTCCCGCATGTGATAATTTCCAATATTTGTATAATGTCCGGTTCCATATACTGCATGGATCGCATTCGGTTATCCGAACAATCACGGTTCCGAACGTTGTCAGGTCCCAATTGATTCGGATCAATGACGTTCTACTGTATTACTCTATTTTAGTTTTTAAAATATATAATTATTAATTTTGTTGCTAATAAGTGTTTATCTTTCAAGTTTTGAACCTGTACTTAAATTATTGAAACTTAAAATAATTTGTTAATTGTTTTATTCTTTAATTCGAGTTTAATCTTAGCATTTTCGATTGCTATTTTTAGTTACTTAAAATTTTTATTAATAATGAACTCATAATTTTTTCCCTCCATTAAACTCCACAAGTTTTCACTCGGCAATGAACAGAAAGAGGAAAAGTTGGCTAGCCATACAACTAGTTAATCCCCACTTTTTAAAGAAATCGTCCTCAGTATGTGAAATATTTATAAATACCGCAGCATGCATCTCTGTTTTTATTTCCAATATTTAAAGGATTTATTTTAATCTTTAGTACTTAAATCAGTTTTGTTCCTCGACTATTCATTTAAAGTATACTAGCTGGTATACCCGTTCTTCGTACGGGGGAATTGAAAAATTAAACTATACATATTTAAGGATAAAGTCGTTTTTAATCAGTTAATTTTACATAAATTCGAAATTAAACAAAAAAAAAGCTTTTTGCATATTTCAGGTAAACAAAAAAAATCCTATTTGTTAAATTTTAAGTTTGAAGGTCTAGTAACTGATAAAAAGGATGTTTTTTTACTTATAACAGGCCGTAACTTTCTTGTGGGTCGATTTTAAAAAAATACCTTTCTCAGCTGATTTCTGCTCGGCAAAAGTAATGCATTGTTACAAATTTTGTGTAATGAACGCTTAAAATAGTGTAAATAATTTATATCTGGCTGTGATATACGTTAATATTACTTTGTGCAGTATTTATTTTATGTTTAATTTGTAATATTAGCAAGCAACGCCGTTCCTTACATTATAATGGTGATTCAACGGAAACATAGTGAAATATTGGTGATAGAGCCAAGCTGGCATCCTTTTTAGCGTCCACGTTGGCAACTTGGCGATTGATGGAATGGTGCAGACGTTGATATGCTATAGCGCCACCTGGTGGAGATCTGCAACAAAGAGGACAGCACAAAAACCTTTTCCACAAAAAAAAATACTTATACATGCCAATTTCGATACTGATCGGTTGAACGTGTTGGAGTGAACCTATTTCATGTATAGAAACATCCATTTATATATAGATAGATATAAAAACAATAAAGGATGGTATAGGTTTATATATAAGAATCAATATTTTTATCATTTCCAACTTTGATTTCTAAAATTTTGTGTCTGATATTTTCATAATGTTAACGAAACTTTCCATCAGGTAAGCGGTATGAGGGAAGAAGCTATCAAGTTAGAACTTGCATCGCAAATTATGCGGGACTGTGTATTATTCTCGCCCGGTTTTGGAAACATGGCTGTTAACTATATCAGTGTTCAATTTCAATTGGGAAGAAAACACTTCCCCCTGTTTTTTGTAAATTTTTTTCTTATAAATATTTAAAACAAATGACTCTCACAAAGAAAGGAATCGATTCTAACAAAAGTAGTACTACTTATTTTTATGCACACTAGTAACGCTAAAAGTATAACTGGATCCAAATTTTGAGCCTTCAACAAAGACAACTTTAAAATCATTTGAACAATTCCAAAGGATTCTGTGAATGTTCCGGGTTAAAAAATCCTTCTTTGATGAAGCCTTTTGTTGATTGATTTATCTGAGGATTTTAATTTTAAAACAGTATAATTTACACACAAAAATTGTGTTTTACAAACTTATGCAGTGATATTTTTACTTTATGAATATGCAAAGGGATGTCCACACACTAGTGCTAAGGACAAAGCATTCTTTATTGTTGCATTTTTTTGCGTCTTGTTATCATGTATCACTGTGCTTTCTCGCATTTTTTATGTTATTCTGTAAGTATAACTTTGTGCAATGAAAAAGCACATTTAAACAAATGAAAACAAATACATGATAAAATTACACGTTTATCCCAATTGAATGGACACATTGCTCAAAATAAATAAATAAACTTGACATTGTTATGTATTTTTAATGATTTTTATTTATGTCTAAATGAACTAAAGTAAACAATTAAATACCAATTTCACTCTTAGCAACCTTATAATCCTGCAAGGCTTAAAAATTGACAAATTATACAAGTTGGTAAGCACAACAATATTTCCTCACAAAAACACGTCAAAATTTTACACATACAAATTCCATACAAATTCAATTAATCCTTTTTATTTTCCGCTGAATATGTTGTTACTATACTGCATAACCTTAACACTTCACGTGTTCTTCAGAGGTGCACTATTACCTTATCACACACTCATTGGGCAGTCATCGGTTTCATCATAAACCTGGAAGATATTTGCAAAGAAATATAAATTCCACTCACATTTCAAAAGAACATATAGAAAAATTCGAACATGTCCCACAAAAATCGAACACTTGCTAACCATAATTGCATGTGTCTCAACTGCCTCACCCTGTAAGACGTTCTCGCCATCTCACCACAGATCGATGACATGGGGAATGCAATGGAGCATCCTCCCGGGACACCCACCACGAAACCGTCACTCCACCCCAGCGGGGGATCTCATTCTGACAGACTCGAAGGAATCACTAGTAAAAAAAAATCAGAGAGAAGCCAACAACAGAATGGGTTCATTTTTCGCTGCACGTTAAAAACCTTGCGGACAATAGGGGTGTAGGTGGCAGCAGGACTTTTAAGGGGAGGGGAGGGGATTATGATCCTGGTAGTCAGTTAGACACGGTTCCTAGGTGGAATAAAACATAAAGAATTTTCCTTGTTTCGGTTAACCTTGTCATTACCTGAAAACTTCTTGGGGTGTTATTGTGCCTTTTGGGCATACCTTCAGGATCATGTCTGTAGATTATTGATGGTCTAGCTATATGTGTGCCTTCGCTTTCATCCGAAAATTTCAATTGATTGTCTTTTTTGTATGGACACATACTTTTGGGGTGAAATAGCATTTGACAGTTTCGTGAAGTGGTTTTAATTTATTCTTGTTCGCTTTCATCCATTTTTCAAGAAAAAGTAATTAATAAAAATTTTGAAAAATGAAAATAACACATACCCATTTTTTTTCTTAATACACTAAGCTTATTTCATAAGTATTACATTAGAGCCGGTTGGTTGTTTTAAACCAATGTTTTCGAAAAGATACAAAAAAACTTCGAGGAAGTCAACGAGAAAAGAAATTGTATTTCGGAAATCTATTGTACTCAGAACACTAATAATGAGATAATATAATGTAATAGAGAGAAAATTCCATTAATTCTTGTTTAGAAGATGCTCGTATTTTTGGAATGTGTTTAGTTAAACTTTTCATTAACACGCTCGTGGCTGGCAGCGCCGTCTTTAGCAGTTTTGCTGCCCCGGATAAAAATGGAAATGCCCCTCTCCAAAATAAAAATTATAATTGAAAATAAATTTTATAATACTATAACACTTGAATAATTCTTGCAAACAACAAGGCAGCATAACAATATTACATACATACATATAAGCCCAGTGACCGAGTGGGAGCGCTTCCACACCACAAGTCCGGGGCTCTATCTCTGAGCTGGGCAAGGTCGACTCAGCCTTTCACCTCTTCGGTGGGTCAATAATTGAGAACCAAGCTTTGTTGGAGACTAAACATTAAGGGAACCAGGACATGCTCGAAAGAGTAAAATGCCAAAATTAAGACCCTTTGTTTATGAGACATATATCATTTAAAATTTCCAATAGAGCTTAGATTTTTTTTTATGTCTATAATAAGGATAATTTAATTATTCTGTAGAACTACAAAAATAACTTTTACTCCAAAAGTTTTTTTTTTACTACTTAATTAAAGTAATACATAATTTTTGAGAACTCGTAATATATACTTATGTTTAGGTACCATTTTTAAAAAAGTATCCTTTTTTATGCAAAATATTTTTTACACATATATAAAACAATACATAAAATACAGTGAAACCCTTTTTTAGTAAAATTTTAGTATAGTTTCTTTAAAAAATTATGAAACTTTGAAATTTGAAATTTTTTTATTTTTCTGCTTTTTTATGCATAAAACAATTTTTAAAAAATTAGGCACTATTTTAATAGGAAAAAAAAAATTAGGTTCACTATATGCATAGGCATCTTGTATAGAAGTATAAAAATCAGGAATCATACAGTGCAATAGTTTTTTTTAAAAATGTACCTAAATGCAAAAAAATATGCTTTTGAGAAAAGTGAAAAACTAAAAAAAAACAATATTTTCACATATTATACACTTAATTAGTATTTCCTTGCCTATTTTTATATGACTAATAATAATCCTTAACCATTTTCTAGAGTTACAAAAGTAATTTTAAATTCATATGTTTTTTTCCCTTTGTTTTAGTTAACATGAACATAATTTTCGAGATCTTGTAATACATATTTTCATGTATAGGTACCATTTCTTACAAAAATATTCTTTGAATATACAAAAAAATTTACAAATATATATAAAGTAACATATTAAACATAATGAATCTGTTTTTTAACTAATTATATTTATATAATTGCATAATTTCTTAAAAAATAATCATAAAACCTTAAAATTATGAAAATCTTAATTTTGTTTTTTTACATATAAAATCTAATTTTCAAAAAATTAGACACATACTAAAAGATATTTTGTTCACTGTATGCACATGTATCCTGTTTAGATATATAAAAGGTTTCAAACAATATGCTACAATAGTTTTTTGAAGTGTACCTAAATTTAAAAATATTAAACATTCGAGAAAAAAATATAATAAAACTTAACAAAAAAATTTCTCCTTACATTATAGATTTGATTAATATTTCCCTGATTGGTATTCATTTTCTTCATCTAAATTCTGTTTATCCATTTTCCTTTTTAAAGACCTTCTTTTATTTCTGACTTCCAATGACACTTTATTTACTATACGTTCAGCCTCAAAAATTCGTTTGTTATCAATTATAAGTAAGGCACGTTCCGTGTTGTATCCTGATTTAATGCCCAGAGCTTCAAAGACTTTTATCCTACTTACATATCCATAATTAAAACAAATTACAGCATCCATAACTCCAAATTTCAAAGTTTCAATGCCAACAAAAACTGTTTTAGGAATTCGCTCCCAAATACATTTGTTAAAACTTTCATTGGGATTTTGTGTTCTTCCATGAAGGCACTTTTTCAATAAGTCCTTCTCTGTGAGATCCCGAAACACTTTTTTTCACTTTCAATAAAATTGACTCGGGTAAAGAATGCTTGTGAATATAAAATTCCCCGTAACAATGCTACGGTTATAACCGCACCAGCTATCCTCACCAAGAGGACACAAAGCGTGTTGAGGATTATCCTCAGTACTTAGTTTATGAAAATAAATAGCCCATATGGCTCTTTTCACGTCCTCCACAGATGACAAATTTTTACGGATTGCTAGCCCATAATAATGTTGGATTGAGTCCACTTCTTTAAGCGTTAGCCGTCCACGTCCCGAAATATTTTTCCCATCTGATAGCTTAATGCCTTTGCTCATTTTTAGAATGTTTCTCAGCCTTGTGCCCATACGCTTTTGCACATGGCCAACACATTCTAATTTTTCAACTTCTGTGTCACCATATACTTTTGCTTCTTTTTATAGTAAGAAATCCTTTTGAGTCCCCATCACCAAGATACTGCGTATAACATGCTTTTCGTGATGTTTCAGATCGCTGAAATATACTTAATACCCCCGACATTCCATTCCCCCACTGAATCCTTCGTAATTTTTAGCACAATTTTCACATGGTTTTTTTTTACCCTTACATGAAGAACAATATTTTGTGAGAGCTTCAAAGTCGATAACCTTTCCGTTCTCAACAGACGTAGCACATACAACTCCGTTCAATGAAGAATAGCCTCTTTTTATGCCATGTGCCATCCACAGCCACAGCTATATTTGAATTATTATCATTCGCTATGACTGCTTCGTGAACAGCTGCATTCATCGAGTCTTCACTAATTGTTTTTAAAACATTTAAAAACAAAGAATTATGGTGTTCAAACGTTGCAGGTGGTGGAGGCAAATTCATGAGCCCACAGAATATTCGAGCAGCAGCTCCACCTTTTCCAATAGCTCTCATTCCATACGTCAATCTTAGGTTAACATCATAACATTTATTTGATATTTTTGATGACATTGTACTCGTCGATTCTTCACAGTTGTGACAAATTATTTCCAAACTCACAGCTAAACCTCTACGACTTTTAAATCTTCTCTCAGCTCAATTTTCTCTGAAGAACAGCAATATTTACAACATAAGAGATTTTTCATAAGGGAAGATAATAAATCCAGTTCAACGATTATGTTTACATTTTGAGAATCTTGTTCTTTTAGTAAATCCGGTATTTTAATTTTTCTCCTAGAAGCACTTTCCACGGAATTCAAAAGCAATTCTTCAGTCGATTTAGACATTTTATGTTGATTGCTACTATACTTCCTTCTGCCAAATTTTTTTATTCTTGGCATAATTACTCGTTTAAAAAAGTTAAGATACTTTTAAAATCTTATGAATATTAATAATTATAAGTAAAAGTAAACATTTCTTACGAAAATTAATGTAAAATTAAGTAGTTGTATGCCACAAGAAACTTCGGAATAGACGAACTCGGTTCAAAACATTGCCATAAACCGAAATTTAAAGTAAGAAATTTTGTCACACAGCTTGGAACAATAGCTCACGCACAAGCGTGGCTAAAAAGTAGCGGGGTTAACATTCAAACGAAAAAAACAATCAAAAGTTAATATAGATAAAACACAGGGGAAACTACATATTTAAAGTTCAAAGGGGCGTGTCAAAAGGGGCGTGGTCATTTATTTACATTTTTATTTTTCATATTTTAGGGCTATTTTATTAACAAACATATAAGTATTATACATTTTTAGATTCAGAAAAATAAGCACTATTTTTTAGAAATAAAATTGAAAAATCGATTATTTGAAAGTATATGATGTCCCTGTTCCCTTAAGGATTTCGTGTCAGACTGGCCACCTGACTAGAACATCTGCTCATGCACCTCAGCGTCCAAGGTCAAGTATACTAAAAAGGGCACAGTAGGCCTTGGGCCTCATGGACTGTTGCGCCACTGAGTTTGATTCGGTTTTATACATATGTTATTATTATTATTAGTTCTTATTAGTTATTATTTCAAACGAGTAAAGTGTAAACAAAGGAATCGCCCATTTCAGCCAAAAAGAGTCTACTGATGGTGGGGATCACAAATTTTTATATTAAATTATAGTAGCTACACACAATACTAGAACATCTCCTGTGACTCTCTATCAATAAAAAACTTTTATTACAAAGATTCCCTTTTGGATAGCTGACACCAGACGTCGTATGGGTGAAAGGAAAATCCGTGATCATACTCCTGGATGGGGATATAGTTACTAATGAAGGATGGAAAGATATATGTGTAAACACTTATCAAATTCCATGATTGAACATATATTCCCACCTCAAACTCTTAAGTTTTAACATAAAAGAAAACTGACACAAAACATATACAGGGTGGTCCCGAATTCATGGTACAAACTTTAAGGGTAGGTTCAGGACATTGTAATGATCATTTATTGTATAGGAATGCCTTGGCGCATGTAACGCATTGAAGCACAAACACAAAAAATAAGAGACGGAAGGAAAGACAAAGTGTTTATTGAAAATGCGGACAGTGAAAGCGTTGACATGTGTAAAGTTTGCAATAACTGTTTATACCATTTTAGCACATAATCTATGCAGCGCACATTGCTGTACCACCCACTAGCAGTCGAAGAAGATTTTCTGCTGGGTTTAAAGCTTGTACTCGCAGAAAATGGAAGAGGTTTAAGTGACTTTCGTTTATATAGTATATATAACACTCAAACGGTATGATGACTCGCACTTACGTGAAGAGCAAACAGCTCTTGTGCATTACTTGGTCTAGCCACAACGTTCGAAATGTTTCTTCCAGCCTTGGATTGAGTTCAGCTCTTCGTCGACCAGCATCATGTCTGGTGACGTGGAACAAACGTGTTTCACGAAGTTGACGATGTAATTACTGAAAAATTCTGTGATAGGGCATTCGTCGATCAGGAAACTGCGCATGATACATTTGGCTCTGCCGTTACCATTGGCATGTCCATACATGTGATGCCTGTCTGCATACTTAAAGTCTCCCATCGTAGAAGTCAGCACAATGGACTAAATTCATGTGACGTCATAGTTACATGATAACTGAGCCACGTGTTTTCGTCCAATCAGTTCATAAATTAATGCGACGTCATAATTATATCATAAATATAATCACGCGTTTCCAGCGAATTAGTTCATGTGTTTCACTGTTGCCAACTTTTGCTTTTTGCAGGAACTTGCCATAGTTAAACAAAATGCAATTAATTTAAAAATATTCGTATAATGTAAGTATTATTTTTTTAATTTTGAAAAGTGTTAAATGAATTTTAACACTTGAGCTCTTAACACAATCATAAAATTTTAAATATTATCTAAACTTTACAAGTTGAACTAGTGTGTCAATTTTTAATCAATAGAAAACACGTGATTGCCGTTATCATGTGACCATTATGAATTTAGTCCATTGCGAATGGCACTTTCCCCTACTGAGATGAATCATGCTGAACGGTGGCTATACATCAACTGCACCCCTACCAACAACACAACTAACCGGTAATTCATTTCTCTTTTTTTTTATTTCCCCTGTTTATGTCTCCCCACGTCACTTTCGCCCATACATTCCTACACAATAAATGAATGTTACAATGTCTTGTATCAACCTTTAAAGTTTGTACAATGAATTCGGGACCACCATGTAGAATACAAAATAAGGAAGTAAGATACGCGTTAAATGAAATACCAAATCCATATCCAATAATATTTCAGAAAATAATATTTATATCAATTTTTTGTAACAATAACAAAAAAAAACATTTTTCAAATTTGATCCAGATGCCGCTTTTAAAATTTGCCGCCCTGGCAGGGAACAGTTTGTCCAGCCCTAGAACCACCTCTGTGGCTGGTGTATTATGAGTTGGAGCCATAGTACCACTGTTGAGCCCACGAAACACCACGAGAGTTGTTAGCAACAGAACTCGTAATTTTGAACCAAGATCAAAGTGACGGCAAAAATGACACATGCGTTAGCATCTCACTCTCCAAACTTCCATACCACTTCAATGGTCATGATCATGAACTTGAGTCTTTGTACTACTGAAGATATCCATTGTAAGGGGCTGATGAACTTTAAATCTGCTGAGACTCAAAGTCCTCAAGTTGGCATAGTGAGGTAGTTAGGAAAGAAGGGGGCAGCTAAGGTGCCGTCCTCCCCACTTGACCGTGGTTCAAAATTACGAGATCTGTCACTCATCGACTCCGTTTTGCTGTATAGAGTGACGTTAATAAACACTATCTCACTTACTCACTAGAGAAAAAGAAAATTGCGTGTGTACTTATTGTGCGGGACCACACGCTCGCGTGATACAAATGAAAACTTCTGATTTAATCTGGGCAAGAAAGTCCAACTGCTTGGAGGTACTACGTTTTCTTTTATGACATTTTTACATGCGGGTGTTTAGTAGTTTTCTTTAGTAGTAGTTGTATGCCCATTCATCGGAGGACCTGTTTATTTCATCCATTTTCTGTAAAGAGCATTGTTTAAATAGTTATGCATTTTTATATATTTATATGTGACAAATGTCAATTAGTCTAATTATTTAAAAATATTTACCTTAAAGCCCGACGTCTAATGCACCCTTTTATATAAAAAAATAAGACCGGAAATTTATGGGTGCACGTTATACAAAAATGGCAACCTTAAAAATAAAAAAAGAAATTAGAATTCGACATACATCGAAATACTGTTTATCTAAAAGAAATGGCATTTATTATAAACTTTATAAAAAAGGTTGTAGTTCTAAATGTATACTATTTTTTCCAAAACTTAGGATAATACCTAGAATAATTCGCTTCAAAACATAAAAGTATTGCACACGCACATTTTAGGTTTCTACTTAAAACAGGGGGGGTTATAATACCGGCGAATATACCTAAAAATTAAAACTTTCAGCTTCAAAGTCTAGGTGCGCGTAATACGCCGGATTTTGCGGTATGCGTAAATTACTTATGTAGATTATATTTATATACTATATGTGTTTATATGGTACTTACGTACTATCGCAACAATGCCAACGTTCAAGGTAACTTGCTACGTTGTCAAGATAAATTTCAAATGAGTCGTACGTGCTGCATTGAGAACCATGCTCGTTTCATATAAAGTCTCCAATACTGATGCGACAGTACGTTATAGTACCGTTTCTATAACTTATATAACGTCGTATACTATGTAAGGCTAGGAAAACTTCTGACCTGAGAGGCGTTTACTTTTCTTAAAATTCTTTAAGCAAACAAAAGGAGAGGGTTGGTACGTTTCACAATTAATGCTTTTATTTTCTCGTAATCTCTTAGTTGTCACCACTAATATAAAACAAACATTGGCAACTTTCTCGCCAACCAATTTCAATAAAATTTCCCATTTTAATTCTTTTGGCACGTTTTTGTGCTTAAATGCGCTTTCTACTGAACAACAACAAAAAAAAAAGGATCCCATGTTTCGTCTCTTCTTATCTTCGATCTCCTACATAAAAATACTCTTTTTTTTTCAATTATTTTTGCTTGCGCTCCTCTTCTCTCGCTTACTCGCTGGAATTGAGTGGGAGTGGGCTGCATCACAGTAATATTTCAGTAAAGAAAATGAAGCTTCACGGGAATGGTGTGCATATGAAATTTCAACTTGGAAAAGAAAAACTAAACAAAACAAAACGAAAAACACGCGGCTAAAAAGTTTCCAGTTCAAAACGAAGCGAGCGTCACCGATTCGAAAGCAATTGCCAATTAAAACTGATAAAGCGTAACGCAGCTGAACCTGATACTTTGTTTGATTCACTCCTCCGCAAAATGAACCCAAATAAATTATAACTTCAAAAATTCCGGCCGTACATACATTTTAAATAAGAAATATTTATTTCAGTTCCAAAACAATCAGACACAGAAGTTCGTTTCATTCTATACATAAAGAGTATTTTTTTTCCAGGTATAGAAGTTTAAGTTGGCATTACTTTCCAAGATGGCGACCGATTTAACAGCTGTCAAGTGATTTATTCTCAGTTTGGTTTGGCAATTCATCAAAACGATCATCAAGCAAGGCGTAGATTCGTCGAATGGGCCCAAAACGAGATTGCCGTTGCTCCCGATTTTCATAAGCGAATTTTGTTTAGCGACGAAGCGCACTTCTGGTTGAATGGCTACGTCAACAAACAAAACTGCCGCATTTGGAGTGAAGCTAATCCACAAGTGTATGTCGAAATACCGTTGCATCCAAAAAACTGACTGTTTGGTGCGCTTTATGGGCTGGTGGAATCCTTCTTCAAAAACGATGAAGACCACAACGTTACAGTCAATGGTAATCGATATACAGCCATGATTACTAACTTTTTCATTCCTGAATTCAACAATCATGATGTCCAGGAGCTGTGGTTCCAACAAGACGGCGCAACATGTCACACAGCTCGTGCCACAATCGATTTATTGAAAGACACGTTTGGTGACCGCCTAATTTTACGTTTTGGACCTGTGAATTGCCCTCCAAGATCTTGTGATTTAACACCGCTAGACTATTTTCTGTGGGGCTATGTAAAGTCATTGGTCTATGCGGATAAGCCACAAACGCTTGACCATTTGGAAGACAACATTCGCCGTTATTGCCGATATACGGCCACAAATGTTGGAAAAAGTCATCGAAAATCGGACGTCCAGATTGGAGTACATCCGAGCCAGCCGTGGCAGTCATATGCCAGAAATCATATTTAAAATGTAATGGACAAGTTTATCTTTCGAATTAAAAAAATTTCATGTCAATCGAATAATACATCGTTGTTTTATTGCAATTTAAAGTTCTATACCTCTAAAAAAACACCCTTTAGATAGTAGTCGGTACCAAAGCATTAGCGGCTATTTCTTGGATTAGCTGTGGTGTTGCTAAACCCCTCCAAAAAATAGGAAGTTTTAGTCCATTTACTTTTTACGTATGTATGAAAAGTTTAGTGCACAATATGTACTAAATGTTGAAGATAATTGCACTAATAGTAAACATTGAGACTACTTGTAAACTTCTGCACGTGCACGCTCTGAAATCGAACACAATGTGTACAACTGAATAACCGATGTCAAGAGAGGTATTGTTTCTAATAAAACAGTTTTCTAATACCACCAACACTGTAAATATAGAGAAAATAAAAGATAATATAAACAGACAAAAAATATATAATTTAGGAGTTGTTTAACTGAAGCCCAGTGGTGGAGTGGTAGTGTAACGTACTTCCACGGGCTGGACAAGGTCGGCTCAGCGTTTCACCCTTTCAGTGGGTCGATAAATGAGTAGCAAGCTTGCTTGGCAACTGAACACTGGAGGTTTCGTGTTACACTGATCACTTGACCGAAACATCTGCACATGCACCCCAGTGTCTAAGGTCACGTAAACTGAGATAGGTACAACAGGTCTTGGCCCTCATAGGCTGTTGCGTCACTGAGTTCAGTTCAGTTGTTTAACTATTTACTTGTATTCGTTTTCAGAATCCTATATTTATGAGTATTATATATGATTTAAGGAATTCACATAGTTAAAGTTATGGCTCAGCATTTATCAAAAAAAATCAGATTTAATTCATTGATTGGTTCTTTCTTAACCAACGAAAAACTATAAAATAAACTTACAAAATTCTCGGTTTTAACTAATTTCATTCTAGAATAACATGAGTATTTCTGGATGAGTGTGTGAATATTAACGTCGCACTATTCAGCTACTCAAGGTCTTTTGGCGACGGACCTCGTCATTTTGAACCATGGTCAAGTGACGAGGACAACACCTAAGCTGGCATCCCTCTCACTCCTAACATCCACACCACACTAAAGGGATAACATTTGAGCTTCGGCAGATTTAACGTGCATTGGTCCCCTCACTACACGATGGGTTTTCAGTGATACTAGACTCTAACTCATGATATGCCGGCCGCGAGTCCGTTAACTTGACCACTACGCTACCGAGGCATGAGTAGTGCTAGCAAATGACCACAATGTTTTAAACTACTAATACAGGATGGGAATGAAACTTGGACTGAGATATAACCTTCTCCAAACTATGTTAAGTGCTTGGCAGCTTCTTGAATTAAATACAAAAAGTGCAAAAATCGACTGTATACTTCTAATAAACATTTTAAGAATTCCATTATTCCTTTCTAATTAAGAAAAAATTAGTTGTCGCTGATGGATCATGGTCACGAATTCGCATTCGGCGTTTATTCTGTAGAGTTGTGTGTTCGATTCTGTGAACCACTCAGTAGAAAAAGTGAAAAGGTTCCAAATCCTCACTTTGGTGTGGTGTGAAAGTTTCGAGAGTGAGATGCCAACTCAGATGTCGACTTCGTAGTTTGACGGAGTTGAAAATAATAAGACCCGTCCTCAACGGCTCTCGTGTTATTTCTGTGGGACGTTAATAAAAGAATGATTCAAACTTGGATAGATTTTATTAAAAAAAGCATCTTCTCGAGAAAATAAATGAGGAACGAAGCAAAAGTGGAAAAATAATTCAAGCTGTAAATTAAACAGATTGTTGATTGTTGATTATGGCCACAGACTAATCATTATGCCCACAAATCTCGGCAATTAACTTTTAAGAGGACACAGTACGATTCAATTGACAAAAATCGCTCAAAAAATCAAATCTAATTTTTTTAGCCTAAATTATTCTTTATATACTTTTCTATAACCTCACAAAATTTGAATTCTTTAAACTTAAAAAACGCAGAATTATTATAGCGTTTACGTTCATTTTTATTCACATCCCTATGGCAAATCAAAACTTAAAACTGACTTATCTCAGAAAGGTAAAATAACTAGTTTGTATTCATTTAAAATGCTAAGGCTTTTTTTTTATTGTGCCTAATGCTTTGAATTTCATTTTACCTATTACTAATAGTATATTTAACAAAAGTTGGTATGCATTTTTGAATCAAAGCAACACTTATTTTTTAAAAACTAACTGAAATCAGAATTTATACATTTTTTAAGAAATTTTCGATAAGCATTCCCATCGCAACTTTTGTTATCCATAGTTTGACGTACTCGTAAATCACATTTCATGCATGTACGTCAATTTCGTAGGGGAGGAGTACCATTTTAAAATCACTTCCCAAATTTTAAGTTTTTTCCTTAAAATTTAAATGGCTAGTTTTTATGAAATTTTGAGCACGAAATCTGTTTTACATACTAGTATAAACACATAGGAGGCAAACAAATATATTTTTTTGAAAATCCTTAAATTGAAAATGTTTGCGTAAATCGTGCCATGTCCCCTTAAAACTTGAGGATACATAGGCTGTACCACACATTTTCCCCCTCCTTTACTTCGACAGTCGGTATAGTTATTGTACCATAACTGAAGTATATAGGGGGAGGGGGATTACAATGTACAGAAGAGTTCTTAAGTTTAATAAGAATGAAATACAAATGTATCTCCTATTTCATAGATTTTAATTTAACTTAAATTTATGCCACACTCTGCAGCAACATAAGGGCTATTGGCACGAATTTTTAGCCATGATCTAGTTAATAAGATGACACCTGAGCTGGCAATCTCCTCTCTAAATTTCCGCACCACGCGCCAACGGGAGGACTTTGAACCACGACAAATTCAATGTGCATCAACCAGTGGCGCACACAAAAGGGGGGCGGGTCCCCAAAACCCTCGATTTTTTTCGATTGATTATAATCCTATGTATATAGTACGTGAAACTTACTTAAGTATTTGATACTAATAATTAATTCAATTCCTACAATTAGCTCGCATTCTCTATATATTTATTTATTTATTTGTCTTGGTGGAATTTTCAATCGTTAATAAAATACTACATATAATGACCGTCGTCCCCACACCACCATACATCATAATTACTCATACAGTCTTAAGTCAGTAGTTGGTCGAGCCAGTTTGTACGATTAAAAGTCATGCACATCTATTTGTTTGTACGAGTAGTTGGCAAAATATGTTACATACTGTCTACTTTTAAGGGTTATAGGTGGGGCCTACATTTGTGTAGAGAACCAGGGCCTACTTTTGAGTACAGGCCCAGGGCCTCAAGAAGTCCTAAGACGTCCCTGCAGCTGATACTGATTTAATTTCCAAGATCATTATTTTAACACAACTCTTAATACAAGATTTAAGAGGATGTGTGTGTGTGTGTGCGGGTGTAATTAAATTAGAATAAAATTAAATTCCCTATCTAGCACTTGATTCATCTTTCTCAGTTCGCATCTTCAAGTATCAAACTAATCACCCATTTATTTCTTCCAAACATATGGCCTAGCCCAGTATTTCTCAAACTGGGGGGAGGGGGCGGTAACCCTGCGAGGGGGGGCGCAAGCATATTGAAAATAAAAGGTTTCAAAAAATAACTTTTTGGAATGAAGTGAAACAAAATGCTTTCTGTGTGTGACATAATAAAAAAATACAAATTTACACTGATATAATTTATTTTTATCACCTGGTGATCATCAAAAATAAAAGATTCCTCTTCAAACGCTCATTAGCTATCTTTGATCCTATAACTATATTAAAAAAAAATATTTTGTTTGCTTTGCGGTCAATATAGGAACGATGGCAGCTTTTTTTATATTTCTTTTAACGATATCAAATGATGAGAGATTTTTTATTACGTTTCTTTTAACCTAAAATATTACTTTAGCTGACCTTTGAACTTACTGGAATGGTTATCTTCGTCTTTTTTTTAGGGAAGTTGTAAATAAATATAATATATTTCTGTTTCATCTTTTTCCATGTGAAAGAGTTTTATGATGTATGGATAAGCATGAGTATTCTGAAACATATAATGCATAATAAAAAACGTTTCACACAATATTTTTTTAGAACATGCTACACTTTCCCCATGAACAATTTTGTAGTTTTGATTGCTGTGTTGTACGACTTATTATGGCTTATAAATGTAAATAAGCAGAACATTAAAAAAATGGGCATCTGTGATCCCTATTAAAGGAAGTTGAAACTGATCAAGCAATTGAAGAACCTACTGAAATAATGCATATTAATCAAGATAGTGAAAGTAAATATCAGAAAAGCGTTAGACATGAAACGTGTGAGTTGCTTTGAAATTTTCAAATGCTGCCTAAAGATCTCTATGAAGAAACCTATGAAGCCATAATGTAGCATTTCGCCTTGTCAAAAAGACGCAAGGAAGAAAAGGTTCAAAATGCTATTTGTAGATCATCAAACAACAGGAAAACTACAAAACGTGAACAAAATATGATAGTTTAGCTGGAAAATAACGTTCCTGTGTTGTTAGCGAAAAGTGTCTGTGATTTATGTCCTTTATTAAGGACACGCACATTTGGAACATTTTCTTTAGTTTTATTGGATTTTTTCTCAAATTTTCTAAGAAAAATTAAAAAGTCCTTGAAAGTAGGTAAGTATATTTTCTCTTAATTAAATTATTCACTGGAACTGTGATTTTTATCGTGTATAGTAGAAATAACTTTAAAATAAATTATAGTTTTAAAACAAACTAAAAAACACGCTTTTATAGTGAATCGAACTAAAAAGTAAAAAAAAAATAATATACTATATTACTTAAAAATAACATATACAAAATTTAATACTTATATTGTTAATTTGTACGGTTTATAATTATGATCGTATTGTAGCTTTAGCGCCAAAGTGCATTATTATTGCATTCAATACACTATTATTTTTAGGGGGCGCGATAAAAATTATGATTGAAAATTTGGTCGCCAGTAGTGAAAGTTTGAGAACCATTGGCCCAGCCAATAAACATGTCTAATTCCAGATCGTTAGATTTAATAGTCAACACACACTGGTGTGCAAAAATTAAGAACGAGACGGTTTTTTCAATATAACTTTGTACAAAAGTTTTCCAAATCAACACATTTAATACCGTAAGATCCCCAATACGTAAGGACATGTGTAACATGTAAACAACACTTACTAAAAAGAGAAATCAGAGGGATAAAAGACGGTTTATTGAAAAAGTAGCATGGAGCGCAATGCGACTGAAGGCCGAAACATTCCAGTGATGGGTGTCCAGCAAGAAACATTCGGTCTTTAGTAGGTGATATGATCTCCCCTGACTGCTAGGCAGGTTTCACAGCGTCTGCCCATGCTGATAATGAGGGTGTCAATGAGTTGTTGAGACATTGCTGCCCATTCGTCTTGCAGCGCCAATCGAAACTCCCGAATCGTTACTGGTGGTAAGGTACGAGCTGCCAAGCGTCTGCCTAGAAAACCCATACATGCTCGATGGGATTGAGATCCAGAGATCGTGCCGGCCAATCCATACGTTCAATATCCTCACTCTCTGAGAGCTGTTCGGCAGCTACTGTGCGATGACATGGTGCATTGTCGTCCATGAAAAGGAACTGCAGACCCATAGCGCCTCTAAAAGACGCACATATGGAAGAAGAATCTCGTTACAATAACGGGTCCCGTTGACTGAACCTGCGTCGAAGATGTGAAGGTCTGTCTATGCTAATTCTTCGACTTCGTCCTTAATTTTTGCACACCAGTGTATGTCAGCATTAACTTTCAAGTACCCTCATCAAATCCGCGATACGTACCACATGTTTTTCAAGAGTTATCCATTTTAACCGAAACCGTGGCGTGCTTTTTTACTCCCTGCTCTAAGCATCAGAACAGATGTAGAAATGATTGAATAAAGATGTTCCTTTCCTTTTTCTAATTTTTAATCTGATTCTCTCTTCAAAATCATGACATATATATATATATATATATATATATATATATATATATATATATATATATATATATATATATATATATATATATATATATATATATATATATATATATATATATATATATATATATATATATATATATATATATATATATATATATATATATATATATATATATATATATATATATATGTATTCCTCTCTCTGTATATACAAGGTGTGAAGCAAATGCCTTGTTCCGATTAAAAATTCATTACCAAATTTTCTCGACCCGTAGATCGCAAGTGCAAGGAGGTTCGAAGAAGAAGCAGACTCGATTTTAAAAATCGTTAGTTTTATTTCGGATCTATCACTTTATAAATGATTTTTAACTTATTCCTAAGCCTTGGTGGCAGTCTTAAATCCTAATTCCTAATCTAACTTATGAGACTATTCAAAATGACTTACCTCGACTCCTAGTTCCTAATGCAAGCCCTTCTCGAACCACGATAGTTTGGTACAGATCGACTACTATTTCCTTCCATAACTCCCGATGGATTTTAAGACGAATAATAATTTCCATCCACAAGACTTCCTAGTCGCAATTCACTTTCTATTATTCCGCGATTTCATTATTAACCTCACACATCCGGATGCCAGTGTTTAAATAGCCTTTACATTTGCATAAAATCAAGTAACCTCCGCGGAAAGCGTTTTTTAAACACTCACTATTTGAGACGGATTTATTTGCGATCCTTCCATTAATCCTCTTGGGAAATCTTTTTTCGATCAATTCGCGTTATTCACAACCAACACTTCGAAGAAAGTGTGATATACAAATTAAGTTAGAATAGAGAGAAGGAGAGGAGATAAACTAGATATCTCAGGTGAGATTGTTACTGACAGGTATCATTACTGAATTATTGTGAATAAATGCTTATTAGGAGAAAGATTTAAAGGGACGATTGTTCACTGAGATTAAATTGATACTATATTAAGTCGGATGATAGAATAGATCTTTTATAAAGTAAGGATCGAGTTTAATAGTCTGCTAATATTTCGTGTTTTACCGTCGTTGTTCCACTTTCGCGGTTAGCACCGAGACATTCTCTTACTATTATTAATTAAATTTGTGTCGTTTTATTGTGTGATAAACAAACAGATTGACTGGATCATGGCAAGTGTTTCTTCCCTACTTGCTACATATCTAGATGCCCAAGAGAGAGGTGAAGGCTTCTCACATGTTAAAGAATAGTTTTCCTAAGAGGATTATTAGAAAAACCACGAATAGAGAGAACCCGTTACAAAATAACCATTTAATATACCAATGTAACTTTTATATCACGTAATAGTTTTCTTTTTGTACAGTAGACGACGGAAGTGTTCCTTCAAGAGTGACTCAGGAGAACATACGAAAGGAAAACGTCATTTTTTCCGAAATGGTGTCAACTCCAGAGAAAGCTCAATGTGTTTCAAAAAGAAGCGTTACAGAAGACATGTTAAAAAAAACATGGCGGGAACTGTAATAGGGCATAGACATTCTCCGAGCTACCAAGGGGTAACACATTGAAATTTACTAAGGTAAAGGGTTTTATAAGAAAATTCGCAATAGTGCATACAATATATCCAAATACAGTGGCGTAACGTGGGCTTTCGCCGCCTGGGGTCAACCGGAAATTTCCCGTCTCCCTATTTTGGTTGTTAGTCAAAAAAATTAGTAAAAGCAAAAAAAAAGCAACTTTTAATTTTTTTTTATTGATTAAAAATGCACTTATCGTGTTGTTTTCGTAGCAAAATCTTTTATACAGTTGTCAATATCAATATGTATGTCACGTTCAATTGCCAGAATAGTTAAATTTGTTAGCCTTAACGTGGACAAATTCGACCCGAGATATTTTTTGATTAATTTTAGCTTAGAGAAGCTTCTCTCGCAACTGGCATTGCTGATGGCAGATGTTAAAAAAATTCTCAACATTATGACAATGTTTGGTAAGACATCTTCAAGTTTGGACTCAATGGTATATTTTAATAAACCCAGAGAGCAGGAACTAATGAGTTCTTTTTTTACAGCCTGGTGTGGTTGCAGCTACGGAAGCTTATAGACGTGCTCTCTCAAGTTGGAATTCTTCTTATTAATGTCTTGAGGAGCTTGATCTAACAAGGGGAAGGCACGACAAAGGAAATTCATTTGGGATGGAAACTTGGTGCAATAGTAGTACTCTTTTAGGGTGTTCAATCCTCAATGTTATTCCGTCGAATGGCCAGTCAATTCGGAGAAAACAGCCTTCGAAATGTATGCTTAGCTTTTATACAATTAAATTTCAATTTCCTCCAACGAATTCGTGGCCTGGTTGGAAGATCGTCTGCTTACTATGCCGGAGGTTAGGATTCGATTCCTGAGATGAAGTGTTTTTTCAATTCATTGAATTATTTTTTAAAATTAAATAAATTTATTTATGAAAGTTTTATTAAATATAAATGATATTTTATGTAATTATATTGTATTTCATAAAGTTAAAAAAATAAATAAATTCATTATTTAAATTATGTATTGTTGAAATTGTTTAAAATTATTATTAATTAAAAATATTTAAAGTAATTAAAAACTAAAATTATTTAAAATTATTAATAGCTAAAATTATTTAAAATTATTAATAGTTAAAATTAATTAATTATTAATAAGAGTTACAATGAATTAACTATTATTAATAGTTAAAATTAAGTAATTATTATTAATTAAATTAAAGAAGTATTATTAATTAAAATTACTTAATTAATATTAATTAATTATTATTTACTAAAATTAGTTAATTATTATTAAGAATTATTAATTTATTATTAAAATTATTTCAATAAACTTACTAAAATTATTTAAATATATTTATTAAAATTATTTAAATAAACTTATTAAAATTAAATTTATTCAAAAAGACTTATTAAATATTTTATAAAATTATAAAATAATTAAATTAATAATATATAAAAAAGACATATTTTTATTATAATAATTATAAAATAATTAATTTAATTATAATAATGCATTTTATAAATTTTTATATTATGCATAATATTTTATTTATAGTATATTGTATTTCACATTATAGAACTATTTAACTAATTTTTAGGTAAAATATCATTTAATATTTTGTTTATATATTTTATTATAAATATTATTTATTAATATAAAAATATATTTATATAAAATTTAATATAAATATTTATATGATTACTGTATTTTTTTTACTTTATAAGATGCAAAATAATTTCATTAATAATTTTAAATAATTTTAATTAATAATTATTTTGAATATTTTTAATTAATAATAATTTTAAACAATTTTTTAAAAAAATAATTTAAATAATAAATTTATTTTTTTAATTTTATGAAATACAATATAATTACATAAAATATCATTTAATATTTAATAAACCCTTCATAAATAAATTTATTTAATTTTAAAAAATAATTCAATGAATTGAAAAAAGAAATCATCTCGGTTATCGAACCCTTACCTCCGGCATAGTAAGCGGACGAACTTCTAACCAGGCTATGAATTAGTTGGAGGAATTTGAAATTTAATTGTAGAAAAGCTAAGCATACATTTCGAAGCCAATTTTCTCCGAATTGACTGGCCAATCGGCGGCGAAATTACATTGAGGGTTGAGCACCCTACAGGAGTACTAAAGTACTACACCAAGTCTCGACCCCAAATGAATTTCCTTAGTCATGCCCTCCCCTTGTAAGCTAAGTACGTCCATGCTCAAAATCACTACAGGCTCACTTAAGAAAGCATATTTTTGCGCTAGATTCTGTAACTATTGGAATTTTTCTCGAAAATTTCAGCAGTTCCTTTGTCTATTGAAGAAAGCATTGCTCGCCTCAAGTCATCTTCGTACGATAACTGAGCATCTTTACTTCTGTCGCCAAATATGTACTTCCTCTTGTGATATGTCTTGGGGATTCAAAAGAAATTTCAAGATCTTCACATAAACTTTTAGCATATATTTAAGTGTATATCCACGATTTTTTCTCTTTTTGCTTCTAATAGGGTCTGTAAAGCACGTATTTTTTTACCACATTGATGGATGGCCTCTATTTGCAAATAATTTCGAGCATCATTGACTTCACACAGTACCGGTTACCAGAAACCTAAGTAACACAACAACGAATGCGAATGCATAGCGACTAATAAACTTCCTGTATCTATGTGTGTTTATTAAAGTTTCATTCGCTTCAGTCAGTTTCATCACGTGGCTGCGATTTGGAGTTTTAAATATTTTTTGCATTTAAATATCGAGGTGGTTGCCGCAGCTCCTTTTCGTATGCCGCCCGGGCCACGGCCCTCTCGGCACCCCCCGCCACGCCACTGTCCAAACAAACATACATATAATTGTAATATATTTATAGTCAGGGCAAGAGAGACCTTTGGGTTCACACCTTATACATTCAATAAGCTTTTTTTCAATTTTTTTCTTGATCTGCCTATCCACATTGCAGTTAAACATCAACATCTCTATATATTTCTATAATATCCATTCTAAACCATTAATTATATATAATGAAGGAATATATAATTCTCTCTAATAAAAATTGCAATTTCAGTTAACCTTCTCTCTCAGACAATCATCCAATATTCCAAAGGAATATACCATTCGATTTAAATTCGAAAGAAAATTTTATCCGTTATTCTTCCATCAATAATTTGAAAATTTTCTTAAATACGATATTGATATAAAAATTAAAATTAACTTCATATCATTGAGCAAAGCATTTGATTTCGAATTTAGATTAAATGCATTTCTTACATTTTGAAGGCTATATTTATTAAATGTAACATTTTCTTTGATAAATAGTGGTTGAAATCTATCACAGTAACATAACGATCGTACAATGTTTTTAGAATTTTTTATATAGTGACAATATATATATTGATAAGTATTAACTGGTATCATAACGTAGCGGTGATCAAGTTGTTTGTTTACTTATTTTTGTCTAATTCAAAACGAACAAGGATTTTTACCCTAAAGTAATTTAAAACGATTTTTTTTACCTTTAAAAACTTATTTTAAATACTACTTTTTCATTTTTATTCCTCTTATTCAATTCCTACTATTAGTTCTCTCACTCTCTCTCTATATATATCTTGTGCAAATTTTCAATCGTTAATAAAATTCTTTTTATACATTCACGCAAGTTAAAATACATTTTTTAAACTTGTAGCAGATGACACTCGATGTTAATACAGTTTTTTTCAAATATCAATTCATTAATTAATGGATAATTAGTAACAAACAAAAATTTTAGCCCAACACCATATATAAAAAGGAAAATCGCTCGATGTGGGTAACGTGTTGGATTTCTAATCGAATCCTACCTGGGATGTCCTAATTTCTGAGAATGTGATTTCTCTTATCTATACTATTTTATTTGAATAATTAACTTTAATGAACGAATAAATAGTAACAAACGAAAAATAACAGTCCAACACCCTATATACAAAGAAAAATGGAAAATTGCAAGGAAAATCGCTTTCTATTTTGCCACTTAGTATTGTGATTCTGTCGTATGTATATACATATTTGTATGAATTGTAATTATTTAATAAAAAGTAACTAAAATAAAAAATTTCTTTGTTTTCTAAGTAGGAATTGACTTTAAAATTTCTTTTATATTACTTGTTTTATTGTTCCCTCAGACAAAACTTGTACGTTTTTCTATCATTAACGTATACTTTACATTGTATAAAAAGTATTGAAACCAAACAACTGCTGTTTCAAAACCGGGTTATTTTTATTCATACCATTACATAGGAGGAAAAAATATACAAACATCTTGCAGATACAAAAATTGGTGAATAACACGTGGAAAACATGCTATATAATTATTCTCTAATGACATATCTATATTTACATACTAAATGCAATTTTACCGTTGTTATTGTAAATGACTAGGGCATTTTGACCATCAGAGCTAGAGGAGCAGATGGAGCCACTTACAAAGTTTTTCTTTATGACAACTTGATGACAACCTATCTTGAGGAAAAAAGTTAAAAAAAAGGTACAGTTCCACTTCAGAATGGGGTTTCATAAGAGAAAATCCCAGGCATCACCTGCCATGCAATTATCGGCCAGTGAAAGGGTGTCCCTCCTTCCCTATATTGAGAGTGTAACGGAGTCCCGGGGGGACTCTTAACGTAAACCGATCGCTGTCATTAACGTACAGCCACTTCCGCTGGTCCTCCTCATTAAAATGCTGGCCACCGCTCCTGGAGCCTCTTCGTATGTCGGCCACGGACGCACTTTTGTTCAGTATCTCCGCTTTTATTTGTTTAATCCTTCTGTACGAAGAGTAGACGGCGAGAAAGAAATGATGGGTGTAATAATCTAAATTATGTAATAGCCTCAAATACATAAAAGGGACGCTTGAATTTTATAGTTTAATTATATGTTTGCTGAATAAGGACGTGGAAAGCTATACAATGGGTTGTTGCAGAGAGACGTCGTGTTTTAGAGTTGGTGTCATACACCTTTGACGATATCTACCCTGCCAATCTCTTTTACCGAACTTTCAAATTACGTTACAGTCTCTGAAGAGTTCTTAAGGCCCTACTCCCCTGTGCCAAAGTAGGCCCCACTTGCAATCTTTTTAAGTCGACAGTATATAGTGTTCATTGCCAAATACTCTTACAAATGGCAACTCGTAACAAATAAAAGTGCGTGACTTACAATCTCACAAACTTACGCACAATCCATCTCTACCGACTACCACTTTTCGACTAAATGATGGTAGGCGTAGGCGTGGACACGGACGATAGACGTGGCACAATAATATAGTCTTGCCACAGTTACCAGTGAGAAATTCCCACATTTTCAGAGAATATACTCGGAAATAACGACGTTTGATGATTAAAATTATTCGGATCCTGATCTTATTGAGGCAGATTCGAAAACGAGAGGAAATCTCGGCCCCCAAAGCCCTGAGCCCGAGTTCAGTTAGGCCATTCCTTAAAATGTCCTTGACTACACTGGATGTCAAAATTTGGTTATTATCTGGTAGAATGGGATTGAAAAAGCACAGGGGGAGACCATATAACTAAAACATTAATGACAGCACCGCAAACTTGACTTACACTTTAGTTAACATTCGGATTGTATAAAATATAAAGCATAGTATTTTATACTCAATCACTTTAAAGCAAGATTTGTTTACACAATTTTTGCTATCATTCTATATTCTGACGAATTCGAGAATAATGAAGATGGCTTTTTCATGAGTTCTAGACAGGATATGTGCCTTATAACTCTGTTTAAGATCCACTTCCAAAACACATTCTAAAATAGGGGGCTTTCTGGGATTCGAGGACCTTCTGCCCTACAGGGAGGCTATCTGAGAAGTTGGGGTGGTCGTGGTAACCTAGTGATCATAGTCACAGTTTTTTGTCTGGCGTGTCATGAGTTCGAACCTTAGTACCACTGAAGAATCGCCGTGAAATGAGGTTGATGATGCAGGTGAAATCGGTTGGGCTCATTTTTATCTTACTCTGATAAGAGTGTCGATTTTTGTTTTATGGTTCATTTAGAATAACGAGTAAATCATTCTTATTGTTTGAAAGTAAAAATCTTTTGAACACATTTTTTTTCATTTTTAAGATTTTTTTTCAAGGTTTTTTTACTGATTTACAGTCAAAATCTATTTATTTATGTTATGACTTTAAGGCGTCCAATTTTTTATATTATTTTTTATTCCTCCAATTTTTCTAAACTTACGACATTTTTTTTTTATGTAATAAGAAATTTTATGTAATTTCTTTATCCAACAGAATTTTCTGTTGTAAAATTCTTCATAAATTTACAACAGTTGTTGGTTGCCATTTTTTGTTTTGAAGATTATTTCTTCGCAATTTTGTTTTCATTTGAACGATTTTTCTATCCAATAGTTTGCCTAACACATGCCGAAAATTATGTAGCTATGGTTGCCCAATAGTTATGGTCACAAAAGCGTGGTCTGAGTGTTGCGAATTCGAGTCCTGGTAACTCTGAAGAGCCCAGCCTTGTAGAGGGGGCCTATGAACGTTAAATCTGTGCAGTCTCCTGTCGTTAGTGTGGTGAAGTAGTTAGAAGAGTGCGGTGCTAGATTAGGTGTCCTCTTCATCACTTGACTGTGGTCCAAAACTTTGAGGTCCGTCACCGGTAGCTTTCGCGTTGCTTTCTAGTGCTGTGTTAATATAACTCTCACTTGGCAAAAATTATTTACTGAGGTCTTTAATATAGTAAACTCACCACAATTGTAGTAGATTTCCATTTGCAATCAAAGCAAAAAAAACTTTTTAAAAATGAAAATTGTAATGATAATAATAATAATAACAACATTTCAATCCTCATATAAAATAATGAAGCCAGAAAAGCACAAAAAAAAAGAGACGAAAAGAAGTTAGTGGATTACTGATCTAGTTTAAATATTTTATTCAGAAGTATTGCACAATGGAGATGCTGACTTAGAAAAAAATTCTTAAATCATTCATTTCCTATCATTATATTCAAGTATTCTATCAAACTAGTATTTGCCAGATTATTTTCCGCTACTTTTAACATTAAGCAAAAGATAAATAAAAAGTGCAATAAACTGCTTTGGTAAAATAATAAGAGACATACAATATCCATACATTTACATACACTCATGAAACTCTTATCGAGAGTCTCATCTCTGCAATTGACATACCCTCCTATTAACTCTTTACGCCCGCTTTGTAACGAATCGGTGAGAAAGAAGCAATCTCGTTTTTCTTCCCTCCCTGCCCCTTCCCTTTTTGCGGTCCCAGCCATCCGTAATTCGCACTTGGGGAAGAAAAGAACAATTTTCTCGGCTAACAGAAAACCCCCTTCGGCACTTACTCACATTACCGAATCGTTTGGAGAGGAAGTCATCATTACCAGAGAGACCTTTTTCAGACGATCCTGCGCTGGGAAAACGGCGATTTTATGAGGTATTAATGAAGCAACCCCCTTCTCCAAGGTCAACTGATTGCTGATAATTTGGTATATTAAGGGTGACAGCTTGTATTAAAGGACCGCCGAAGTCACTCTTTTTGTTCGGGGCTGAGTTGTCGTTTGAATGGGAAAGACGAGGTTGAAAAAAAAATGAAAATCTATGAGAAAGAGTTGATTGTTCGTTCGGATTAAGAAGGGATGAAGTGAACGACCACCCCTGGTATGTGTACACAAGCGGAAGCCATTAATTAATTACAACACTGCTGTCGCTTCTAGGTTTCTCAGGTGGGAAAATCTGGTGGGATTACTTGTTTATCTCCGAGTATCTTTTTTTATCGATTAATGCATTTTGTTAAAAATAGAGGGTCGAGAGCTTTTAAAAAAAATTTTTTTTATCTCTTCAGAAAGATAAATGACTAATACACAGGAAACACAAATTATCTTTAATTTAATAAAGTGAACGAAATAACTCTAATAGTGCAATATATATTTACGCAGACGAATTTATTTACTTGGAGAAGCATTATATGTGGAATACTGAGTTTATGATGATATACTTTGGGGTATCGTAGAATTTTAATTACTATTATGAAACAACCATCACATATGGACAAAATTTATTCTGTACTTTAGTTGTCCTTTAGTACATAATGTTGTTAATCAAAGCTATTAATGCTGATTTGTTTGGTTTCAAGAAGCCATGAAAATCTGTAGTAGGAAGAAAATAGATGCCAGAAATGCGATTAAGTTTCTGCATTTGAAAAGTCACCGAGTCTAGAAAATCTACAATGAAATGATGGCTGTTTCCGGAAATGATAACTCCTTATATTACATTTTTATGATGTGTGACAACATTTGTACAGTAGAACCTGTTTTTGTGCGATCCTTTTTTATGCTATTTTATTTTTGTACGATTTTTTGTGCGGTCTTTTTTGATGCGGTGTATGAATTTCAACGGTTTGGGTGCCAATGTAATGTTTTCTATCAGTGTACTTATATACACTTCAATACGCTCTGTTAATTGGTTATGAACATTCTCTCGACAATGCACGTTTCATTGCTTTCTCGCAACGCCACAGCAGCACACACTTGATTGAAGACGAAACTTTCAATGACAGTGACATTATCAATAATTTGAAAGATTATGAAGACGGACAGGAAGAACCGGGTTCTTTGAGAGTGGATTCAATATATGCTGAGATTCAACTTTCCGACCAATCGGAAAAGTATTTTCTTAAAATAGATACCAATTCCAAAAGGAATTTGAAATTTCAAAAAGAGCTTCGTTCATGCATACCTAGGTATCGTGCCGTTCCCAAGCAACTGACCATCGTCCTAAAAACTTATCACTTACCTTATGGTGCTAAAAATAAATCAATAGAAATTGTTTCTTCAAGTGACGAAAGTGATTTTGAACTAATTCATCACAGGAAGATGCATGCTTTGGATTACGATGAGTAGCAGTGAATTATGTATGAGCATTTTGAAAATTTCTCTATGTATACTGTGATAGATGAGCTGTAGCGTTTATCGGTGTTTAGGGGTTGGAAGAAAAATCAGCCACAATCAATATAATTCTAATTTATCGTTCTTTCACTTAATTTAACAACCCAGGGTAGGAAATGCACACTTCTCAATGTAGGAGCAATTACACGGCAGAAAGGATACTTAATATTTAATTATGATTTAATTAAATTACTCTTGGAACTCTTTGGTTATCTACGGTCCAAATTACCGTAATTCCGTTCTCAGTTATTCGATCTCCAGACATTATTATTCAATTCTAACTTTATTGACTAAATCGTGAATTAACAATCTTGGATTATTCAGCAATTAATCGTCGAGTAACTCTCAGCTACTTTCCACTAACCACTAACTTTGCGGACCTAAAAGTTAATTCTTAAATATAACCCTTCATTTACATAAACCGTGTCTTCTTTTTCGGGAGGAAGTTTTCAATAGAACAACATTTAAAAGAAAACAATTTACCCCAAGAGGATTAATAAAGGCTCGCGGATAGACCTGTTACAATACAATGAGAAATTAAATGTTTTCATGTGGAATTAGTTTGTTTGGAAGTACTTTCTCATAAATTTCTTAAATAATTGACATATTTTATAAGTGTGACTTTTTTATGTGGTGGATAGGGACCACATAAAAGAAGTTTTTTGTAGAATGTCGAAAAAATTGTTTGTTATATGTAAGTATTCATGAAATTTTCGAATATTTTTTGTGCAATTTCTTTTATGCGGTCCCTATCCACCACACAAAAACAGGTTTAACTGTATTAATAATTGAAACTTGAAGATAACTCCCCCCCGCGCATTTATTTTAAGATAAAATCAAATTCAAGTACTCTATAAATGTCAACGTTAATAATTTTTTTAAAAAACTAAATATTAAGTTCATAGCTTCATTTTTATTTCGAAGAATTAAATTTGCCTCTATTTTCTGGCCTTTCACAATATTTTTAGATAATTATGATCAAAAAGATTTTACCCAATTCGCGTTTAAGTTCAATTAACCAAAATTATTTTTAAAGTAGCAATAACAACTTGGAATGACTATGCATTGATGTTCATTGGGATAAAGAATTTTTCATTTCACTGTATCTTCAATACTTACACACCTCTAGATGCATTGGCTGTATTGTTTTAACAAGTTTAACAGCCTACTTTAAGCCTGCTTTTCCATTTTTAATTACTTTTGACTAAATAAAAACACTGAAACAGCATGTTCTATACATATAAAATGCATTATTTACTCCTCATTGTAATGATATATAAAGTGTATTGATAATAATCCGAAAGCTTGCATTTTTTTACACAACTTTGAATGTAGAGCAGTTCTTCAAAAACTTGATGAGGTTTGACGTAGTAAATATAACACTTCGCTCTTTCCACAAATTTAACATTATTTTTTTGTATTTTAATAGTTTTAGATTATTCTATAGATTTTCAGTTTTTTGTAATTCCAATAAGGCTTTTAAAGGATTATAGTTTGTTGCATCGAGTGATGGATCTCCATCGTAGAGAGAGAAAAGGCGAATTATGATTTAAACAACATGAAAAACTTTCTTGGAAATGTAATTAAAATACATTTATTTACTAGGTAAATCAGTTCTTAAACTTTTAATGTTTGTGACCCAATTTTCGATCATAATTTTCATTGTTCCCCTTTTCTCACAATAACAATGCATTGAATGTAATAATAATGCCCTTTGACGTTAAATCTACAATAGGATTTTAATCATAAACCATGCAAATTATCAAGATAAGTATTAAATTTTCTATATTACAAGCCAACGTGAATCACTAGTAATTGTTAAGCTTGTTCTTTACTTAGTATTGTGAGATTAATTATCAAATACATTCTGCAGTACTGATACATTTATACGTATATTATATTAGTGTAAATGTGTATTTTATTTTTGTTATGTCCGACTGTACATTTTGTTTTGCTTACTTTCAGTAAATTTGTAAATTTTTAAATCCTTTATTTTTGACTTTTCGATACATTCACCCCCCTCCCCTTGTAGGGTTATCACGCCCCCCAAGGAAGCGCACCCCGCAGAAACGCTGTGGTAAGTGTATACTTTTACGTTTCTTTTATACGCATGCTGTTTTTGATCTCCATATCCATATTGTAGCCCCTTCAACATTTAACAAGCAACTTTTACTAAGCAACCAATGCAAATGAACCATATTATTCCTCTCTAACGAATAAGGACAATTGTACTCTCTTTTCTCTCTCCAGTTTGCATCATCCCTGATGCAACTCTTCTGGGGATATAAATATGTCTGTCTCACAGCTGTTGAAAATTTCCTAAACACAAACATAACTAACGTCTTATCTCCTAAACATGCACACATGACTTTTATCTCTTACCCATTAAAAATGATTTGTACTAACAATTGAAAAAAATGCAGGGGAAATCGCTTAACACGAAACTGAAGAGACGGAAATATTTCTTCGTTTTAAAAGAATTTCTTGTTAAAGGATATAGCAAAAAGAAAAAAAACATACATAAAAAAGTTAAGTTTATAAGAGTTTATTTTATTTACATAGATATGTATATATGCATATATTTAATAAAAATCAATGAAACAGAAACTTTTACAAGGATTTCATGGAAATTAAATGCAATATTTTCAAATTTTTTGAAAAACAAAACATTTATTGAGTTTTGAAAAAATATTCTGATATTTTTCTTTGCATTATGCGTTTTAGCATCAAATTCTCAACAAATTGTTGATATCGTCCATTTTGCTATTCATTTCCCCTTGGAGTGTGCGTCTAAATAAATGCACGTACTTTTCATGACGTTCCACACTTCGGATAGCGTGAGAACAGGAGTTGCATTATTAATTTCATTTTCAGCGTCGGAATCTACATCAATGATATTTTTTTAGCTTTGAGATAACTCAAAAATTTCATTGTTTGCCATAAAAAATTGCTACTACACACACATTATCATCATCTACTGCATTGAATTCTTCTGATAATACAATAAGACAGTCCAATCCAGTTGGTGTTTTCCATATTTTGTTCATTTCCAGAAGGGAAATCTTTTCGTGTTACGTGATTTAAGTTTCATTTTAAGAGAAAAATGCATGGAAATGCAGAGTAGTTTGTCGGGACCGTTATATTATTTCGTGTTAACCGATATTTCGCGTCGTAAGCGTTTTCACGTTAAATGTATTTTACTGTATATCACTTATCGAATCGAAAGGAAAAATTTCTCACGGAAGAGAAAATTGTGGACGTAGCTTGTTAAAATTAATTAAATGTTACAGGTTTGATTGATTTTGTTACATGCATATATTAAATCTGAATATCAAATATGAAACTATATTGTTACACGTACAATGGACTACATTCCCGACAGTCACTTAATAAATGCAACCACATGATCTCCTTCTCCATTGCATTCAAAGCTGACGCTTGATTTGTACTTGTTCTATTTCTAAAATTTAGATAAAATTCCGAATTTAGTAACTTGGTAAAGATGTTCAAGTATTGAGATTCTTCAAATCATTGTTTCAAAACTTTAAGAAATTTTCTTCATGTACTTTTAAATCATTCATTTTGTTAATTTTAAGTCCACATTATTATTGCTGAACAATATGTACTTTTTAGAAGAAAGTTTATGTACAAAGCAAAAATTCGTAATATCGAAGAGCTCGAATTGACTGACTGGATACACATGACTGCATTAATTATAAGACTGACGTCACGTAAATTTATGAACATATTGGCTGGAAACACGTGATTGCAGTTATGTGTCTGTGACGCCGCATGAATTTAGCCTGTTATAGGAAAAGAGCTAAAACAACTGACTTTTCTTTATGGCTGTACCAATAAATGTATTGTAAAATAAATAGTCTCGAAGGTAATTTTAAAAATTCACAAAAAGTAGGGAAAAGAAAAAGAGAGGACAAAATTCATAGTTATAATATATATTCATGCATTATACTCTAATAGTTACCCACGACATAATGTGTAATTTCTAACGTATTCACACCTGTTAATAGCATTCATTTCACACAAATTGTATGAAATGAACGCGCAGAAAGTATTACCGATAATGATGCAGATTAGATAAAACACGTGGATAAACAGGGGTTTATAGAACATGATAGAACAGATAATGCGATCACTTTCTATGCAGATCATATTGCATAATCAAAGCCCTTTAGCTGCTACTTAGTCTAAAATTTGAACTTAAAATAAATTTACGAATATAAAAAAATTATTCTAAGAGAATTATAGTTCGAGAGAGTATATATCTTTTTTAATAATCGAGTAATTTTACGCGCAGAAGTTATTCATATTCTTTTTTAGATGATTTATAGTACAAGTGGAGTATGAAAGCCACAAATGACCACTCTGGTGGCCCTGCATCGACCACCGCACCTCTTTCTCATATCCATAATGCATGGGATGCCCATTCGGAGGTGTTACTCATTAGATCGCGCATATTGTATGTGATTATTTATTTCTAAGCATTATTTATCATCGAACCCTTTCATTCCGAAACCGGTAATTAAAATTGCTGAAAAAATTACAGTGGTAGAGCATAACAAAAATTAATATTGTTCCCTTCCCTCGGGTGCTTATTTTTTCTTTGAAGGAATATGCGGACATTCTTAAAAACTCCATCAGCTTACTTGTCTATTGTTTTCCTTATTATATTTTGTTATAACAGGTCAAGCCAGCTGATCTTTGACCAAGAATGCTTCTAAAAAAATTCACTTTTACATCACGAAAGTTCTGGATTTATAGAGGTCATGTACTCCTTCGAAAACATGATTCGATTGATTTTTAATTCTCACAATAAGATGTTTGTGCCATAGTTCGAAGCCTAAATAGTGAGGGATCGTCTTTCAAAAGAAGGAAAAGAATGCGCAGTTAACAGGTAGGATTTTTCATAAATTATTTTGGAGTTATCCAGTAATTACAGCAATATTAATTCACAAGAATCAGTCGGCTCACGAATAATCCACGATATCATACGTAAAATGCACAATAACATGTGGATCCGTAGTCACAATTCATTCTTATGTTAAGAATGACTACTGTTGCTTTTCTCCGACGTACTTATATAGTTCAATCATCGTTTCTAGAGCTCTCTCGAGAACTATTCATCTTTCTGTACTTTCCCTAATCTATCTATTTTTGTTGCAAAATTTGCTTGACGGCATTTGACGACAAAATTTATCACCTGTCGGTTGCCAAGGTCACTGTATTGGAAAAATGTGGACTTTATTGAACACTTTTATATTGAAAAGTAATCTCGCGTTTTACCCGCAAGCGGTCTTTCCGGCCGTGACAATGAGTCGGCAGTGAAGTAAACATAATCCAAAATGTCCCTAATATTAGCTAATGTAGAAAAGCGAACAAAAGATAGGAGATTTTATAATAGATGCAAGTACAGTGAATATCGCTTAACACGAAACTTTAGGGACTAAAATATTTTTTCGCGTTAAAGGAATTTTGTGTTAAAAGATTATGCAATATATATATATATATATATATATATATATATATATATATATATATATATATATATATATCAACAAAATAAAATTTATTCGAGTTTATCATATTTACATACATTTGTATACATGCATGTGTATTTAATAAAAATCAACAAAACAAAAATATTTACAAGAACTTAAAAATTTTGAAGTATTTTGAAAAACAGAACATTTATTGAGTTTTTGGAAAATAAACTGATATGTTTCTTTGGATTGTATTTTTAGCATCAAATTGTCAATCAAATGTTCCATATCGTTTGTTATTTATTTCACCATTGGAATGTGAATCTAAATAACTGCGCATACTTTTCATGATGTTCCTCATTTCGGAGGATGAGGGAGCAGGAGCATCCTTATTCGTTTCATTTTTGTCGTTGGAATCTGCATCAATGATATTTTTTAGCTTTGAACAAACTCCAAAATGTCTTTGCCTTAATTAGAGCTGTACACGCATTAGCATCAGCTTCTGAAACGAATTCTTCCCACGATACAGTAAGATATTGCAATCCAACTGGTGCTTCACGTATTTTGTTCATTTCCAGAAGAGAAAGCTTTTCGTGTTAAGACAAAAATAATGCATGAAATTACATAGTAGTTTGTAGGGGCCGTTGTATTATTGCACCTCCACCAATATTTCGTCTAAAGCGTTTTCGTGTTAAACGTACTTCACTGTAAATATTCAGAACTGATGCGTCTTAGTTTTTCTTATTCATCTCATTCAGTCACCGTACTAATAGTTTGCTTATTAAAAACCAACTTGTTAAGATTTTTTAATTACATATATAAAAATGTTAAAAACTTAGCTTATTGATATTTTAAAATAAATATTTCTTGATGAACCATAGACCTTTTTCTTATCATGCATAAATTAATTCTGGACTAAAACCACTCCCTGTCCTGTTGTCGGGGATTCAACACACATGGATTGTTTCATGTTTTAGAGATAGACAGCGATTTGTTTTAACAGCTATGATAGGTTTCTATTAAAGTGGGCGAGTGTGATGGTGACAGTTATAGGTCGGAGAGAGGTAGGAGAAGAGTGAGATTATAAGAAAAATTATACAGTTTGTGTTAAAGTGAGTTTAAATACAGGTTGTGAAACCTGTTCACCCTATTATGTGGATTGTAATTTTTCAAAATCGAGCATTGACAATAGAGGGCAATACATTCCAACAAGTAATAAGAGCTCACAGCACAAACTTCACGATCAAATGTGTGCGGGTAATATGTTGTTGTTGTGGCTAATGCCACCTGTCTGACGTAGTCAGAACGAGGCCCACGAAGTTCATCGTGGCATGGGCAAGAGGTACGCCTGTCGTTGGCCTTGAGCACCATACAGGTGACAGTACGATTTAAGCTCGGAGAAACTCCCCGAAGGGACGATAGATGGCGACACGACCTCTATCTCCACCTCCACAATTTCTGCAAGTGAACTGAAGGGGAGGGAAATATTCTCCAGTTCCTGCGCTAGGGGTAATATCTAATAGAATCCAGTGATCGCAATTCATCCATGAAGGCCATGAAGGTTTCATCTAGTTGATTCGAGTGAATCTACTAGTTATAGGAGTATTGAAAGAGCTTGAAGGAGTACTTTTAGTTCTAATTCGCGAGAGAAAGTTCTCTAAAGAATAATATTGGTAACAATGTTTTGTAAAAACTGACTTAGATAGTGTAAGTGATACAGTATTGAATGCATAAAGGGTTAGGACCTCTTGATTTAAAAAAAACACCTTCTGATAGGAAATACTACAGAAAAAATGAGAAAAGACGGTGACTAAAAAAGTGCATTGTTTTAATTAGCTGTCCTCTCAGAAAAAAAGGGATTCACCCGAGTATCAAATTTTTCGGACTCTCATTATATATGACGTATTTTAATCTACAAACGAGAAAAGCGACTCACTCACTGACTGACTCACTGACTAATCACGATATCTCCGGAACTATTAAACCTACAGACTTGAAATTTGGTAGGTAAGTTCCCTTTATGGAGTAGACGTCAACTAAGAACGTATTTTGCAAAGTTCGAACCCTAAGGGGCGTTACGGGGGTTTAAGGGGGGTTATAGATAATTATTTCCATTACTAAACTATTAGATGTACAGTCGTGAAAAAAACTTGGTACACAGATTTCTTTCATAAAGTAGAGATTCCCTACATAATGATTTTTACAAAAATCGACCTCCAAGGGGCGTTGAGGGCGCTTAAGGGGCGTTATACATAATTATTTCCATTTTTAAACTATTAGACGTACAGTCTTGAAATTTGGGGAGCGGATTCTTTTCATAGAGTAAAGATCCCCTACAGAATGGATTTTGTGAAAATCGACTCCCAAGTGGCGTTGTAGAGAATTCAGTGGCATTATAGGCAATTAACTCCTTTTTTAAACTATTAGACGTAAAATCTCGAAATTTAGTGAGCTGATTCCATTCATTGAGTAGAGATCCGCTATAAGATGAGTCTTGTGAAAATCGTTTCCTAAGTGGCGTTGCGGGGGCTTAAGGGCCGTTATACACAATTATTTCCATTTTTAAAGTATTAGAGGTACAGTCTCGAAATTTGGTAAGCGGATTCCTTTCATAGAGTACAGATTCGCTGCAAAATGGGTTTTGTTAAAATCGACCAAAAGTGGCGTTGTGGAGAATTAAGGGGCATTATAGGCAATTAACTCCTTTTTTAAACTATTAGACGTAAAATCTTGAAATTGAATAAGCAGATTCCATTCACTGAGTAGAGATCTGTCATAAGATGGGCTTTGTGAAAATCGTTTCCTAAGTGGTGTTGCGGGGGCTTAAGGGGCGTTATACATAATTATTTCCATTTTTAAAGTATTACACGTACAGTCTTGAAAAAAATTTGGTAAGCGGATTCCTTTCCTAGAGTACAGATCCCCTACAGAATGGATTTTGTGAAAATCGACTCCCAAGTGGCGTTGTCGAGAATTAAGTGGCGTTATAGGAAATTAACTCCTTTTTTAAACTATTAGAAGTAAAATCTCGAAATTTAGTGAGCTGATTCCATTCATTGAGTAGAGATCCGCTATAAGATGGGTTTTGTGAAAAGCGTTTCCTAAGTGGCGTTGCTGGGACTTAAGGAGTGTTATAGATAATTATTTCCATTTTTAAACTGTTAGACGTACAGTCTTGAAATTTGGTAAGCGGATTCCTTTCATAGAGTACAGAGCCGCTGCAAAATGGGTTTTGTTAAAATCGACCCCAAGTGGCGTTGTGGAGAATTAAGGGGCGTTATAGGCAATTAATTCCTTTTTTAAACTATTACACGTACAATCTTAAAATTTGGTAAGCGAATTCCTTTCATGGTGCAGAGATCCGCTACAAAAGTTTTGGGGGAAAATTGATCCCCAAGGGTCACTGAGGAGGATTAAGGGGCGTAATAGATAAATATTTCCGCTTTTCAACTAATAGAACCACCTGCTTGAAAATTAGAAGGTATGTTCCGTTCATGGAATAAAGTTCCTTTTACAAAGATTTTTGCAAAAATGAACCCCCAAAGGAGTGGGGTTGCGAGGGATTAAGGCGTGTTATAGAAAATTTCCCATTTTTGAATTTTTTTTCATTTACTTGAAATTTGTTGTGCACTTTTCTTTAGTTGAATAGAATTCCACTAAGAATAGATTTTACGGAAATCAACTCCAGGGGGAAGCGGGGAGAGTTATTGGGCCGTTTTTGAACTGCTAAGACTATAATAATAAAATTTGTTTTGCATGCTTCTTTTGTTGAATTGGAATCCGCTAAGAATGCTGTCAACGAGGTATTGATGATAAAAATTCCGTTTTGGCTCTGTTAGATTTAAACTTGAAATTTAGCACACATTTTTATTTTATGGAGTAGAGATCCACTGAAAGTTGCTTTGGTGGAAATCCACTTGATTATTAGGTTAAGTGAGCAAAAAACATCTTTCTACTTCTATTTTAGATATAAATAGAAATTAGATATTATAATTTATGTTCTTTTTATATCAAGGGGCGAGAGTGTAACAGCTATAAGTATATTTTTCAATACAATCGAATTCTTAATGCTAGATATCAATAATTAATATATATGTAAACAGTAAACATATATACAACATCGTGAAATACCCAGTGAAGCGGGTGGATAACGGCTAGTAATAATATAATCGTAATCCAAGATTGGTAAAGCACTTTCAGATCGTAACTTTCGCGAAGTCTTGCTTTGGTGTGGTGTGGTAGTTAGGAGAGGGATACCAGTTTAGGTGTCGTCCACGTCACTTGACCATGGTTCAAAATGACGTGGTCCGTCGCCAAAAGTCCTCGTGTAGCTGAACACAGTGCGTCGTTAATATTCCCTCATTCACTCACGAAGTCTTGTTTCCTTTTTTTCTTTTCTTTTTTCAATTCCTACTATTAACTCACATTCTCTATATATTTATACATATATATTTATTTGTTTATTTATTTCTTTTTGATTTATTTATCTTGGTGGAATTTTCAATCGTTCATAAAATGCATTTCAAACTGCTCAATTGAGCTGAAATTTTATATACATGATTATTTTGGATGACAATGCAATAATTTAATTATAACTAATAAAACTGAATTGATTAAAACTAATTATTTAAAGAATTACAAATACAGCCACGTTGGCGATTTAGCGACCCTTTTGGAGGTTTGTGTCAAAACTTGAAAAGGTTTTTTTCTCACGTTTTAAAGCCTCCAGTTGAACTGCAATTTTATAAACACGATAGTTTTGGAGGACACTACGATACTTTAATGATAATTAATAAAAATTAATGACCACTTAATGTTGTAATTTTGTCCTATGTATATACATATTTATATTAATTGTAACTATTTAATAAAAAGTAGCTAAAATAAAAATTTTCTTTGATCTAAGTAGGAATTGACTTACAAAATTTTTTATATTACTTGTTTTATGAAGAAACTTATATAAATTAATCTTTTAACTTGAGTAAAATTACTATCATTTTGAATTTTTTTTCTTTTCTGTGTCTTAAATTTTAATTCTGTAGCACTCAGTTTTAATCTGAATTTCATAAACTTATACTCAGCATTTTCTTTAACATAACTGTACGATTCCATAAAATGGCAAAATAATCTTCTCTGTGAATTCCATAATAAGTTTTATCTTCTAAGAAAGAAGATTGCGTGTCGCTGACCACAGTCAGCAGGGATTGTACATCAGTTATCAACCGATCATTGTGAGAGGGAACACGTAAGGAACATTCTAGGAAGCGGAACACTTTGACAAATAAAAAGGTTTTCTGTAAAAAGTAACTATGTTTATCTCGTTTGTAGACCGTTCGTGATCAGTGAAACCTTACAAAAAAAATTTCAGCTTTACAAATTATATTTTTAGAACGAATGATTCTTAAAAGCTTTTTTAATCTCGATACCACAAGACAAAATATATATGGATCTGAAATTAATACATAAATCCCACTTTCTTTCAAAGAAAAATTATTTTTAAGACAGAAATGCTTATCGGACCGTTCAGTGTTATGCTGATACTTTGTCAAATTCATCTCCAGAAAAAAAAGGTAAAACATTTTTCATCAACGGCAAAACATTTGAAGAACTCCTTTTGAATTTATCACTTTGTTTACTTCGAAGTCTGGGAACTAATAGAATATCGAACATAAAGAAATTATATGTTGGTAATTTGTAAAAAGTCCTTTGATTATTTAGATTAGAGCTATAGTCTATTTCATAATTTTAAGCCTTTGTTAAATGATGAAAGGTCACTAGAGAATTGAAAGTTTATTGATTTAACTTCCTCACTTTTATCACATGTGACTTGATAAATTTATTAGATTTAATCTACAATAATCTACTATCATCCTTATACGATATTTAATGAAATCAAATACAGAGGATAACACGTTAGCCATATACTCGGGATCACGAGATTTAAAGGTTGTTACTTACAAGTGGAATCATAAGCTAGTCCTATACTTGCCCTAAATACCCACTAGTTTCCTTTATGGGATTTACGACTCCATGATAGCCAAGTGATTTTTTTCTACCTCATGGTTTTACTGTTTTACCTTAAGATCTTCTCTAGTTTCGATCCTCCTTTTTGTATCAACCAATACTTATCCTCATTCCTTCTTCTTAGCTATGGATCACAAATAGGCGTTTCTAACAATTATTCAAAAGACACACTTGATTTCTAGTAAATTAAAATAATTGGCGCAATTGGGCCTAATTTTGATTACCTTATATCAATAAAACAAACCATTCTTCTACTTCTGGAGTAAAATGAACTCCTCGCTACTTGGTACTAGATAAAAATTGCAAAGTGTTTTCGAATAGCCTTAGTGTAGCTCCTGAACAGCAAAACAAACGTGAACCTGATAGACTGTTATTTTCTCAGAACCAAGGAAAATTCCTGGTTATTAGATTACTTGATTTTTGATCACTTAGTCATTTTGAAAAAATAATAACTTATCAAAGTGTCTTCAAAATATGGTAATATACACAATCGAGCTAAAACATTATGAACACCTACTCAAGCAATGGTCTCGTAAAATCAAGATATTCCGACATGGAAGTGTTTGATATAAGAGCTGTCTTTCTATTAAAGCCCAATTTTGCCCTATAATATTAAGATCTGGTAACTTAAATGACCAGAAATTTATCAACTGGACGGAATTCATCATTATCTCCTCAAACCATTCCGGTTGGGAAGACAGAGGCTATGTAAGGTGCAACCGAGATCCGCCATTATGCTCAGATCAGTCTGCAGCTTTCATGGTCTGTTCTACTATACCTAAAGGTCACAAAGCCACCCAAGAACATCCCTCAAAGCATAGAAATTCCCTCTACAGACCTGTATATAAACTGCTGTGCATGAAGAAAGCAATTGCTCGCTTGGAAGATGGTACACCTTGACACGACCATCGACGAGAAGAATGATAAATCATGATTCATCCGACCAGGCAACTCTCTTCCACTTATCCATGGTCCAAATTCGATGTTCCAGGGTCTATTGTAGGTGTAGTTTTGGCAATAACGCTTGGTAAACAGAGGCACGTGAATGGGACGTTAGCTGCACAGTCCCATATCCAACAGGGTCCGCTGATATATATGTCTCGAAACTCTTGTACTTGGACCTGCATTGTATTGGGCTGTCAGTTGACTCACTGCCTGGCACAGATTTTGCTTTACAAAGTGGGGCAGTCTCCGACGTCTTTGATGATGAGTGGACATCCAAAAGCGTGGCGTCTACTGCTGGTTTCACCTTCTTTCTCCCCTTTACACAAAGATGGCAGATAGCGAAAAGTCTATCTGTCGTGTTGTTTTGGAGATACTCGTTTCGAGTCTTTGGAACATTACAATCTGTTCTTTATCGAATTCGCTTAGATCAGCCGCCTTTCCAGCAAAAGTAAGTGCCGGGATGATTCCTTACGCTCTTCACAAACAGTTAAATACCGTTTTCTCTTTTTAGCAGGTGCCCTCCATGTCATCCAGACGAGTTCAGAGAAAAATGTGGTGGAGTCCATAATGTTTTGACGTGACAGTATATAACACAAAAAACCTTTTGATACATCAAATGACCTATATCTGTGATTCATAATCAAAATGAAAAAATAAATGAACAAAAAATGATAAGGAAAATAAAACATAATAATCATTAAAGAGTCGATAAAACCGAAAGTACGGTCTTATCACAAAAAGACGAAGGATGCGTCCTGACTTTCATCGGGATCAACTAAAAATTTGTTAATTTTATGACGTGTTGTAATTGATCGAGGAGGATTGCTTCGGATATCTGTCACTCCTCTATTTGAAACTATTCTCTTAAATGGACGATAGTAATATTTCCAAGTGCATGGATAAAAGTAACAAAAAAAGCAATTCATTTTGAAAAAAAAATCCCTTCTTGAAAGCATCTCCAAGAAACCAGTGCACCCTGTTACACAATCCTGACAGTTTCATACCCCACATTCCATTCTCACCCATCACATCAACTCCGAAGCAGAACCACCACCTCTTTCTCCCTCTGTGACACGGGGATCTTATCTTCTTTTTCCTCCTGGGGCTCTTATTTTCTTTTCAACCCCTCGTCATGGTTCCAGGTGAGCTTGGGACAACTCACATCGAATGAAACCTTTCGGTACACCCTAAAAGGGATGAGAAGATCTCAATCATAATCCATCATGCATTGGACAGCTATGGGGTAGACCTTCTAATAGTCGTTCAATTTTGGAACAATAGCTGCTTTTGTTTTCAAGTGCGGACGCCGTTTAAGTCGGTTTTGAATAAAAGGTGTTGCTGTTCTTTTTTTCCATCTTAGGAATGGATCACAAAATGAGGTTTCTTTAAGGCTCTTGGAGAAATAGGGACAGCACAATCATCTCTTTTCAAAATAGGATCTTTGGATGTGAAAAGACCGCACGCATTTGCTTTGTTGAGTGAAAAAGTGACTTTGACTCAACAAAACGTTGTTCTGGTCGCTTGAAGCGGTTTATGGTAATACAAGACCGAATTAATAACATTTTAGACCGATCGTTAATAGAATTTTAGAATACATGCTAGAAGAGAGATATTAATAAAATAATGAAACGTTCTCTACAAGTACGGAGCATGGTAACTGAAATATCTGTCTGAAGAACAGCAATCACCAGTTGGTGGTTCGCAAATGGACATTATATACATTTTTATAAAGGTTTCAGTTATAAAAATGAGGAGTATCAAAACGCTTGCATTACACTTTTTTTTAAAAAAAATTAGACCCTACTTTTAATGAAATTCTTTCTTAGTTTAGCGACTTTTTATGTAGTGTATCTAACGACATTTGAAGTGAGATTTGGTAATCATGGTAAATTGGTGACAGAACACTTTAGTTTGTTGATATTGCTTTGCGGTGCCAATTGGCTCTAGCTTTTCGTGACATTCATTTTCAATGATTTGAAAATGTGAATAGACACAAATAAGTGTGATTACATAGTGATCCGCCATAGAATGGTCAATGATATTAATGGTCCGCCAAATATAAAATTATACATTTAGTGATCTATGAAGTCCTAAGGGTTGGCGACTACTGTGTCACAACCCAGAGAATGCATGTGGTAAGAGTCGTGGAAGCAGACATTGTTATAAAAAATAATGCTTTTATTTCAATACTGAGCAATTTATGCTCAATTTATGAATAATTCAATATCCTCTTGGGATTAATCCCTTAATCTAACTTATAAGATTATTCAAAGCACACTTATCTCTAGATAGATCACTTATCAGCTTTCTAAGCTGATATGGTCCTCTTCAAACGAACTTCTCTAGTATTTTCACTGCTCTAAAAGGGCGTTATAGCTTGATACGAACTTCAGGATGAATGACTGGCTACTCATGATTCACGATCCATGATTAAACCTAACACATTCATTGACAGGGTTTAAATAGCATTTACTTTAGCATAAAACGAAGTCATCTCTAAAGAAAGCGGTTTTAAACTCGAACCCCAGTAAAAAATAAATTCCTCTAGAAGATTATTTGAAGAACCACGAATAGAACCCGTCACAACTTGTCTTGAATATCTTTGAATAAAGAAACTCATATATAACTGCTCAAAAAATCTTTGCAAAATTTCAGTTGGCCGCATTCACTTCCATAAAAATCTGTTTGAATATCAGTCATTTGACAGAAACGAAATTTATTTTTAGATAGAGAAATATTGCAAGGCATGTCTGTTAACTTGAAAAAAGGCCTTATGATCTCCTCGCATTGAAACAATTTAAACTTTTTAGATTTTTATTTCTTCTAGGTGATAAAATATTAAATTCATGACTGATTAATGAACGATTCTTCAAGTAAGTATGTAAAAACCTTCCAATATTAATTTTCTGGCTTTGAATAACTTTTTAATCATTTGACAGCATATTGTGAGGAGAAAAAAAATTGTTTCCTTTTTTACTCTCAATCTTTCATCTCCATTAATTAAACGGGTCAAGCATTTCGAGATTCTCTAGCGACAGTTCTTTATTTTCGTTCTTTCTTTTTGTCATTCCATAGAGCCTTTTCTGTATTTTTCTTTCCTTTGTTCCATTTATAGCATTTGTCATGTCGCTCGATTAATTTCGCTATAAGTTAGCCAGAATAAGGAATAATTGAAATTTAATCACGGCTACAGATCATATTTTTAAATTCTTTATAATGAGATGTAAGAGGAGTTTTGAAGATACTCTTGCCAAATAAAAAAGATTGTATTCGACAATGTGATCGAGAAAACTATTAAAAAATTTTACAGATATAATTTCTTCATCTTTTTAAGTTTCATTTAAGGTATCCGACTACGTTCGGAACCGTGATTTTCAAAAACGTATAAATGGATAATATTTATGATATTTTGTGTCAATTAGAATAGAAAATATATATATAATTATTTTAAGAATAGTATTACAATAAAAAATTATTTAAGTACAATATTTTGACAAAAAATGAACATAGAATTACCAATTTTCAAAATATTCTCCTTTTGCGAAAAATGTTTCTATTTTAATAATATTCTGCCTGTATATAGCTCAGACCTCTCTACAGAGGCTCAACTAGAATTTTTGAAATATACAACTTAGAAGTGGGTTTATCCATGTTTTACGACAACGGAGGGGAGGAATTTTAAGAAAAAAACGCCGATAATATTTATTTCAATGGGTTGTAACTCAGGAAAATATGTGAATTTTTCATATACCCTAGTTCAGACTCTCTGAAGAAGTCTTTAATTTATATAAGCAAAATATTATTATTATAAAAGCATTTTTTATAAAAAGAGAACATTTTGAAAAAAGGTTATTCTAAGTTAATTTTTTGCCGAAATATTGTATTCAAATAAATTTTTGTCAAAATGCCCTTAAAACAATTTTATATATGTATTCTAATCTAAGTGACTCTAAATAATATGAAAATTATCCATTTATGCGCTTTTTTAAAATCACGGTTACGAACGTAGTTGGATACCTTAACATGTCATTTCGTTTATTTTGGATCACTACAACTCTAATCAACACTTGCTTGAATGCTACCTTACTGGTATTTTAACATTAAATGTAGACAGTTTTTGAACATTACAGACACACGTTTCTTTTTTCTTAAATTTATATATGTTTATATATATATATAGTACGGTTACGTTAAATATATCTTCCCAATGAAACCAACCAATTCATTGGCTTAAAAAAAATCAACCACTCAAAATCTAATTCGCTATTGTTTCTTTCATTGTCAATGACCTATCAAATGTGGGATGATTTCTTCAAACAAAAAAAACTGTGTGCTTATGACCACACGATAGAAGTGATAACTTCAAATTTTGTAATGTTGTTTCAGGGATTAGTTCGGTGAATCAAAGAACAAGGAGATATTAGTATTGTCCTATAAAATTATTTATTAATATGTCTGTACTCATAAAGCAATATTTTGTGTGAAATATACAATCATATTTGTGAGTTAGTATTCTAAGAAGGAAACAATAAGTTTACGGTAGCTGAAATAGGTTATAAGTACTTTTGAGATTCAGAATTTTATTTAAATTCTGGCAAGCGATGTTCCGTACTTATTCGTGCTTTTATTTGGATCATTTGACATAATTAAATTGAATTTTGATTTAAAAAAAATCAACTAAAGGTTTTGATTTGCCTTTTAAAAAATCTACTTTGAAATTCCCACTTAAAATCATAATTAATTTGTTCAGAAGACTCGATCCAGCTTTGTGAATTTTGGTTGTAATTTAACAATATTCATTTATTTCCATGAATTAATTTAAACAAAGTGATAGTAAGACAGGTAATTGATTGGAAAGAGAGAAATCTAGGTCAAAACCTTTAAAAAGGGATTTAATCAAAAGATTTTTATCACATAATCTCTAGCTTATACTAGCTCTTTTGTCACTGTATGGAAGTTTTGTACAAATATATCCCGTGCTGCTGCAAGGTAAGTCTTCTTAATTATATTTTGTTTTCTTGCATTTAAATTATTTAATGTAGCTTTTTCTTAGTACTTATATACTTTATTTTGTTATTTTAAATTTTCTTTTTAGACGACTCAAAGTATATTTAAGTAATGTGATCAATAGAACTATTTGTTCATTTCTATTCTGATTCACTTACAAAAATAGATTTTTTATTCTTAAATTCGCTTCAATATTGCTAATGATAATTATACTATTTACTTAGTTCTATAAAAATTTGTCCTTTTGCTTAATTTTAGGGTAGGATTTCTCTCTCTCTATTAGCCTATTTTTAATAATATTGCATGTTTCATTTTCCTGCTTCAACTAGGATTAGAAAAAAATCCCGCATTCATTTTCGGAGAAAATGGTGGGGGGGGGTAAGCCCCACTTAGATCGAAGCTAAGAACTTTACTTTTACGGCGTACTGGTGGGGGAGGGGTGTACCTCCTTTTCCTTTTAGTGGTATATATGTCGCGGACGACCTTGTACGAACAGGTTCCGACTAAAGACGAAAAAAAGCTGACTGAGCGTTACAAACCCGAGCGTGACGTTCATTCAAGTTCACTCTTCAGCAAAACGTGCCAATAGAAGTTATCACTTCAAAAATTCTTTTATTAAACCGTTATGTTCACGAACAAAGAAATATTTGATAACGAAAATTATTTTTTTTTTCTTATCCGTTTTATCTTTCTCTTATTTCTTCTATGTTCATCCAATACAATGAAATAAATCTTTCATCCATGGAATATGGAATTTAGACTGACATTTATACATATTTAAGTGTGCTACATAGAAAACAAGTGTGCTACATAGAATAAGTGACGCTGACCGTTTGCCGAAAGGTCCGGATTCGAATCTGAGAAATCATGGATGTTTGTAAATGTATAGCACCAGGGCTGCTGGGAGTCATATTAAATATTTGGTAATCCAAAAGTCGTCTCGAAAGGTTGGTGGTTGGAAAAAGGGTTAGGAACCCCTCACCACTCCCACCTTCCAAGATGTTCTCTCAAAATTGGGTTGAAACGGAGCGAAATCGTACTGTCCCCTGTGTGGTGTTCAAAGCTACGACCAGATGGAATCTATCTTCCTTGCCGGAAATATCGATTGGGTGTTAATGTTTATGGGGTAAGATGAATACTATCAGCAAGTACAAACGTGAGTTTCATTACATCTAATCTGTATTTTCATACTATACTTTATTTTCTTATCTTACTGTGACTCCCAACCATATGTCACCAAAAATAAAACCTAATTAAAAAAATATTCTTCGGCCTCATCTTTCGGGATACTTACAATGTTAACTTTTGATAAAATCGTCAGCCAAGCAAGCGCCATCTATTGCCGAATGACCAATCGTATGGGAACAAAAGAAAATTTGATAACTTATAAACGAGATGGATTATATATATATATATATATATATATATATATATATATATATATATATATATATAATCTTTAATATTTAGTACATCGTGTATTACAGCGAGAGTGATTATCCCTTGATTGAATAGTAAATATAAAGGGAATGATGTATCGAGCCTCAAGATTCAAATGATTCCTTGGCGTACAAGAAAAGAATTGTGGAAGATTCCAGGAGTAGGAATCCAACAGCTTTCTGCAAAAAGAAGGTCCGAGATAACATCAGTCCATTGATGGATGAGGGAAATGATAAGAAGCGCTAAGTATAGATCATGTCCCAGCAATCATTTTTTTTTCTTCGCCAATAAATTGGTGACAGAAGAGGAAAATGTTTGGGTTGTTTTCAAGGACACTATTCAAGCATTATCTCGAGAGACCAGCTTTTAATACATTACAACATTGAACTTATGTCTACCTTTAACGTTGGGCTTTTTGATGACGTTTCAGAAGATTCAGACAATACTAATCATGTATTTTAATAAATGAAAATATTAGCGTATGGAAAGGTGACATTCTCTGAAAATTAACCCTTATGCGTCTTTGCTTCAAAAATTAATATTAGAACAGATGTGTTACAATTCTTTTGCATTGCCGCATAATATGGAGTAATTTTGTCACATAATTTTTAGTGGACGGAAAGGAACAAGTCCATACAGAAGTTTGTAGTTTGGTGAGGTGGAAGCCCTTAGTTCTTTCGAATCGCCATCTCCTTTCAAGACATTTTGGATGACATTAAAACGCTTTCAAAAATTTCACTTTTTAATAAATAGTATTTAAAATTTAAAATATAACTTATCGAAATTTAAAAAAAATAAAATTGTGTGTTTATTTAAGAAAGTGCGTGTGTATTACTATGTTTTGTTAAAAGAATATTTTTGTGTGTTTGCTTCTTTTATTTGCTATAATTTATGAATGTGAAATTTCATCGCTTACAAAATGAGTGTAAAATGATAAGTTAGTTGTGTAAATGACTAATGTTAATGATCTGAAAAGTTTTGTTAAATGATTGATTGATTGCTGACTAACGTCGAACTTTCAAGTTAAGCTTCGCTAAATGCAAACAGTTGGAGATTTCATGACTATTGACGTGGAGTTAGTTGAGATATGTTTTGATTCCGCGCTTTTAAGAAATTACTCGATGTTTCTACAATACAGAACCTTTCAACTGCAAAACTGTATTTAAATAAACGTTCATGGTCTTTGAGTGAAAATGTTCTCAGAAATGAAATGTGTATGTAAACGTTATTACGATATTTTTATACTCCTTTTATAAAACAATACTTATTGTATTCAGTGCAATTATGCTTAGCTGGTCTTTTTCAATTCCTACTATATTAGCTCACTCTCTCTATTTATCTTCGCGGAATTTTCAGTCGTTAATAAAATACATTTAAAGCGCTCAATTGAGCTGAAATTTTAAATACATGGTTATTTAGGGGGACAATACAGTAATTTAGTTATAATTAATATAAATTAATTGATCAAAACTAATTATTCAAAGAATTACAAATATAGTCACGTTGGCATCATTTTTGGCGAATCAAAGCTTGGAAAGGTTTTTTCTCACATTTTAAAGCACTCGTTTGAGCTGCAATTTTCTATACACTATTGTTTTGGGTAAAAATACGATAATTTAATTATAGTTAATTAAAATTAATTGACTGAAACTAATTATTTAAAGAATTATAAATACAGCTACGCTGGTTTCATTTTTAGCGACTTGTGTCAAAACTTTAAAAGATTTTTTTCTCACGTTTTAAAGCATTCAGTTGAACTGAAATTTTAAATACATCATTGTTTTGGATGATAATACGATACTTTAAAATGATAATTAATAAAAATGAATTACCACTTAATATTTTGATTCTGTCATATGTATATATATATATATTTATATTAATTGTAACTACTTAATAAAAAGTAGCTAAAATAAAATTTTTCTTTGTTTATCTAAGTAGGAATTAACTTTAAATTTTTTTTATATTACTTGTGTGCTGCTATATTTATAAAACACAGCCGATTTTGCAGGGACTAGTTAATGGAAAGTTTACAGCACTTGAATGCATTTTGAGTTGATTGTGTTATTGTTTTCTATTCTTCAGTAGTTTCTTTTTTTTTTTTTTTTTTTTGACAAAGCAGCTAGCGTTTAACTAAAATTTAAATTTTTGTAACATACATTGAATCAAAAGCGAATGTAGAATTTATTTTAAACATGGTAGAGATAGACTGTTTAATATACGTCCTGTAAATTCTACAATTTATTCCACTAAAATTATTTTTTAATATTAAAAATATATTGGAAGATGATATCATTTTTAAGGATTGGCACACAATCTCTTCTCAAGGATGGGCGTATACAATACTGTGCAAAGATTGATGTTTCTCAATACCTTCAATTACTTTTCCAGGTGTATGAAAACATAATTTTAACAGATAACTTACAATATACAATTTTTTTACATCAAAATTTATCCAAAAGGATGAATTGATTTAAACGAAACAAAAATTAAAATATTTTTTCTATCTTATTATTTTGTATCTACTTTCTGCCCACACCTGTAAATTTGCGTTAATTTGACCTTTGTTACAGTCATAACGTACTTATTAAACTCTCATCAAGAAAATAGTTTGATTGATGAGTTTAATGCAAATGGTTTACTACATAAAAGGAAAGATACTTAAATTATTCTCTTTCACACCAACTGTTTTGCAACTAACTATATAATTTAAAGTGCCTGTTAGTTTATCCCTGTTAAAACTCAATAACGGATAATAACCCATTTAATTTAACATATTATCCATTCCGTATTGTCATGCAAATCTAAAATACACTCGAATTGTTTGGCAAAGTTATTATCATAAATCTGGTTACGACGCACGTGCCTGCAGGGCCAAAGAAGAAACAGAACTTAACTACTCTGTTTCATACTTACTCCATATATTTTTTAATACCTGGAAGGAAATGAAAATAAAAAACCGTTTCTGGGAAAAATAAGCTTAAAAAACACTCGATAAAAGAGAAATTCGTCAAAATCTCACAACAAAAGCACACCGTGGCGTGATTGCAGCCCGTTCTTCAAGTGGTCGTGACTTGCAAGTGGCTGTTCAATGACGACCTGTGGTAAATCGAGCGATTAACTTCTGCATTGGACGGAGCCGAAATCTTTATTACACCGTTAATTACAGCCACTAGCACAAAAAAATGGTGGCGTTTTTCTTCGGAAAAATAAGTAAGTATTAAGAGTGTGCCCTTCTGCAACATTTTAGCACAGTCTCTTTGATGAGGTGGTCCATTGTTATTAAGGGATTTTAGAGATGTAATAGCTTCAGGGATGGTAAAGCTGCTATTAGGGATTTATCGTGAGGAAAATGTTTCCAAAAAATAAGGAAAACGCATGTGTAAGAAATCGCAGTATGTTACCAGGTCTGGTATTAGCTTGTGTCGTAAATCATTATGAAGCTCATCCTGCGGAATATGTAAAATTAGAAAAATAAGTATTATTTTACGAACGATACAAATATATTTTTCTTTTTTCTTAAATAAAAATGTGACGTGAATCATTTTATTTGCTTTTTTACTCGACAAAAAAACTAGAATTTCTTTCTTTTTAAATGTTTATTTGTTTTGTAGATATTTAAAAAAACACACATAAAAAAGAAAAAAAATGTTTCATATACCTCCTGTGAAAATAATGTACCATTAAAGACCTGCAGTGTAAAGGGAGCTGATGCACGTTAAATCTGTCGAGCTTAAATTCCTCCCGTGGGCATGGTGTGGTAGTTTGGAGAGGGGTTCAAAGCTCAGGTGTCGTCCTCACCACTTTACAGAGGCTCAAAATTATGAGGTCCGTCACCACAGTAGCACTCGTGAGTGCGCGGCGTTCGACTATCCCTCCCTTGAGAATAATTCCTACAGAATTTCCGAAATTTTATCTCTTAAGTCAACGGAAAATAGGGAATTTTAAGGAACTCGTCAGATAAGTTTATGAAAATACATAAATTTGATGCAAATTTTACATTACTATAAAATCCCAACAATGGGGTCGAATTCTTCACCAGAGAGCGTTACGATCGTTCGCCGGTCATCACGTGATTATCAAGTAAACACAATAACAGTTAACCGTATTCCACTTGCGGTTGAGTGCTGATGGTCAATTTTGCTGACATTCTAGTTTTTTATTCTTTAAATTTTTTTTAGTACTCTAAATGTTTTTAATATATTTTCTAGTCTTTCGTTTTCTGTATAGTTATTAAATATATACATGTTTTTAGTTAACAGTATTAGATTTCAGCTTAGTTTATACTTCTGTCCTTAGACCTCGTATCTTGCCTTTCTGTATAATTTTAGGCTTAGTAATTAGTTTGCTTGCCACATTGTGTTTCAAAAAATTATGAATCGTTCAATTGAACAAAATCTTGTATACTTAAAAAGCGAGTGCTAAAGTGTAAAATGAGGAGGGGGAAGGAAGCGGCTTGACGATGTCAATTTTTTTGGTGACCGAAATCGATCACCAAGCAACACAGTGAAAGGCCTTCCAAGAATTTACAAATTGCAATTTTGCAATAAAAATAAAGAAGTATTAATGTAAAATTTTCAAAAAAAAAACTATTTATAAAGCTATCAGTAATGCATAAAAATAAAAGTTGTATTGTTTTTTTAAAGTTAAAGAAAAGAGAAAAGATTTAAATTTCTTATATGACAGTAGATGGAAATCCGAAAATGCCGCTAAAATACTCAATCGAATGAAACACGTGGCTAATTGTTTAGACTACCATTATGTGATTATGACGTCAGATGAATCGAGTTCATTTACTTCAATTCATTTATTACTCATATTCAGAAGTGTTGTAAAGCTAAATTCTTATATTTTTGACAATTTAAGATTTTCACATTCACCGTTACTTCTAAAAATACCTTACATTTTTTTACCTCTAGTGTAATTAGAAGCCCTTAAAACCCCTATTTTTAAATAATCGTTGAAACTGGCCATGCTCGTTTGAATGGCGAAAAATGTAAACCAAGTACTTCGTTTTTGCTTAAAAGTTGAAGGTCTGATATAAACCCAAACATGTACCTTTTATTGTCAATTGAGCCTTTTATTTTTCTATTTCATAGCCGATTTGAAGTCTCACTGTATACATTAAAATCAATTTATCTCAAAATGTAAATTTTGATGTTCTATGTACCTTTCTGAGAAACTACTGTTCAAAAGTATGTAAATTTTTATGATATATTTATAATGATGGCAAATATATACCAAAAAAAGCTTTTTGTAAAAAAAAACTCAAATTTTTTTTTACAAATTTTTTATGTGAAAAATGGGTCTAATTTCGCAATGTTTGATAAAATATTTTCTCATTTAATTCAAAATTAGCTAAAAACTCATTTCAGTATAATAAGAAAGGTATACTTTAATTGTATGAAAAATTTCTAGCATGTACATATAACAGATTTTGAAAAAAAGGTAAAGGGTGTTTTTTAGAGGTATAGAACTTTAAATTGCAATAAAACAACGATGTATTATTCGATTGACATGAATTTTTTTTATTCGAAAGATAAACTTGGGGCATTACATTTTAAATATGATTTCTGGCATAGGACTGCCACAGCTGGCTCGGATGTAGTCCAATCTGGACGTCCAATTCGATGACTTTTTCCAACATTTGTGGCCGTATATCGGCAATAACACGGCGAATGTTGTCTTCCAAATGGTCAAGCGTTTGTGGCTTATCCGCATAGACCAATGACTTTACATAGCCCCACAGAAAATAGTCTAGCGGTGTTAAATCACAAGATCTTGGAGGCCAATTCACAGGTCCAAAACGTGAAATTAGGCGGTCACCAAACGTGTCTTTCAATAAATCGATTGTGGCACGAGCTGTGTGACATGTTGCGCCGTCGTCTTGTTGGAACCACAGCTCCTGGACATCATGATTGTTCAATTCAGGAATGAAAAAGTTAGTAATCATGGCTCTATACCGATCACCATTGACTGTAACGTTGTGGCCTTCATCGTTTTTGAAGAAGGATTCCACCAGCCCATAAAGCGCACCAAACAGTCAGTTTTTCTGGATGTAACGGTGTTTCGACATACACTTGTGGATTAGCTTCACTCCAAATGCGGCAGTTTGGTTTGTTGACGTAGCCATTCAACCAGAAGTGCGCTTCATCGCTAAATAAAATTCGCTTACGAAAATCGACCATTATTTTCGAAATAAAATTGCACAATTTGAAAGCGTTGTTCAGGCGTGAGTCTATTCATGATGTATTGCCAAAGCAAACTGAGAATAAATAACTTGACAGCTGTTAAATCGGTCGCCATCTTGGAAAGTAATGCCAACTTAAACTTCTATACCTGGAAAATAAACACTCTTTACATCGAAAACAGCCAATTTAACATTGTCACTAGAGAGAGGGGTTTCCAACAACCCTTCAATTGTGAGTTTCAGCGCCGTTGATATTCATATCCAGAGACGTTTAAAGACAGGGTCCAAAAGGGCGCGAGTAGAATGGAATTCGGGCCTTGTTGCCGATTTGAACTCGACAACGTCATAATCCGAATAATTTTAATTCAGGTTGTTATTCCCGGTCATATTCTCCAAGAAATCGGGAATTTCAAACTATACGCCAACTGGCAACAGGAGCAAGAATGGTTATGATATCATGTCCGTGTGTAGGCCTGTCATTACTGATTTACTCGAAAAGCAGCAGTCGTTGAAGTCGGTTTGAGTCGAAGTTTCCGAAATTGTGAGTCAGGCACATTTATTTGCTATGAATTACCGTATGTACGAGTAACGTATGTTTTTTTATGTATCTAAATGTGTCGCAAGTGATATTTACTTTTGTATAGGAGTTCAGGGTTTCAAGAAGTTTTAAGCTTGTGAGAGGGTCGCGCCTCTCTCTCGGGCACCTAGATGTGTGTGGGGAGGAGGAAGATACACTCTACATGATCCAATTATTCTATTTATTTACCACACAAAGTACATACACAATATCAACTAATAATAGAATGTCTCAATGTTAACCGTGAAAGTGGAAAAACGACGGCAAAACGCGAATGATTAGGAGACTATCGAACTTTATCCTTATCTTAATAAAGGATCTATATATATACATATAACCTATCATCCGATTTAATCTAATCTCAATTCAATCTTAGTGAACAATCGTCACTTTAAAAGCTTCCTCCTAACAAATATCAAGTAACTATAATTCTAATATTATATCTTGAGTAGCAATATCACATGACTCGAGTATATCTTCTTTCCTTCTCTCTCAGAAGAAAACCTCACCTATTTATAGAAAGTTAATTTAAATATCACGATTCTCTTCTTCCGAAGGGTTGGTTGTGAATAACGCGAATCGATAGCCCAAAGATTTCCCAAGAGGATTAGTTGGAAAAACGCGTGTAGATTCGTCACAAGCTTTGGGTTCGAATCCTGTTTCTTTCAAACCCGGCCATGTAGAGCAGTGAAAGGTTGATACTCGTAAAATTAATCTCGACTTCAAGGTCATCCCAATGATGTAATGTGGAAGTAGAATGATAGGTTATCAACTAAGATATCGTCATCTGATTAGCGTTCATAATCAATCAGTTCATCCCTACCATCTCTTTTATACTGATCTAGGGCAAGGGCTCTTAACCGGGGTGCATTCCTATCTTGATGTTCTGAGTAAATTTTTCGTGTGTTTCAAGGACAATTTAGCAGATTTGGCGTTTTCTTTTGTATAAGCGCATAGAAATAATTCATTGATACAATATCTATTCTCAAAGAATATCAAATCTCAATTTGATATTCTTTATTCAAAATGAAATACAATAGAGTCTTTCCTCTAACATACATCTCTAAGATTTAAAAACAATGGCATGCTATCTTGAACTTATAAAGGGTGTATTTTTTAGAGGTATAGGTCTTGCGCCATAAAACCCAACGTTCACTCACTCACTTGAGAGGTATAGAACTTTAAATTGCAATAAAACAACGATGTATTATTCGATTGACATGAATTTTTTTTGTATTCGAAAGATGATCTTGTGGCATTACATTTTAAATATGATTTCAATATTACATTTTAAATATATTTTCTTTCGTGGCAAAGGACTGCCACGGCTGGCTCGGATGTAGTCCAATCTGGACGTCCAATTTTCGATGACTTTTTCCAACATTTGTGGCCGTATATCGGCAATAACACGGCGAATGTAGTCTTCCAAATGGTCAAGCGTTTGTGGCTTATCCGCATAGACTAATGACTTTACATAGCCCCACAGAAAATAGTCTAGCGGTGTTAAATCACAAGATCTTGGAGGCTAATTCACAGGTCCAAAACGCGTGAAATTAGGCGGTCACCAAACGTGTCTTTCAATAAATCGATTGTGGCACGAGCTGTGTGACATGTTGCGCCGTTTTGTTGGAACCACAGCTCCTGGACATCATGATTGTTCAATTCAGGAATGAAAAAGTTAGTCATCATGGCTCTATACCGATCACCATTGACTGTAACGTTGTGGCCTTCATCGTTTTTGAAGAAGGATTCCACCAGCCCATAAAGCGCACCAAACAGTCAGTTTTTCTGGATGTAACGGTGTTTCGACATGCACTTGTGGATTAGCTTCACTCCAAATGCGGCAGTTTTGTTTGTTGACGTAGCCATTCAACCAGAATTGCGCTTCATCGCTGAACAAAATTCGCTTATGAAAATCGACCATTATTTTGAAAATAAAATTGCACAATTTGAAAGCGTTGTGTAGGCGTGAGTCTATTCATGATGAAGTGCCAAACCAAACAGAGAATAAATCACTTGACAGCTGTTAAATCGGTCGCCATATTGGAAAGTAATGCCAACTTAGACTTCTATACCTGGAAAAAAAACACTCTGTATATTCAATTTGCTTTGATTACTACTATCTAGGATTATTTGATGTATTCAGTGTTTTTTAATGTAACAATAAAGAGCCCATATGCATTATATTTAACATTTCAGATAAGTATATGTATGTGTATATCTTAATTGTGACAATAGTAGAGTATAAAAGTACTTCAAAAACCCTGTGTTAGTCCTGCATAAATACGATTAACATGCAGCTATAATTGAAAAATTTTGAAACTGATACTTTTAAAATTGTAATACGTTTTTAAAAATGTGCGTTTTTTTTAATTAGGCTCCTTAGATATGGTCTTTTTGGCAATAATCAAAGTATTGCAGTCAAGTTAAAAAAAAAACAAAATATCTATATGGCCTTTCAATACAAAAAAAAAGCTTTCTAAAATTTACCTTCAAGATACATGTGTGTGAGTGAGTGAGTATATGTGGGCTTGTGTTACCGTTAAAGATCGAAAAAAAATTCGTTATTTTATATAATTAAGCAATTCAGCTAATGTTTATAAAATTATTGCGTTCTAAGATTTAATTATTTATTTCACAGAATGGTTCCCCATACGTGAAATTATTAAATACAAAAAACGCTGTTGGCACTGGAACCGCAATTTTGCATTTTTTTAATTATATTTTTTATTTTGTTTCTCTTTATTACTTATCAACTAATCTTAATACGAAATGCCTTTTTGGGAGACTTTGACTATTTATCATGAATTAATTTCTAAAACGACGGTTTTGTTTTGTAGTTAAATTGTTTATTTTTCACTTTAAAGTTCTATCATCAGTCAATTTATAGGATACCTAGTTTTTTTCACGGAGTAACTAGGTAAAAAGTGAATATATTAAACTATTAAGCCTTTTTTAGTCGAATTGTTGAGTTATTTCAGGAAATACCTAAGAAGTCTATGAATAACTCAACTCTAGTTATTTTTCATAGGCTTTTAAACATATATCTATAATATGAAACAATTGTTTATGTTGGAGTGTTTATCATAATTAATAACAAATAGTTAAATCATGTGCAGTTGTTAATATATGTAACCTGTTTATTGAGATCGTTTCATATGATTGAAAAAGTTCTTTTAGAACTTCAGACAGAATGGAGTTTTTTTTTCGAGGCAAAGATAGTGATGGGTGAGCAGCACAGAGCAGGCTTTTGAACGGGTTCTAAAAAGGGCTTGGATTACTGACAGATGGGACAATTTATCTTTACACAGTTAAATTTATAGTGAATATTTTCCGCAGTACGTGACTCCAGTGTATATAAACAAGATGGTTTCTTACCACATGTATACCTGTGTCCTCTCAGACTCTGTTTTTGAGTTCTTTGTTTAGAACTACCGATCTTTTCTAAAAAATGAAAGCTACGAAAAATTGCCTTACACATAAGATTAATCACAACCCAGAGTATTTATAATTATCTTCCAAATTTACTTATTGTTTTCAAAAATAGCGTGAGAAAGGCACAAAATGAGACTGGAAAGGAATGCCTAGAGGCCTAATTACTTACACATAATAAAACTATTTTCTGTAAAATCTCTAAGAGATTGAAAAATCCACCACAAACGCTCTCAATCTGTTGTTCGTTAATTTAAAAGAAACAATCATATCCCCCGGTACAATCGATACGATTTCAATCAAAATCCAGGAAATTTTATCCGCGTTTTTCGGGACATTTTATCTGCAAAATCGCATCTGGTGGGCGGAAAAGAGACAATTGATTAATCACGGAGGGCAGTACAAGACCCCCGGAGGTAACTTTAAAGAAGAGCATAAAATAAAAGCCAACTTCCAAAGCGCCGTCGTTATTTCCTATTGTAATTACGAAAATGCGTCTCTTGTGCGCGCTCTTTCTTCTCTCTCAGAGAAGCTTGGGAAAGCAATTAACTTGTGGGGAGGCGTTGAACACGCCACAATCTTTACAGACCTGCTATATTTTATACGCTATTAACCTCTGATCTTTTTTCCAAAGCGTGGCAGCAGCAGGCGAAGGTTTAGCAAAGGCCCTCTTACATTGTGAGAAGTCGGAACCGACGATAAGGCTGTCTTTTTTCCCACATATATTGTGTCATTGTCAGTCGCATATTCAAATTGCGTTGATAACAAACATAATTGTTGGATGCGGCGTCCATATATTACTTTTGACGTCCATTACAAGTTTTCGTGTTGACACCCAGTTTCTTTTCTTTGGATTGGTAAGAAACGCCCCGAAGAAAGTCCGAAAACACAGGTCGAGCATTTTATTGTTCAACACTTTGCGTTGTGGGTTTGAGCCCTGCAGGAGGATGACATTTTAAGAATTAACGACTCTTTTGGGATAAACTTTATTATGTGTTTTAAGTGAATGTTAAATTACACATAAAGATTAATTAACTGGGGGACGTTAATTGTGTATTTTGTAAACTATATTACTTCATCCCATATATTAATATTGCGAGGTTAATTACATTGTATCTGGTTGACTTCAATTTTTTTGACAAGAAAGATCCAATTTAAAATTGAGGAAGCTAAAAGTGCGTGGAATGTAAAAAAAAGGTCAACTGGTTTGTCCAACAGAAATCCTAATAAACGTGCTATACGTTGAAGTTAATATCAAATAGTAAAACACAAAACTCTGAATACACCTTACGGACTAAAAATATACTCAATATTCTTTTGAATTCACATGTTTTTAGCGTGCATATCAGTCCGTCATATTTACGTCTTTAAAATTTTAAATTATTCTATAAACATGTATCTTTTATATTTTAGCTCGTTAAAACGTGTTAAAAATATGACAACGCAATTTTTTTAACATACAACTCGTATCTTTTCAATTCCTACTATTAGCTCACACTCTCTATGTATTTATTTATTTATCTTGGTGGAATTTTTCAATCGTTAATAAAATACATTTTAAAGCGTTCAATTGAACTGAAATTTTATATAAATGATTATTTTGGATGACAATTCAATAACTTAATTATAATTAATAAAAATTAATTTATTAAAACTAATTATTTAAAGAATTACAAACGCAGCCACGTTGGCATCGTTTTTGGCGACTTGTGTCAAAACTTGAAACGGTTTTTTTAACGGCTGAGAGAGAGAGAGCAAAGATAGAAAGAGAGAGCACAGAGAGAGAGTAGAGAGAGAACAAAAATTTTCATACCGCAATCCACAAAGGGAAATCAGAGTAAAATATCGAAACATTTTTCTTTTTCGTGACACTCGTTCGATTTTGTCTACTTTTTAACATTGCAAAAGCAAGGGACGAAATATTTCGAGCCATCAAAATCTGGAACTGTTCATTGTTTATCGGATTTAAAGTATTTAACAACTTTCCTTATTTCTTTGATTAATTCATAAGCTTTGAATACGCTTTCGTTTTATTTCAGTAAATCGTCTTTCTTTCCTTGCGGTATTCTACATTCTCCTTTGTTTGTATAAATGCTACTTTACTTTCCGTGAATTTTATGTAGGCATTTTCCGGGAATGATTGGCTCCCCCCAATTACGTTAAAGCATCAAGGCTACTTGGATTTCGCGGGTCAAAAGTTCTTGTTTATTTATCATTGCTAATGAGATGAACCTTGAATTAGAAGAACTTGAACTAATTTTAACATTCTTCTTATATCAATGCCATTCTTGGTTATGTAACAAGGTCATATGCTTGTTGAATCGATTGATAAGTTTGAAAAATGAACTTCTCACAATAAAAGGAGTGGGCATTTAAATGCCAATTTCTTGAAAAATTGCGTGACGTTGCAAAGGATAGATGTGCCGCAGGGAAATGCTGAAATCAGGTATTTCATCCAGTCCCTAAAGGAGAGGATCAATTCGCGTAAGATGTTAAAATGACGTATCTTTGGGGTCTTTTCCCCGTTGTAAGGAAGTGATTTTATCAAATCCCTGAACTGTTTCAGTGAAATGAACTAATCAGGATTTGCATTGCTAATGCTATATGGGGGGGGGCGAGTCTTTGTACTTCCTAACCCTACAGGTAGTACTATCGATCCCCTAAATGTCGACCCCCACTACCTTAAAAAAAATGGCACCATAGGATTAACATAGGGATTGATATTTTAGTGCGTAAGCAACCGAGAGGAAAGATGTTATACGTTAAAAATTTTCTAATTATTTGCCAGTTAGTTTCGAATAAATAATTTGTATTTCATTGACTATTGTTGTATTACTTACTTTTACGTTTAATAATGCACCCTATTTGTTGAATAAAAACTTTTAAACTCTTGACGCTATTATTTCACTGAAAAAGCTCAGGGATTTTTTCAAGGAAATGACGTTATTTTAATATCTGCTGTCATCTTCCTTTCCCTTAGGGATTTCATGAGATTTCCTGCGACAGATGCATTGTTACACACACAGCGATGTAACAAACTTAACATTACAATGCATTTTTTTCTCTATAGCATCTTCTAACGATTCATTTATTAAATATTAGTTAATAGCATGTACATGGCTCATATTAATTCTGGCATTATTGTGAATCTTATAGTTAGCAGCATATTTTATTATAGTACACATTCTTTATTTGAAATTATCCATTTTTATGACGCAAAAAAGTCCCCTATTTCGTTTCCTTATTGCATTACTAAACTGACATTTCCCTTTACCTGTTCAAGTGAATAACAAATTATACTTTTGAAAAACTAAAAAATGCGCTTTTATAGTTAATCGATCTAAAAAGTAAAAAGTATAAATCATGAGCGTTTTCACTTTAGGGTTGTAACTTAATCTTTTAGTCGCCAAATCTGGAAATGGGAAATTGTTAATCCTAATGATCCTGATCAGGATAAAAGAACAAAATTATTAAATTATTGTATTGTGATTGGTTCTTGACAAATATACAAAATTTAGATTTAATCTGACCTTTTAACATGGGTAAAAATCGAGTTCAAAGATTCCGTTACATACAGGTGAAGCTAATAAAAGCGTCTTAAAAATTTTACTTTATGAAATAATTATAAAAGTTATCTCTCGCGAGGTTTCACTCTTCAAAAAAAGTTCAAGTTTCTTTGATTTATTTCAAAATTTAACTGTCACCTTCGTATAGGAGAAATGTGATATGTTAATAAGACTTTATTTGATTGCTTTTGATTTTGTTAAAGACGCCCATTGAAGCTGTACAAGAGCTATTGGCTACAGTATTCGTAATTTGATATATTAATGAAACGGACCGTCTTAAGTTGATGGAAGTAATGAGTGAGGGTGGTCGATCCAGCGGAAAGGTTCTGACAGATATCAATTGTTCATGCGCTTGTTACAACCAAATTAGTTTCCAGGGCTCTGTTCAAAGAAGGGTTATGGCGGAAAACTACAATTTTAAGAGGGCTGAGAGTTGTTCGCCTATGATCTAGTCACAGATATCTGCATCCAGTGTATCGCGGCTTAAAGGTTGAGGTTTGTAAGAGGGTACGGGGAAGAAGCAGATATGATCTTTAAAATAGCTACTTTTATTCTATATTTAACACTTTATGAAATATACTATATAGATTAACTCTGGGAGCAATCTGAAATCCTAATACTTAATCTGAATATAGGAAAATTGAAAATCACTTAGCTTCAGTAGGAGCTTCTTGTAACGATCCTTCTCTAATCCCGATAGCTCAGTCAGCTCCAAGGTTATTTACCCCCACAATTCCTGGTGGATTCTACGACGACGATTAATCTCTGAATGCGCAACCGTCTAGTCACTGTTCACCTTTTCTAATTGTTGGATTTCACGCTTAACGATCAAGGAATAACCTCACACACTCAACGACAGGGCTTAAATAGTAGTACATTTGCATAAATTCATCTCTACAGAAAGCGGTTTTCAAACTCAAATCACAGTTGAATAATAGTTTCCCCAAGAGGATTAGTAGAACCCGAATAATACCCGCGTTACAAGTGGCATTCAACGGAGGGAGGTCTCTCCCATGGACTAACACATTTTTACTTTTGAACGCAAGGATTTTCAGCCACTGGACCGCAGTACTTTTGTGTGCCACCAAATTTTAAAAACTATTCATTATACTCTTAGAAAAAAATAAAACATCTGAACTAAATTGTTTGGTAGTTTTTTAGAAATAAACTTTTCATAAAATTGCTATTGACCTTTTGACTACACATGAAGAGAGAGTTATTTATTACTCCCCAAATTTAGATACAGAAAAATCTGGGTTTGTAATCCATTTGTGATAATGAATACTTCTTTAAACGAATTTACTTTGAATGCACAGGAAGAAGTAATTTCGCTCTATAATAATCTACATTTAATTTCAAAATATTCGGGAGAATGAATCGAATTCGATTGAATATTAATTCATTTTGGAATTTAAAAAAAAGACAATTATCCCGTAATAGCAAAAAAAGATTCAAAATTGTTACATTTTTTTACATTTCTCGTGAATTTGTATTTTAAATGTATATGACAAAATGAGAGTGGCATCACCATTTTCAGGAGCAAATATAAAAGAAATTGTCACACATTATCGTGCTCAAATTTTGCATTAAATTTATTCTGACAATTAATTTGTAATTAATTATTCAATAAACAATTTATTGTCTTTGTCGTACATATTATTTTATTTAACATTCAAAATTATTATCATAAACATTTTCTCATAGTGTATTATAGATAAGCAAAATTCTTTCTAACTTATTTTATTATTAGTGTATCACCAAATTTTGAAATTGTTGATAGTGCACGGCACCAACAAAAGTGGTTGAGAACCTTTGTTTTAAAGTAATGATTACGCTTTCCTTTTTTTTCCATTATATGTTTTTTATAAGTATAAACCCTATTCCCCCATATAAGAAATCTGCGTGTGGAACTGTCTGCCTCCTTGATTGTTTCTGTAAAATAATCTATACATATTATAGATTAATCCTATGTGAAAATCCTCTCAACCTTAATTAAGATATTTAATTAATCAGTGAGATTAATAAAGTCGTCACGTCGAGTTTGATTGCAGATATGTTAAGAACGTATTCTTCGAATTTAGAATTTCAAACGCTAGATCTACCGTTACAGCATTTAAAACATAACGTGGTACAATTGTGACGAATCTGTACGGAATCTTTCCACTAATCTTCTTAGGCGTCTTTTTGGGGAATATAAATTCGCGTTTATATTCCCATTCAACTCCAAAAAGATGAACGGGATATGCAAAATAGATAAGGTATTTAAGTCGAGCGTTGTGAGCTAGCAAGGTAGATGATGGAAGACTACTGAGCCAGCAACATTAACCGCAATATTAAAAGATTCCAAGAAATTAGAATAGTGCAGAAGAATTGCTGTGATTCTAAGGAAGTAACCGAAAGCTGATATAGCCAGCGGTAAATATAATTTACTTACGCTTAAAATAAGCGTTAGTTTAGTCGAATTAGTTAAAGTTAACGAGAGTTAAGAATTTGAGTACGTGTATTTCTGGGATCTCCTATTTCGGTAGACCTTACTTGATCTTGAGCTTAATTATTAATTAATTGCATTATTCGTAATTTAATTTAATATAAAGGTAAATCCCTTTAGTTGACGTAACATAAAAGTATTATATGTTATCAGAGAGATTTTTTTGAGAAATTTGAGACAGTAAATAAATTTTATTATTATTCCAAATGGCTCTTAGTGGTTCTTTGCCTCAAATTAATGTTCGTGTCCAAAGTGAGACGAGACCCAGGGGGGTCTCCACACCATAAATAGATGAAGGCCTTATAACCACACAAATTTATTTTAATACAAGTACATGATTTTCTGCCTGTAAATTTGTTCCAAGACTAAATCCTGCTGTGTGACATCTGGAAAAAGACAATGGACATCTTCGCGATATGTTAAGGAATAGGACATAAAATCATAACATTTTTATCAATTATAAAAGTTTTCCAATATTAATAATAGATTCTAGCTTGGCACTCTTGGTTTGGCGTATCGAGAGTATTGTATTTATTATACTAATCATTTTTCTCTGAGCGATTAATTTTTTCTGGTATAAAGTTTTAAATTTCGTGTCCCGTACTGTGAGGTTAGAGTTTCGCTTTACCTCCTGTGAAATGTTTCAAACTTTTCTAGATGCGGATGTGTGAATTGCAAAGTTGTGAGTTTTTATAAACACTGAGGTATTTTTCTCTTCGAAGACGAGTTTAAGCTTTAGTCCACGCTGTTTTACATTTAGCAGAAACTAAACGAAGCCCGAAGTTTTCCAGTGGCCCCCATGTTGCTACCAAAAACTAGATCCATTTATTTGCCCCTTTGATTCCATTTTCATGAAACAACCACTGTCAAATAAAAGTTGTTGGACAGAAACTTAACTTCAAAAATTCCATTTCGGCATTCCATCAAAGTTCACTCAACTCGACTAACGACTTTTCCCGCCCTTTGTCCTCGATGGGGGGTCAATGGAAGAGGCCATTCCTTAAAATTTTACTGTCAATAAGTGACTCGGGTGGGGGGCGAAAGCTGTAAATTCCCTCCCTTTACTGCTTAATCCGGCCAGATGACGAAAAGAGCAGTGAAAAAATTTTACACCCGTTTCTAGAAGACGTTGAAACAGAACTTCATTTGGATCGAAAACCGAACGGCAGTTTCTCTGCCTGTAAAAGAGAGATAAGTAATGGTAATGACATTTCCGATCTCTACCTGGAAAGAATGCAAAATGCTTGTTTAATTTTTGTGGAAATTCTCAACAAGTGTTGTTTGTAATTGGGATCTGCGGGAGCGTTTCAAAACATCATGCGATAATGTATGTTTCCTTCGAATCATATAGAAAAAACTTCCTCACTCATGTGTTCGGAATTTTAATTGACAATATTCTTACAAAAACTTTCTGGCCTGATAACTGAACTCGTATATGGACATATTGATTGAATTAATTTTAGTTTTTAATGCTTGAGTTCTAAAACAGTGGTTGAATTGTTTTTATTGAGCAAATGCAAACACATATGCATAATGAATTATTAAGAAATAGATCTTTCTCCAGTATTTCATAAATTTTACTTTGATTAAACTTTGAAATTATTATTTCAAAAATGCACAATTTTTCCATCAATTTTGTATTTTCTGGCAAGTTGCTAAGCCGTGGAATCACAATGCACATGCCATCGTCCTCAATCATGAGCTTTTTAAGATTTTATTAATTATCTCTTAAAAGAGTATAAGGATTTACTAAATCTATAAGAAAATGAATGTAAACTGCACACTGATTTGCACAACTTAAGCAACAGGTGTTTTTTTTTTTTTGCCATAACTCCTCGAGAAAATAGACACGAAACTCAGAAATGAGAGACAGCATTTTGTACTAAAACTTTGACGAAAGCATAGTTACGTAAAAAAATGAATACACAAAAGTATGGAATCAAATAAAAACAGGCGTTATTGAACTAATAGTATAGTTACACATTATAGTCTGTCTAAGAGGAAGAACAGGCTGATGTTTCTTATTATGGGTTATAACCTTCCATTACTGCGATGGTTGCTTCACACTGTCACTCTATACTCAGCCCAGATTGTCCAACAGTTCCTGAGGTAAGAGTGCCCATTACTCAGTCAGTATCTGTTTCAGTTGTTGGGTGTTCTCCCTGAGCAGTGCCGGTTTATTCACTGGGCGCTTGCGGCGGATGCCCAGGAACCCTGAGCCCGGATAAGCTGGACTTAATCAGGTTTTCTGGTAATAAATGTCGATCCACCAGTGTCAAGGGGGCCTATAGATCTTCTGCGCCCAAGGACCGAAATTAGCTTAAATCGGCACTGTTCCGCATAATGTGCAGCAAGGCGTCCCAAAGCATCCCACACATGTTCTATGGGATTTAAATCAAGGGAGAAAGCTGGTCAATCTATTCGAGTGATATCTTCACTTTCCAGTAGCTGCCGAATATCAGCAGTCCAATGTGGTCGTACAATGCCATTCTTAAGAAACGAAGTCCGATCCAATAGCACCTCGGAACAGACGTATATGGGGAAGGAGCACGTGTTTACAATAACGATCTCTGGCTACAGAACTTCTTTAGGAAATGTGGAGCTCATTCCGCCAGTTCCGCATAATACCTCCCCAGACGACAACTCCACAGCCACCGTAATTGTCTCTTTCTGTGATGTTACTGCGATGAAACAGAGCCCTGGCCTGTTTCTAAATCAACTGGCCTTGAAAATCGCTTTCGGTACTGAAACGACGACTCTCATCCTTAAAGAGGGCAGAATTCAATTGATGAGATGTCCAATTTTTGTGCTTCTTATACCAGTCTAAGCGGTGCCACCGATGGTCAACTATCAAAGGAATGCAGCTTTCAGGACGGCGGACGAATAAGTCACCTTTGCAAGGACGTCTGACTACAGTAAACAGTGGCGCTTGTCGCCTTGTTGCTGTACATAGTTGTTGAGCAATGGAGTTTGTTGACTGGTATCGGGTTCTTTTTGCCTGCAAAGCGGTAAATCGGTCATCCATTGCAGTTTTCCTCGGGCAGCTAGCACCAATCTTTCTAGCAGCTGTACCTATGGCTTTGGCAGCTTTTCCAAGTGTACGAAACGACACATTGGTTGATTCGGAATTCTTCAATTACACTGGTCAAACAACGCTTCTCCTTCAGTTTTCTGATCATTCTTCCACGTGCAAAGTCGTCCAGGTGATATCTTCTAGCCACGAAAGAACTCACTTGCAAAGAATGTCTATAATTGCGCCTCCGTTTTTCCTTTTATTGTAGTCTTGAGCTGCACGCGCCGACCGCACGCGTTTTGCATACACTCACGTCGCTTATGACGTTTTGTTCCTGACATTTGCAGACGCATCACTTTTCTACTGAATTGCGTGTTCATTATATTGATCACAATAACCTGTTTTCTGCAATTTCATGATAATGTGCTTAAAATTTACATTGTTGCTTAAGTTTTGCTCACCAGTAAAAAAATATAAAAAAAACAATATTTAAACCTACAATCTTACACTTTTTGGTACTTTATAACACCCGTAAGCCCTGGGATACCTGGTTTAACACGTTGTATACATCTAAGTTTAAAAAATACTTAGTAATTAGTTAAAAATAAATAAATAGAGGGATAACAATAACATAGTATTATCGCGTGGGACATTTTTTTCCTTCCTAGTTTATTATGTAATACCCAAAAGACATCTGGTATAATAAATGGTATATATCTGGCTAAGTTTAATACTTAATAACTAGCTAAATATCAGTAAATAGAGTATTCACAATAGTATAACATTATTCTATGGTAGTTTTCTTTTTCTTTCGAGTATTTTTTAATATATGAAGGCATGGTGTACTGGGTATAAGATCTGGTATGGATAAAAATCATGGTATAAGATCTGGTACTAACTGGATAAAAAAGAATAGGGGAATTACAATATAACGGAATCGCAATATGTATGGTATCGCCATTTTACTTACTGAAATCTACTTAAGGTGGATATCTTACGTATTTTTATAAGAAAATAAATTATGCTTTTATAAGTACGTAAACTTAAATAAATTACCTGAATAATAGAATGCACTAATAAAAATAGTATCCTTGATACTTCTAAGGCGAATACTATACATCTCGATTATGTTCCTCAATGTACACTCATGCCCAAAATTAATATCACAAACACAAAATCTGTGAAAACTGACGAACTATTTACTGTGCTGCCACGAAATTTGGCACAGAGGCATATTACAATGTCGAAAAGAATATAGAAACATAACAATATGGTGAAGAGTTTAATTGTGAATAAGGATACAAGTCATACTTCAAAAGTGGGAAATCATAAGTCAGAGATAAAGCATTTACCTCTTAAAAAGTCTCTTTAATGTGGAGTGTGACCACTGTGAACAAGCCTCACAACGAGCTTCCATATTGTTTATGAAACTGTCAACATGTATTTGTATCAACAAAATCCATTTCACAAAAATCGGAGCTTTTAATTCGTAGGCTGTCCTGGGGGAGGCTTCCTGGACCATTCCAAACATGTTCAACAGAATTTGTGATTCGGAGACTTCGAGGGCCAATCCCCACGGTGAATATCCTCTTTTTTCATGAAATTCGTCAATAGTGGGAGCTCTGTGCGAACGTACCTTGTCATCTACCAGGCCCCTAACACCCAGAATAACCTGTCACAGGCTTCAAGGGGACCTCACCCCTAATTTTAAATAAGATGACACTATGTGAGGGAGTGATTGAGTGAAAGCGAGAGAGAAAGAAAAATTCAAACAAAGTAATTTTTTACCAACGGTCTTGAAAACATGGTCAAGAATAATTTAACAAAGATACAATCTACTGCAATAATGTATACTTTCTCCTTAGCTAAAACTATATTTAAATTTTACGTTCAATTTCAAACAAAATCATAAAAAGTAAATAAACTTAATGGTGTAAAAAGTACGCAACTGTACTTGTAAAATCAAATTGCAAAAAGGATAACCAAGGAAAATTAAGGAAGAAAATTGTGTAGGCGGAAATTAGAGCGTATGTACTGAGATCGGGAAGAAACAAATTAAAAGGGAGTAATGAAGAAAACGGATGAACAGGATAAAGGAGTGGCAGGTAATTGTACGGATTAAGTGCAATGAAATGTGTTGAGATCTAAATACAATACAAATTTAAAATAAAGAAAAAACTATACTCACATACAAAATAATAAAATTTTATGAATGAAAGGACAGTGCAAACTATATAAATCAGTTATACCGAACCAAGCTATAGTTTCTTTATAAAATTAAAAACAGATGTCTTATAATCTATTGACGAATAAAATCAAAATTAAAGGAAAAAGTTTTGGGAATGATGTGTTACAACAAAATGGAACTTTCAATCGGTTTACAAAGAATAGTGTAAACCTTCCATTTTATTTATAATATCAAACTGCAAGGTAAAAAATTAAAAATTTTACATTTTTTAATAAAATTCTAAAAATCAAAATCAAGCTTTTATATGCCTTTTTTGTGGGGGATACTCTAATCAAAATTATTTTCTAATAATATATTTCTAGTAAACATTTCTGTTTGAAAGTTCTAAAAAGGAATTCTCTAGGGAATGCTTAACATAAAAAAGGGAGGTTTACTTATAATAAAAATAATTTCAAATTAATAAACAACGTTTGTTAATTGAAAATGAATCTATTAATAAAAAGGGATACAAATAAATACACTTTAACTTCACTTAAAGCAAATTTAGCAAAAACTTTAGAACTTTTTTTATTTATAAATCAGTGGTCGCGGTAGCCAAGTGGTCAAACTCGTTGCCCACGGTTTCAAGTCACGGGTTGGAGTCCTGGTACCATCGAAAACCCGCCAAGAAGAGTTGGTCAATGCTCGTAAAATTTGTAGAGATTCAAAATCCTCACGGTGATGTGGTGTGGAATCTTTCAGAATGGTGTGCCAACTCATGTGTCATACTCGTCACTTGAATGAGGTTCAATTCGTAGTAAAATTTCACAAACTTTTAGATACAGTTATAAAAAAAACTATTCTACTTTTTTTGTGTGTAGTACTTCAAAATGTTCGCAAATTATTATTTTTGTGTGGATTATATCTTTTTTTATCCTTTGGTGTTAATTATGTGATCGGATTATTACACCGAACCAATTATTACTAAATTTATTAACTGTGATCTACAACTGTCACTAAATTTAGAACAAATATGAAATTTCACACAAGTTTTTTTCAAGTGCAGTTGAGTAAACGAAGTTTTGAGTATTGTTGAAAAATTTATACGAGTATATTTAGATAGTTTTTCTCTGAACTATAACAGTTTCTGGTTTTTCACTCAACAAAGAATTCAAAGCAGCGTTTCCCAAACAGTGGGGTGCCCTCCTAGATACTACGAGGAGGGTCGTGAGTATATTGAAAAATCGAAAACAAACGATTATTTTAAAAATTTATTAATTTACTGTGTAAAAATAAACACAAAATAAAAAATATAATAAAATACACATTTGCACTGATATAAAAAATTTATAAATGTATCAGTACTTCACAATGTATTTTATAATTAATTTGTTGTTATTAATGCCACCTGATCGGCAAAGGCCAGATCAAGGCCCACGAAATTCATCATGGTAAAGAGCTAAGTGACACCTGTCGTTAGCCGTAGCTTTGAGCACCCCACAGGTGACAGAAAGATCTTGCCCGGTTTCACCCCAATTTTGAGAGAGAACACCCTGGGATGGTCAGGGGACTCCCACCTCTCTTCCCCTTCAACCAACCTCACGAGAAGACTTGCGGCTCGACGGCTACTTGATGTACCCCCCATGCCGCGAAGGCACTATACATTTACAAACATCCATGTCTTCTCCGAGATTCGAACCCAGGTCCAACGGCATAGCAGCCTGCGTCACTAACCACTATACCGGATGGGATGCTATAATTAATTTAACAATTCTAAGTTAAGAACAAGGTTAATAATTATCAGTTGCTCTCTCTCTCCATAGGCTTGTCTTATATGAAACAATATACAAAAAATAACATTTATCTAGATAATTTGTACGGTTTATAACTAATCCCTTAACTACCGATTAAAAGTTATGCGATTCGCTCCCCAGTGCCGCTTTTTCCACGTAGGCATGCGTATGGGGTGTATTAAGGAGGCGAAAAAAGGAATAAACAAGCAAATCCTGTGAAATAAGTCAATCCTCCACAAACACTGCCAAGGTCCTGTTATTTCATTCCAAAGCCTTCGGAATAATTTTATGGATAGTAGTGCACAGAAAATTTCTTACTTCGGAAAGACATATATATACGTCTGAGACAATTAATGCTTTGGCTAAGCGAAAGGTTTGTATACGCCGGTGGCACTTACGAGGTTAAAATCATATTGTAGTTTAAGAAGCACAGTATTATTGAATTCAATACATTGTTATTGTATGGAGGGGGCGCAATGAAAGTTATGATTGAATATTGGTCCGCAAACATCGGAAGTTAGAGAAGCATTGGTTTAAAAGTATTACTTAAATTTTTAAACGCATAGTTACGGTAAAAAAACATTTGATTAGTTGGAATGCGAATAAGATATGTTAAAAATTGAACTGCCTGAGTATTCACAGAATCTAAGAGTCATCCGAAATTTTTCTAATGAAGTCGAAATTCGTACTAGATATTTTTGGGTTCTGTGAAAATTGTGACTGGTAATTAGTCATTTAATTACTAATACGAATTCTGTTAAAATACTTACTTCACAATGTAGAACTAGATTTTTATTTGTATAAGGATTCCGAGAAACAAATAGTGATGTTAATGAATTGATGGGATTCATTAAATTTTAAATGGAATTCTTGGAATATCGGCAGTACTTTGAAGTATATGTTTATGCCTGCGGAGAAATATCATGTACAGTGTAGCTCTTTAAATCAGTCCAATAGTTCCTTTATTTTTTCGACATCTTTTCATAATAAGAATTGACAGGAAGAGCATCAGGCTGATATAAATAAATTGCGACAGCAATTAGAACATGAGTGTGCTAGAATATTCACAATCAAGAACGAGAAAAATATAGATTGCTGAATAGCTCCTAGTCTACCAATATAAAGTATGACATCTTATTCTAAAGGTATGCATAGACATCCATATTGAATTTTTATGCTAAGAAAAATGACGTGACGTCACAGTATGCCGCCACTAACATTGGCGATTCACCATAGCAACGATGCATTTGGCCTACAATTAGTAAAAGTATCAAAATTTTAACACTAATAAACTGTGATTCTCTTTAGAATTTCATGCAGTGTATAAGAGAAAGTAAGGTTTTTAGTTTTAAGATATTTCAATAAATTTACCAAAATAAAGGCATTGATTACCTAAAAATGTTGTATCCTATTTCAGTTCATATCTTTATTTATCGCCAACTGGCGAATTATTGTTGTCATATTGCATAGAGGTCCATTATATGGAAAAACGAGCTATTGGTGCAATTTTCTACTATATTTTTTTCTTCCGTTGCCAAAAGTGGAAATTATATCAGGATTTTACCAATAATTTACTATATCTTAATATTTTTTGCATAACTGTCCAAACATTTGTTTATAAATATGATGTTGAGTATGATTTAAGGATCTAATACGTCCTGCATGTATAAAATCGCAAAAACATTTCGAATCAACAATAGGGTTTCATGGGAAAATTCCATTTATCACTGATCATAAATTTGTTACCTTACACCGCGAACTACGACAGAATGTTTATCTAAAACATGGGATGAGTTTTTATTCAAACTATTCAACCATTCTGTTATCGCGCTGGGACTTAATCTCTTCCCATAACACAGAACTAGATTTATGCTCTTAGAGCCGAAGGTGTAATGCTTGACATTTTCCTTCCACAATAAAACCATGACTCTCAAATTAGTCTTGATACTGTTGAGTGCAGAAACGAAAACTGGGTTTTACTTCCTCTTGAAATGCTTAAGGAAATTTTGAATCTTTTTTTGAAACAAGATGGATTACAAAATCACAGCACAGACCACCGCCGCGTTGCCATTGACTGTTTAAATTTATATCACACTAGATAAGGATAGTATTTTTGTTGCAAAGGTTTTCTGTCCGTAATTTATTGCTGAGAGAACTGATATGATTTGTTTCCATTGCAGTTGAGTTCCGAATGAAATTACTAGTGTAAACATTCATGTTTGGAATAAATTTACATGCATTTTAAGTTTTTATTGTTGTATGAAAATATTTTAAGAGCTGTTTTTGTGACCTAAAAAGTTTTAAGAGAGTCTGAAGCCTATCTCAAAAGTGAAAAAAAAAATCTCATAAATTATGCACTCGCTGAAATTTATTACTTAAAGTGCTGATCATTGAAGTTTTATTGCTACGTTTGTTATTCTCTAAATATTATATTAACGAAAAAAATATATTGATAATGTTTTATACTTAATACATCATTTACTTCGTATTTTAATATTATTGGAAACTGTTAATTTTTTTATTTCTATCACCGTACATATACGTGGCAGCGATTTCCCAAGGGTGATGGCCAAGAACTCGTGGCCGAGAGTGTCATGAATTTGAACCCAGTGCCATTGAAGACCAGTCGTGTAGAGAGGCTGGAGTCATTCAATCTGTTAAGGCTCAAAATCCTTCCGTGGCGTGGTGTGGAAGTTAGCATAGGGAGCTGCTAGTTCAGATTCCTCCTTATCACTTGACCATGGTTCAAAATGACGACGTCCGTCTCCAATAGCTTTCGTGTTGTTTGGTGCCTCGACGTTAATAAATTCAGTACATATCTATGGAGAAGGAGGAGTTATATTCATGATTTATTAAGCAAACGTTTTCAAAACGACGAGGGTTTATAAACGTTTATACTTTGAATACATGAAGTTTGTTCGGCAAAACACCGTTCCTTATGAGAACAATCAAATGATACGTGTTGCCAGCAGTAGTGCACTAAAAATGTTTAAAGGAAGGGGGGGCAGGGTCGAAAGTCCACCATTTTGGTATCATGCTCCAATACGCTGACCAACATATTCTTTTGATTGTGTCTATTTTCGGGATCAAAAACAATACAAAATTAATTATTGATTAAATAATTACCGTTAATTGATCAAATTAATTATTAATAACTAACACATAATTAAATTTTACGTACTCTATACATAGGATTATAACCAATCGAATCAAGGGCTATGGGGGGTCCGGACCCCTAGGACACCCCCTTGTGACAGTATACAGTATAAAGCTATGTTAGTTGCCAATATTCAAAGTAAAATGTATACAAACATAAATTCAAGGAGACTTGAATTGTCCTATAAAGTAAGTAATGTGAACAGACATTTTATATTCCTATATTAGGCTAACCTGGTTTATTTTGACACCAGAATCAACCAAAATTTCATTGAGTCAGCTGAGGGGGTTTGGGCGTTCAGTCGGTGGGCGTACATAAGGACAGAATTTGAGAATTCAAACCCTTCCCACTGACCAGGGGTGTCGAACTCGAGGCCCACAACGAACTTTAGCGTCCCGGTCAGTATATCGACACACTATAAAATATCAAAATTTCTCCCGAAATAGAAAAGATAAAAGCAGAAAAGAGATGTCAGGTGTCAGGACATAAACATTAAATTGTTCTTGTTCTTTTATTTATGTTTATTATAATGTATTACTTGAAATATATTTACGTTTCTATGAATATTGATTTTTTTGCGGACCGCCTAAATTTAAACCTTGATTGTTTGGCTTAAGTTAGCCTTTGAGTTTAACACCCTTGCCATAAACCAACAAATTTTTAATTTTTAGCAAAGCAAAAATAAAAATTCCCCTCTGTTGTCGTAAAATATGAATAAACCCACTTTTAAGTTATATATTTCAAAAATTCAAGTTGAGCCTCTGTAGAGTGGTCTGAGCTATATACAGGCAAAATATTATTATAATAGAACCATTTTTCACAAAAGGAGAACATTTGGAAAAAAAGATTATTCTAAGTTAATTTTTTGCCAAAATATTGTATTTAAATAATTTTTTTTGTCAAAATATCCTTAAAACAATTTTATGCATATATTCTAACTCAGCAACACTAAATATCATGAAAATTATCCATTTATGCACTTTTAAAAATCACGGTTCCGAACATAGTCAGATACCTTAAGTGATAGAGCACACACAAAATAAGAAACGAGTCTTACAGTAGTCGCATATGATGTGTAACATCTGACATGTTATCGTGGTAAATACGCAATATTAACTTTTTTTCCTGAAAAAAAATACGAATCTGGTATGATTGGAAATAATTTTCTATCGAATAATTATACCTTTAATGGAAATTGTACATAATTATATATATAACAAAAGGAGTAAAAAAATGCAATATTTTATCAAAAATAATTATTCTTGTTCAATTTGGGGAAGAGTGGAGACAATAGACGTATGATAACTAAAATATGACACATATACTTGTGATTTCAAAGTATTTCATCGTTGGGTGGATGACCTGAGTACCTAGCTCTTTCGAGCTACAACCTCATATCAGTAGGTATTTGAGTGACTGTACATGATTGACTTTTGCCCTTTGTTAAGTTTAAATGCTTTAAAAATATAATAGAAGTACTGGGGATTTGGGGAAAATAAAAATCTAAAATATTAAAATGCGTTAAAATGGAGAAAAGAAGCTTCACAGTTGGCACAAAGCACCGAAAATAAAGTTAAAATTTCGATCTTGGGTGGGCGGGGCCAAGCCGACCAATGAGAATGCAGCTAGGATCACGAAAAAGTAGTTGAAAATAAAGCAGAAAACAGCTTTTTTAAAAGCTATTAAAAATATACTGTCAAGAATAAAAATAGTAGAGGAACATTTAAATAAAAAGAGATTAGTCAGAATAATTTTCCGAGGGAAATTAAAGAGTAAAAAGTAAAAATTGAAAAATGGAAGAATCTGGGGTTCGAGAGAGAGAGAGAGAGAGAACCCGGTGCATAGCATTGGGAGCGAATGACTCTGACCACTAGACCACAGGGGACTCCAGGGAAAAGGCGAAATAAGCATTTAACATGGAGAAAGCGAGATTTGAAAGTAGAAAATTAATTACATGAAGTAGGGATCTGAGAAAATATTTCTAGGTCTGTTGAAATTTGGATCAGGGATATATTTTTCAATATCCAAGATCGAGAGATTACTAGAATTATCAATATTTTGAAAGAAGTTTGTTGCAATATTTTTAATGAACTGTCTAATTGACAGCATTTTATTTGTGGTCCTGATGTCAATTTCAAAGTATTTAAAAACCGTTGAAAAACAGAGTCAATAACAGTACCACTGTTAGCAGTCGAAACATTCTAATGTGTGTTCATTTCGAGCTTGATTTTATCATTTATAAAAGCTATGAGCGGTTCAGCTTTTGGCAAACTGAAGTTAAAGTTAAAATCACCACTCAAAATCAGGGGAAGCGAGTGATAATTTTTTTAAAAAAGCAATACCACACACACACCTTCGTTAAATGGTAAAAGTACAAAATGCAGGAAATCATTAATTTTTTTTAACCGTTTGATTCGAAGAAATGTATACGACCACCGAAATCACCGTTTTTCAATTTTCAAATAAGCATTCTGCCGGATTTAGAGTCAAGCGTTCGAGTGCTTGATGGCTACTAGAGTTGGACCCCCATGCGAGGTAGCGAAACAACACAGCCCTGCACTCTCATTGCTCAAATCAAGTAGCGCGCACTTACGTCACGTCCTGTTACACACATCCGTCCCTTTCCACGAAATCACTTCCACAAATATCCAGCAACCGAGAGGAAAGATGTTACACATAAAAAAAAAGAAAGAAAGACAGAAATGAAAAAAAGGCTAAACTAAATTACTCATACTCTTTTCTTTGCCTCTTATAATAATTAAATTTAAAAAACACTTTATTTAAACATTTCAAGAATTTTTTGAAAAGCACATTATCTTTGACAGAACCAGCTCGTAAATCATTCAGCCTCAGAAGAAATTTACTGTTGTTCGCTTACATATATGTTCCCAATGAAGCAAAACCACTTAACAAGGATTAGCATTTTAATTATTTCCATCCACTCGCAGTTAAAATTTAAAGGCAAAGAACTTTCTCAGAAGTAAACAACTAACATTTAAATCATATCCCTTCCATAAAAGCAAACAGAGATAATCAATTAAGCCAACCATAAATTAAACCACTCCTTTTCTTTGCAAATAAAAGCGCACTCTCGCAGGACACAAATAAGCAAAAGAATGGGAAAAAAAGAAACAAAGAAAAACATTAAAAAGGTCCACCACCCACATAACCCATTTAGCCATTGTCACTCAACCCAGCTCCCAGTAATGATTTTCCACTCTTCTTAAATCCTAAAAAAAAAAAAAAAAAAAAAAAAAAGTCAACTCTTCTTGTGATAACAAGCAACTGGAAGCAGCTTTCTTATTTCGACCAGAAAGACATAAATTATTACGGAGTAAAATATAGTGGCTGCCCAGTGCAGGGTCAAGGCCCGGGGCCCTCCTTGTTAAAAGATCGTAATGAAAAAAGGCGGAACGAAAGCTCTGACGCAAAATTCTTCCGAATGCATCCTCCTGAGGGATTACAAAGCGAGGGACTGGGAAGACGCGAAAGGGTTTTGAGGTTTTTTAGAGCCAGTTATCTATCTTTTATGCGTCCAACATCAACTACCCGAGAACAGAAGACGCATGGGACCATCTTCTGGATGGGATTATCCGTGTGAGGTTTGACCTTTCGTCGTGTCTCGGATGCTGTCGGGTCAACTTCGGTGGTCCTCGTCTTTCCGAAAGAGACAAGATTGATGTCATTGATGGAGATGATTGGGAAGACCGATTCTTTCTTCAAAATGCGGCTTTTGTTTGAGCAGGGAGTTCAGAACCTTTGATTCGGTAACGATCTCGCCAAAAGCAAACTTTTCTCTGGTGTGTTCATCAATTTCTTAAGTAAATTCATTTATTTACTTGTGATAAATTATGTAGCTACCCATGCTTCTCCTAACGCATGATACTCTCGGGGAGAAAATATCTTAAAGCAATATTATATTACTTTTTGCATCTGGCAAATAGGATTAATTGATTCGCCTGATCTTTTTAAAGAAGATTGAGTGAATTATTTATTGAATTTAGGTTTATTTATTGCAACAAACTAGCAATGGCTTGCAGAATAACATTTTGTCGATGGAAATTTCTTTCTGTTAACTTTTTTAAATATACTATTTTCTTTCCAAATGCAGCTCTGTTCTGTGAGTTTGATATTTACATTAAAAATATGACCCGTTTCTGTAGAATAAGATCTAAAATTCTAATAACTCGCGATGAACTTAAAAGTATTATTATTATTTTCATTATTGAAATTGTTTTATTTTTAGACTTTTTCACAAACTGTGTAAGCAATGATCAATTTCTGCTACTAAATTTCCGTTTCAAGACAAATAAAATAATTCAGAATTATTTCTTAAAAAATTATTATTTAGAACAGTAAATATTCGATTTCTTGTTTATTCTCGTACATTTTTCATGAAAGAATGTTTTGGAAATTTATCCTTCTTAACTCATTTTTTGTGAAAATATTGCATTTAAATATTTTTCTTTAATAATATTCTGAGAACAACTTAATGCGCAAATTCTAATTCAAGTCACACTATATACCAAAAAATGGTTCAGTTATACGTTTTTGCAAAATCATGGTATCGAACGTGGTCAGTTACCTTAAAAGTATTATTGCTTAAAGCCATTGACAATAATGTGTAAGTTACAATATAATATCGAATGAACAAAATACATGTAAGATACTGATATGTCATTGATATATGTGTATTTATATTAACCTTAAGATATTGGTTGATTAGTTTAAATTGAACTAACACTCGAGGGCTATTAATAATGGATCTCATAACCCTGAACCACCGTTAACCCTTTCGCGACGGGTGTGTCATATATGTACTAGTCTCAAACCCCTTTATCGGGTGGTAGGTCGTTCATTGGCACTTTTCCGTGGGGACGGTTACTCCTGTAGAACAAGTAAATAACGCACCAGTGCATCCCCCAGCTGCCGGTGACATTTGGGGAGAATGCATATGTGATACACCTGTCTCTACAATGTTTTCTATTGATCAGTAAGTAGTCACGAAAAGGTTGAATAAAGAAAATGATATCTAATAAATCCCTATTCCAAAGTTCTAAACCACTCTGCTGATAACATTAAGATGTAGTAAAACGTATTGTATTTCTTGCATTGCCAAGACATTCACATGCTTCGACTTAGCACTAACACTGCTCTTCTATGGTAACCGAAGTTGTAGTAACTAATGGTCATGGTCACGAAATCGTGGCCGGCGTGTGATGAATTCGAGCCCTAGTATCACTGTGTAGAGGGGTTAGTGCTCGTTAAATCTGTCGAGTTTTAAACGTCCTTCCGTTGATGCAAAAATAATATTTTCTTTAATACTTTCTATTAAAAAAATTCAACCCTTTCCTTCTCATTCCGACGAGATGAGGCAGCCGGTCGAAAGACGGACTTGGTTGTCATGAAGATGTGACGTCATTTCTCTTCATTGCCCTTCAAAGGTGAAACCGAAACTAAATCAACTGGGAGAGCGGTTTCCCACTCCTCCTTCACCAGCTTAGCTATGCTGCAGTCGATGTGGACTATTCTTATGTAACAAATTCCTCTCTTTTCTCAACTAATTCTGATGAGGAGCTTTCTCTAAGGTTCCACTTAAATGTATAACCGTTACCGTAACGTCCTTTCGTTGGTAACGTGTGTGAGTTAGGAAAGAGGGTGCGACCTAAGAGGGTTGTCCTCGCCACTTGACAATGATTTAAAATAGGTACGTCACCAATGCGACATTAATAAATACTCCCTTATTCGCTTGAAACAATATTGAAACCATTTCGGCATCAATGTGCTTATTTTGTTTTCCACTACATATTGAGGATAATAGCCACTCATTAACTGTAACTGTAACTGTGGTGCACTGTAAATTAAATTCAATATCAGGCAAACAAGTGTTATTTAAAACATAAGATTTTTCATAGATTGTTTACATTTTATTATTAATGTAACGAATGAAAACAAAAATTTCTATAATTTTCCGTGGACCACCGGTTGACGACAACTGCTCTGTACAGAAAATAGGAAGGACTTTAATTAAAATCAAATCAAACCCAAAACGTCCATCAGTAATTTTCATAAACTTTCTTCTTTTCATGTACTCAAGCAATGCCACTGTTAACTACCCCTTTTAATTACACTCAAATAACTTCTCGACAGCTGCGAAAGGAAAAAAGGGTTTCACAGTTCAATAAACACATGCCGTTAAATGGCGATAAGAGATAAACGGTTGGAAACAACAGGAAAGGAGACAAAAGCTGTTTTGACACCTCAATAAGATGATCCATCTCTATAAACCAATCTCCTCTTTTCAATCACTGCCCCAACCCACGTCATACGTTTCAAGGACTCTCCCATTTTCCGCATTCCCACTGTTTGTTGTACCCGCAGAGAAAAAGAAGATATGCAACAAGTTCATGAACCCAAGGATAATCGATGTTTTCTCTAATGAGACTGACTACAACAATATTTGAGACGATTCTTTTTCCCCCTTGTTTATTCTGAGGTATGTTGTTTCATGCAGAGTCAGAATTGAATGCGTCATTTTTTTCTCCAAAAGATTTCAAGAAGAAAAAAAGTTAGCGTCACACAAAAATGGAACCCGAGGGCACTTGATGACGAACCTTAAAATTCGAAATCACGATCAAGTGACAAGAACCGCACTTGAGCTGACAACCTCCTCTCTAAACAGCCATAATACGCCAACGGAAGGTGGCCGCGGTAATTTAGTGGTTGTGGGCACGAGTTCGTAATCGGAGTGTTGAAGGTTCGTGTCCTGGTGCCACTGCCGTATAAATGTATAAATCGAGGCAATACACGTTAAATCTGTCAAGGGTTAAAGTATTTCCGGATGGTGTAGTAGTGTGAGGGGGAGTTGTGAGCTCAGTTGTGACCGAAGTTTAAAATAACGAGGTGCATTGCCAGTAGCCCTCGTGTTGCTTTATAGTGTGACGGTAATATAACTCTCCCTCACTCCCACCAACTTAAGGACTTTGTCTCGACAGATTTAAAATGGATCAGTAAAAAAAAGGAGAAGGTAGAGATTTAAAGTAAAATAAATGTATACGGATTGATTGATTGATTGAATATTAACGTCGCACTGTTCAGCTACACGAGGGCTTTTGGCGACGGATCACGTAATTTTGAACCATGGTCAAGTGACGTGGACGACACCTGAGCCGGCACCCCCTCTCCTAACTACCACACCACACCAACGGGAGGACGTTTCAGATCTCAACAGATTTAACGTGCATCGCTGCCCTACACGGCGGGTCTTTAGTGGTACTAAATGTATACGGAAGATGCGTTCATAAATAAAACCAGAAGTAAATATTTTCTTAGATAATTCTGCTTTGATTATGTTGTTTTCGTATTATAACACTGAAGAGTCAAACAAACTGGTACACCTGCCTAATATCGTGTAGGGCCCCCACGAGCATACAGAAGGGCCGCAACACGACGTGGCATGGATTCAATTAATGTTTGAAATAGTGCTGGAGGTAATTGACACACACCATGAATCCTGCAGGGCTGACCAAAAATCAGTAGGAATAAGAGGAGGTGGATATCTCTTTTGAACAGCATGTTACAAGGCATCAAAGATATATTCAATAATGCTCATGTCTGGGGATTTTGGTGGCCAGCGAAAGTGTCTAAATTTAGAAGAGTGCTCCTAGAGCTTCTCTGTAGCATTTCTGGATGTGTGGAGTGTAGCATTGTCCTGCTGAAGTTCCTAACTCCGTCGGAATGCACAATGGGCATGAATGGGATGCTTAAGTACAAGTCACCAATCAGAGTCAATTCTAAACGTATCGGGGGTCCCATATCACACCCAGTGCGCATGCCCCATACCATCACAGAGCCTCCACCAGCTTGAACAGTCCCCTGTTGACATGTAAGGTCCATGGATTCATGAGGTTGTCTCCATACCCGTACACGTCTAACAGCTCGATTCAATTGGAAACGAGACTCGTCAGACAATGCAACGTGTTTCCGATCATCAACAGTCAAATGTCGGTGCTGATGTGTCCAGGCGAAGCGTAAAGCTTTGTGTCGGGCAGTCAACAAGGGTATGCGAGTGGGCCTTCGGCTCCGAAAGCCGTATCAGTGATGTTTCGTTGAATGGTTCGCACGGTGACATTTGTTGATGGTCCAGCATTAAAATCTGCAGCAATTTGCGGACGGATTGCGCGTCTGTCTCTCTTAAGGATTTTCGTCAGTCGCTGTTGGTTCCGTTCCTGCGTGATCTTTTTCCAGCCGCAGCGATGTAGTGTACTTGATGTTTCATCGGATTCCCGGCATCCTCGGTAACTCGTGAAATGGTCGTAAAAGAAAATACAAATTTCATAGCCACCTCGGAGATGCTATGTCCCATCTCTCGTGTGACGTCTATAACACCAAGATTAAATTCACTGTTCGAGCATGCGCAGTGGGCGCCGCGCGGCGGTGATTAAGTGTATTAAACAAAACGCGAATTAAGAGTTTTCAGAGTGTGTGTGGGAGATCAGATGAGCGAGAGCGCGGAATTACGATGCCCAACGCAAGCGCTCCGACATACTCCCTGAGCAACCGAGTGTGAAAATGAAGGAGTTGTGTCAACATCCTCGTCTGGTTTCCTGAGACAAAAACACATAGGGACCACTCCCCCAACACTCACTTAAATTTAGATAACCCACCATTGTACTAACAATTGTGCTGAGACACTCGTCTATAGGCTTTGCCGTACCGCTGCGCCATACTCAGATTGGTTCCGTATCTCTTTATTTGCATACGCATGTCTGCACCAGTTTATTTGGCTCTTTATTGTATATTACAGTAGATATTTAGAAATACCGAATCTAATTAGAAAAGTAGAATATTACAGATTCTGGTCATTGAATTTTGGTTCATTTCAGCAAATTCACGCGATACTCATGACATCGCAAGAATCTAAAAAATTAACACACACAAATAAAGGATTAGGTCTAAAATATTATCTTTTTTATTTTTAAGAAATAAGTTTAATGAAAAATTAATTGAGTGTATCGCATTCACATGCACAACGTGTCTACTCATTACTAAATGACATCTGCAATTTTTTTTCGCTAAATGTTTATTGATTAAGGGATTGATTTCATTAACGTCTAATGCGAGGAAGCACAAGAAGTATCTAACAACAAATCTCATAATTTTATATATAAGCCATGGTCACCATGCCACTTAAGCCGCATTCACACCAAGGCAGTCAGCATCGAGCGTCTAGCCAATCAGAGACTTCATCCCGCCGAGATAAAGTCTTTGATTGGCTAGACACTAGACGCTGATAGCCTTGGTGTGAATGCAGCTTTACAGTGTCACCTCGCTCTCTAAATTTCCACATCACGCAAAAAATTGGAGCCTTTAATGGGACATGGCTCGACTTATTAAAAAAAAACGACTTTGATTTAATGGCTTTTACAAATTTTTTGCTTTAATCCAGGGGTGTCTAACACGCGGCTCACTGGCCACATGTGACCCGCCAGTACGTAAGTTGCGACCCGTCTTCTATTTTTAAAAATTTTAAAACATCAGGTTTTTAAACTTTTTCGTTTTGAAATTTATTTGAGAGGAAATATTATTTATATATATATATATATATATATATATATATATATATATATATATATATATATATATATATATATATATATTTATTTTATATATATATATTATATAAATATATATATATAAATAATATATATATATATATATATATATATATTTATATATATATATATATATATATAAATAATATATATATATATATATATATATATAAATAATATATATATATATATATATATAAATATAAATAATATAAATATATATATATAAATAATATATATAATAATATATATATATATATAAATATATATATAAATATATATATATAAATATTTATATATATATATATATATATATATATATATATATAAATAATATTTATATATATATATATATATATATATATATATACACTGGTGTGCAAAAAATTAAGGACGAGACGGTTTTTTCAATATAACTTTGTACAAAAGCTTTCAGAATCAACACATTTAATACCGTAAGATCCCAATACGTAAGGACATGTGTAATGTAAGCAACACTTACTAAAAGAGAAATCAGAGGGATAAAAACAAGCTTGATTGAAAAAGTAGCACGGATCGCAATGCGACTGAAGGCCGAAACATCCCTGTGATGGGTGTCCAGCAAGAAACATCCTGTCCTTTAGTAGGGGATATGATCTCCCCTGACTGCTAGGCAGGTTTCACAGCGTCTGCCCATGCTGAGAATGAGGGTGTCAATGAGTTGTTGAGGCATTGCTGCCCATTCGTCTTGCAGCGCCAATCGAAGCTCCTGAATCGTTACTGGTGGTAAGGTACGAGCTGCCAAGCGTCTGCCTAGAAAATCCCATACATGCTCGATGGGACTGAGATCCGAGATCGTGCCGGCCAATCTATACGTTCAATATCCTCACTCTCTAAGCGCTGTTCCGCAGCTACTGTGCGATGACATGGTACATTGTCGTCCATGAAAAGGAACTGCAGACCCATAGCGCCTCTAAAAGACGCACATATGGAAGTAGAATCTCGTTACAATAACGGGTCCCGTTGACTGAACCTGCGTCGAAGATGTGAAGGTCTGTACGACCACCAAGCATGATGCCTCCCAAACGAGAACACCGCGACCTCCATACCTGTCCCTTTCAATGATGTTCGAGGGATGATTGCGGCTTTCCCGCTCTCTCCAGATGAGTATGCGGTGAAAATCGCTACTCAAGCTGAATCTGCTCTCATCTGTAAAGAGTACTCGTCCCCATTCATTGCCTCTCTAATTCCGGTGTTCTCGGCACCACAGAGAACGCCTTCTCCGATGGGCAGGCGTTAAAGGTACACACCGTACAGGGCGTCGTGCAAACAGACCAACACCGTGCAGTCTTCTGGCCACGGTAAAACGCGATATCGGTCGCCCAGTCGCCTGTGTCGTGTGTCTAGCGATTTCTCCCGCTGTCTGCCGCCTGTTTCTTCTGGCCTGTAAGACAATGTACCGGTCATCTGCGGGTGTGGTTCCTCGTGGACGACCACTACTGAACCCCGGATAGCTGTTCCTGTAGTTTGAAATTGTCTCCAAAGTCGTGAAACGATGCTGTGAGCAATTTCGAACTCTGCAGCCACACTTGTCACACTGCGGCCTTTCCTCCAACTTCCCAATGATTCGACTTTGGGTAAAAGCATCCAGATGTCGTCTAACAGATGGATTATTCGCCATTTCTCGCTGAGGCAGCAACTCTGTGCGATTTTAACTGCTATACGACGAGCAATCTCTTTGCCAGAAATACTGATCTTACACCGACAACATGCTTTATACTACTCAGACACTCCCCCATTACGTCTACCTGCATATCTGCGCATGTGCTATCGTACATCACCATACTTAATCTCCTGATTGGTCTTTCTGTCCACTCTGCCTCTTCGTTCAGCTGATATGCTAATTTTTCAACTTCGTCCTTAATTTTTGCACACCAGTGTATATATATATGTAATAATTCCCTCTAGCATCCTTTTAATTAACTCTTTTAATAATATTGAAATAATCTTTTAATTATTTGGTTTGAAACTAACACCCTGATCTTAATAGTAATCGATGAATATTATTGCATGAGAAATCCCTGTCCCGCCCATTCTATCCAATCAGAACTACGATTACGTAATCATCACGCGCTTGCACTGTTGGTATAAAACCAAACACCTTGTGCAATCGCTCTCTTGAAGACTGCTGGCGCAGTCTAGATACCTCAGACTTAATAATCACCGTTAATCGCACTCTCTTCTCTTACTCTTTGCCGTCGTCATGTAAAAATGTAAACAGCTGCTCTCAGTGTCTTTGTGTTGTGTCTGTCAAGATGTCACTTCTGCTTGTGTTTCCAGTCCACTATGCTTTATAATCGTCGCAAGTTGTCTCGTGAACATGAAAATGTACCGTAAATTTGTCCTAAGCTTTGCCACAATAAAGAAGACGTATGTTCACTGAAGATGTTTTACTGAAACTCGGCTAACACTAAACAAAAATATACCACTCGGCCAATATATATATATATATATATATATATATATATATATATATATATATTATATATATATATATATTATATATATATATATTATATATTATATATATTATATATGTATTATATATATATTATATTATATATATATATTATATATGTATTATATATATATATATTATATATTATATATATATTATATATATGTATTTTATATATATTATATATATATTATATATATATATATATATTATATTATATATTTATCTATATATATATATAAGACGCATTTGTTGTCTGTTTGTCTGTTCCTCATAACTCGAGATCCAGACACTCCAAATAACGTGAAACTTGGTACACGTACGCAACATTACACGAGAAAGGTTCTTAAATAGGTTTAGCGTTCCTAATTTCTTCCAAATTTTTTAAAATTTAATTTTGAGTGATTTTCCAGTGTTATGACGTCATATGTAGTCACGTTTCTGACTAAGTGGACTATTTATACTTTACATGCAGTTTTTCAAGATTATTACATATTTTTACTGTAGCTATGTTTATCGGTTGGAATATTTATTCAATTTTTCTATTCTTTGATATTTAATTAGATTATTTTTGGAATAAATAATTTTTTAAGGATTATTCTTTTTAACAACTAAAATTTTGTTTTGTTGTTTTGGCAACATTTAGGTATTATAGCGGGATGTTTATGTATGTGATTTTGCTTGCAAATTACAACTTATTTATTTATTTCTTTAGAATGCGAAGATTATAATTTTGACGAACTAAAACTTCTCATTGATAAGGGTTATATTTCAGTTCGGTTCAAATGTAGTATAGGGGGCCACTTTGATTTGGCGATTTTTCTTCGGATTTTTCTATTTTTATCTAAATGTCATGGTGAGATATCGAATTCATTCTAAAAATAAATAATACCGAATAAAATACCTTGAGACCACTTTAAGTAACCAAAATAAAGTAACCAAAATAAAGGACTGCGCCAAGTAGCCCCCTATACTACACTTGATCCAATAATATGGTTCTTTGCAATTTCATGTGTCTTTATTTTAACCTTTAAGGGTATATTATTGGCTTCAGTGCATAAAATTGCCATGCAGAAAATCATACTTGGGTAATCCTATTGCCCAAGCAAAAGCAGTGTTGGTAGTAATTACATATCAAACTGGAATAGGCATCAGAGAATGAGCAAAACAGACAAATGGCTTAATTACCTGTTGAGGAAGCAGGTGGTCGTAAGATAAATTATTTTTGGAACTTATGTACTATCCTGACAATCGCCAACATTCAAAAAATAACTTGCCAAATTGGCAACCCCTGATTTTACATGTCATATATATATGTTGAATTTTGGGTCGTGCTTCGTTTCATATATCACCAATAGGTTGCGGTTATTATATGTAAGTACCTTTTATTTTTTCAAATTATGCTTTTGCATTGATAAAGTTAGTTCAGTTCTTTTTATGTCGGTTAATGTTAGTATTGTACTTCATTTTTCAATTTATTTTTATGCTCGGGATATATATACTTTGGATAATTTTTGTAGTACTTGCGTATTATTGCACAGTCGCCAACGTTCAAGACAACTCGCCACTTTGGCAATCCCAACTTTGTATGCGTTGAATTGGCAATCATTTGCTTCATTTTGTATAATGTCACCAATAGGTTGCAATAATACATAAGTACCTTTAATTCTGTACATTACTATAACATTAGACTGGCTGCAACATACCAATTTGGCGTGATTTCAAAATCATGCCAAAAATGAGTAGCCAACCAATATGAAATTAATATTACCATTAATATCTTAGCCTGTTTTATCTTTCCCTCGAGTAATCCTTAATTAATTCAATATATATATTATATTTTAGTACTTACATTTTTTTGGTTATTATGTACTGCAAATATTTTTTGCTCATTGCGATGTCTTTGGCAAAATTAATCAGTGGTATTTTTCTTAAATATGTTTTTTTTATCTGTTTTTGACAATTTTTAAAATTTTGTTTGATGTCTGTCTGAAATGCAAATAGCAAAATAAATATTTTACAATATATATATTGTGTTTGTATGAAAATGTTTATACTGATTTATTCAAAATATTGAGTCGTCTTTTATTTTTGATATCTTTTTAAGATTTAATTTTATGTTATAACTAGCTATACCCAGCTAAATGTTGCTGTGGCTCAGTCAGCTTTAAAATACTGGTATACCATAAAGTATGTCATGAAGCTTACAAAAAGTAATAATACACAAGAATTCAAACAAATCTATATGCATATAAGACGCATTTGTTGTCTGTCTGAATAAACTTTCTTCACACTACATCATTTGGACAAATTTTCAAAATTTGTTTGTGTGATTAGTAATTAATTATAATGCTGTAATTTTAATTGAATAGGCAGATATTGCATTTTTAAGTATAAAAATAGTTATAACTACTGTACTGTATTTTTTTCAGTGAACGAATATTAACATCGCACTGTTCAGCTACATGAGGGCTTTTGGCGACGGACCACATAATTTTGAACCATTGTCAAGTGACGTGGACGACACCTGAGCTGGCACCTCCCTTCTCCTAACTACCACGCCACACCAATTTAGCAGGAATATTCTACCAATACTTAGCTGGAATATTCTTTGAAATCCACTCTTCCAAAAATATATGACAGCACTGGTTCTATGATGAGTATTTTAGCGGGGGAAGGCAAATAGTTTTGTAGCAGATATTACATTTTCAGCTGCCAGAGTTTTCAGCGGATTGCAAAGATTATCATATTTGTCCCCCAAAAATAGTTAATGTCAAAATTTAAGTGTCTTATGTTTTTGTATGTTTATGGAGACCTTAGAAAAGGATTTGACTATTTATTTTAAGTGAATAGTGTGTATAATTAGTTTTACAGTGGAATATGTTTAATTAATTTATTAGCTTTAACCGATTAAATTTCCCTAAGTGGAGTATTTTGTTTATGTATGTCCCTTAATTTTCAATGCAGTGACCTAAAAAAAATATTGCATGAAAAAATTGCAGTAAATCATAATGCGGTAGAGAAATCATTAACGTACATCGCTCTGCCCCTACACTGTGGGTCTTACAAAGCTCTAATAAAGTTTGAGCTATGAAAGTAGCTAGACATTTGCCAACTTGACTCTATTGTCAACATTTCGCTTTTTTCCATTGAATCGCCATTGTTATTTAGGAAACAGCGTTGCTTGCGAGTATTACAATTTTAACATAAAATAAATTCAACAGAAAGTTATATTAATGTATGACACATTCAGTTATAAATTATTTAGAATATTTTAAGCGTCACAAAACTTTTAACAATGTGTTACTCTTGCTGAGCAGACATCAGCTTAGGGAGGTATTTTCAAAAATCAACCCTCAAGAGTGTTACGGGAGTTATAAATATAAAAAAAAAAATCCTTTTATCAGCTATTAGATCTACAGACTTAAAATTTAACAAAGGTATTTTTATCTTTCTTTTTTTTTTCAGCTAAGATATGTGAAAACTTTTTTGTTTAATTTCCAATTCACTTAAAATTAACTCATTAAAAGCTTCTTTATCCTTCAATCTGTGTTGTTTAACTTTTCAGTTCACCCGTGCGAAGAATGGGTATACCAGCTAGTATATATATATATAAAAGAAATATGTATTATATATCAAAAATAAGAAATAATAGATAAAGAACATAACAAGAAATAGCATAATAAAAATATAAAACCTGAACATGAAGAACAAAATTATAGAGAAATAAAAAAAAAAAGAAACTACAAAAAATAAGAACCTAGCGAGTCAGAAAGCAATTTCGGACTTAGGACCGAATAAGTGGGGTTAAACTAGTTTGAAGGCGCCAACTTTCCCCTTTGCAACTCGGTAGGAAAACCAAATAAATTAAAATAAACAAAACTTCAGAGTTTGGATAACTCAGAGAGTATGAAAAAACCACTCATTACTATTATGTAACAAACTCTCCCAAACTCTTAATGCAGAAAAATCACAAAATAATTACGTAAGAAAAGTAGAAAAATGCTAAAACAATTACATAAGAAAAGTATCTTTCAAGAAATAATTTAAGAAAATTTCTTTACTCACAGAGCTTTTACGAGGAGAATCAAGCGTCTTGACATTAATGAAAATCGATTATTCACCAAGTTAAAAAATTCGAAAATACATAAACACATCTTTGGAGCTGACTTTTAAACCAGCCAGCAAAGACAGGTATAAAAAAAGACGACAATCAAATACGGTAGAATTTGAAAATGGTTGATTGTCAAAAATGTAAATTTCTTAGGCTCTAATTTGGTTGGTTGTCAACAATGTGTAAGATGTTCAAGATGTGTGTGGAAAAAATGTAAACTGTGATATGAGTGTTATGATATAATATTCACAGCAAGACCACTAACATGCTGACTTTGAATTCCTATTGTTGCGTGGTGGTTTTGGAATTTGAAGTAGCAAGACGGTTAATGTATTTGTGATAAATATAAGTTCTTAAGAAATTAAAAGGTATTCATGATCTAAACAACATTGAAAAAATTGTTTTATATTATTGTATTTATCTATTTTGTGGGTAGTTAAGTTATCATTTCTAACTCTGTAAATTGATATATGCAAATTACTATTCTATACGGGAATTTTAATTATATGGAACTTAAACGAATCTCTTTTGTCAAAAATGTTACTGACTACATTATTGTTAATAAGATGCAAGTCTATATCCAAGAATTCCACAATATTAGAGTTGAAGTTAGTTTTAAGGAGCTTGAGATAATCAGGGTAGAACGTAATATTTGGTTTGTATTCACTATTTTTACCAAAAATTATTATGTCATCTATATAACGATAAATCAAGTAAGAATCATTTGCAACATGATCTATTTCAAAAAAATGTAAATATAGGTTCGCTAAACAATTACCAGCTGGACCACCCTGAAGTAATCCTTTGATCTGTTTATAAAGATTCTGATCAAATGATATATATATATCATTATATATATCTGATATATATATATATATATATATATATATATATATGTATTATATATTATATATTTTTATATATATATAATATATATATATATAATATATATATATATATATATATATATATATATATATATATATATATATATATTATATTATATATATTATGTATATATATTATATACATATATATATATATTATATATATATATTATAAAGGGTATTTTTAGAGGTATAGGACTTTAAATTGCAATAAAAGAACGAGGTATTATTCGATTGACATGACTTTTTTGTTCGAAAGATAATCTTGTGGCATTACATTTTAAATATGATCAACAAGGCGTAGATTCATCGAATGGGCCCAAAACGAGATTGCCGTTGTTCCCGATTTTCATAAGCGAATTTTGTTTAGTGATGAAGCGCACTTCTGGTTGAATGGCTACGTCAACAAACAAAACTGCCGCATTTGAGTGAAGCTAATCAACAAGTGTATGTCGAAACACCATTACATCCAGAAAAACTGACTGTTTGGTGCGCTTTATGGGCTGGTGGAATCATTGGTCCGTACTTCTTCAAAAACGATGAAGGCCACAACGTTACAGTCAATGCTGATCGGTATAGAGCCATGATTACTAAATTTTTCATTCCTGAATTGAACAATCAGGATGTCCAGGAGCTGTGGTTCCAATAAGACGGCGCAACATGTCACACAGCTCGTGCCACAATCTATTTATTGAAAGACACGTTTGGTGATTGCCTAATTTCACGTTTTGGACCTGTGAATTGGCCTCCAAGATCTTGTGATTTAACACCGCTAGACTATTTTCTGTGGGGCTATGTAAAGTCATTGGTCTATGCGGATAAGCCACAAACGCTTGGCCATTTGGAAGACAACATTCGCCGTGTTATTGTCGATATACGGCCACAAATGTTGGAAAAAATCATCGAAAATTGGACGTCCAGATTGGACTACATCTGAGCCAGCCGTTGCAGTCCTATGCCAGAAATCATATTTAAAATGTAATGCCACAGGATTATCTTTTGAATAAAAAATTCATGTCAATCGAATAATACATCGTTGTTTTATTGCAATTTAAAGTTCTATACCTCTAAAAAAACACCCTTTATATATATATTATATATATAAATCTACAATGTATGTGCCTGTTACCTGTTCTTGTTTTAAAATAAATCCTTTTTTGATAATAGAAATGTCCTTTAGATTAAAATAGATTTATATTTTGTCAAACAGTTACATTAGATTTTACTATAGTAAATTACTTTTTTAATAAATTCTGAATTGCACTATGCATATCCTTTACTATGGATGGTGCATGATTCTCTGTGGGTGCGACTTTCATTTCTCCTCCTCCTTTTCCGTTTGGAGTGCAAGAAAAGCAAGAAGCAGTCAGACATGTTTTTTGAAAGTTTAAAAAAATATTCAGGACGCTTAAGATAAAGGGCAATGTATACTTAATCGTTTGCGAATGACAGCACAAATTTTAACAATGAGTAACGAAAGATTAAGTTAAAAGGAACACTATAATTTTCAAGAATATGGCAACACACACTACTGTAATATTTTAAACATTATTTGATCATTGCATTATTATATTATAAAATCAATATTATATTATCTATGTTTGTATACATGAAAAAAATGGAAATAATAATAATAATAATAATTCATTCTGTTTTAAATTTTCACTCCAATAAATATTTTTTTTTTGTTTCCAAATCTGATATAAAGGTACATATTTTTATGTGCGGCCCGCGAGGTAATGTTTTTTATTCGCAAGGTCATTTGGTTGGCTCTCAAGGTCATTTGGGTTGGCTACCCCTGTTTCAAACAATGCATATAGATTATGTAAAACAGTTTTTGTGCTCGAAAGAATACAAAACACTAATTATTTAATTTTTAATGAAAGGTTTTAAAATATATGAAGGGCTTTTAGAATGCTACTCCTCCTAAAATCATTAACGTACATGCATGAAATTTGGTTTACAGTTATGTAAACCTATGTGTGACTAAAATTTAGCATAGGTTTTCTGCTAGCATGATAGATATTCGTAAAATATTTTTCTGAATGCTTATTGAAAATTCCTTGAAAAATTCAAATACATTTTTAAAACATAAGGATTGCCTTGATTATAAAGTGCATACCAACTTTTGTTACATGTAATTAGAGTAATAGGTAAAAAGAGATGTCAAAATATTTGGCACAATAAAAATAGCCGTAGTATTTTAAATACTTGGTGAATAAATTCTTGGTGAAATAAATTCACTTAAATTTTTCCCATTGGGATGTGATAAAAAATTAACATAAAAATTACCACATCTCTGAATTTTTTTTTTTTTTAACTTAAGACTACACAGTACCCTAAAAATTTCATTTTTACCGAATTTTTTTTTTTTTTTTTTTTTTTTGCATTTTCTAGTGGCTTATATCATTGAGAAGCTTGCCACGAAATTTCACATCTGTTAGCAAATTAGTTTTTAAGATATTTGAAGTTTTATGTGCCATTGTTCTTGGTTTGGTTTCATTTTAAAGCATTTTTCCACTCTTAAATTGAATTAATTAAAAATATTTTTAAGCTTTTAGCTTGAAATGGTTATTAATTCCAAATTAATTAACTAAGATTAATTTCATGGCCAATTTCTGATCTAAAAATAGTTTATATAACTCAAAAACTATATCATGAATTTTTTTCTGTAGAGAAAATGGCATGGCAAATGCGTTCTCAGGTTGCTGTGAGAAACAATATTTCGAAGAGATGGAATACAACTGAAATTCAGAATACTTGCATTCGGAAGTTTAATTGCTGATTCTGCAATTAGACTTCTTAATGCAAGTATTCTGAATTCAAATGTTGAAGATGTAGCTAAATATTTCCTTGATGTACCAAATTATATTATACTAAACATATTTTAGTACTATATTTTAGTATTTTTAAAGTCGTAAGACAAGAGCTAAAACTTTCTAAACTGCCCCAATATAAAACTGCAAACCTGCCTATTTTTAGCTAAGTTAGTATCATTATTATTTTGTAGATAAACTCTTTGTGTTTCAAAACTTTTGTGAAAATATTAGGTTAAGATAAAGTTGAATAAACTGACTTCTTAACAAATGCTATCAATATTATGCAAAAATATTTTTTGAATTAAAAATATTATTTTCAGTCATATTTAATTAAAATAGTGTTTTAATGCAGAACATACATTGGGGAAAATAACATATTAAAAAATTAGAGCTTTACGGTCATTGTTTATGACTACGATTTTTGTTTTATGACTTTAAAAGCTTTAAATGCGTTTTTCTCAGATTTTCAATTTTGAAGGTATAATTGTTTTCTAACCCCTAGAGCTTTTTTCCTGTTCAAGATAAAACCTTGAGTTTTTTTGTATGTACTCCCAAACGTATGTTCTATAAAAGTCAGTATGGATTTAGGGCTGAGATCTCTAGTTATTTTTCTATAAAATGCTAAAGTTGTTATTTTAAAAATGTTCGTGTTTTTTCTAGGTTTTTTAGCAAAATAATTATTAAAAATCAAAAAGGGAATAGATTTTCAAATCCATACTAACTTTTGTTTGCAATAACCTAAGAAACATAAATAACTTAAAATGACTAAAGAATTTTAAAAATTAAATATTTTATAAAAGTTTGAAAAAACTTCAAAAATTCCTAATCTTTTAAAATTGTAAAATAATGGTTGGTCAAACTGACTTTTTACTTACAAAATTATCTTAATAATATAATCTAAATGTATAGCATCAATTATTTTTACTGTAACTGTCCCCCCAAAAAATTTTTGAAGAAGGGTACCGTGTAGCCGTAAAGCTTGAAAATTGTGTGAGATTACGGAAAACTACACGAAGAATAATTTAAGCAACAAACAATTTATTTTAAATGTATCCTAGGGGTACAGCAGTCCATGCGGCTTCTTGCCAAAGTTGGTCTGGTGTAGCGGTGGGTGGTGTGTATCCCGGGAAAGCCATAGTGCAAGCATGGACCCCACGTTTTCGATTGGCGACAGATCCGGAGAACAAGCAGGCAATTCAATCTGATGGGTAAAGAACTCTTGAACGTTGCGTGCCAAATGTGGTCTCGCATTAACCTATTGGCATATGGCTGATGGCATGCGCTGAATGTATGGGAGGACCACGGGCTCCAACACCTCAGAGATGTAGCGCTGGTTGTTCAGGTACAGGCTATGCATACTAAAGGGATGAGGCAGTAAAATCCAATACCACCCCAAACCATGATACCAGGTGCAGGACCAGTGTGACGATGCATAACACAACAGTTCAGTAGTCTCTCACCATGTGTCATCACGGGCAGTGGAGCAACGAAGTAAGTGCGATCGGCCCAGTCGGTCCATCGTTTCCTCCTACATCCAGCGGTGACAAATCCGCATCATAGTTGCTTGGTATCGTCCAACACGTTGACCAATTTCTCTGAAGGATAATTGGCAATCCATATAGATTACTATTCTTCCTTGGTAACAATTTCAGAAACTCGGTTAAAAGAGGCTCGATGTTTTTCACGAGGCATAAGTAAACAAATTACGTAAAAAAATGCACTAAAAACCAATTGGGCCGTACTTCAAATCGCTAATCCTTCTCCCCTTATATAGCGTTTGCGGGTGACGCTACGGTCTCCCGTGATGTCCGTCTGCACTATAATGCTCATAATTTGTATATTTCATCACCGCCAGCGCATGATGTGAATTTCACATGGTTTGCAGGCTTCCTTTAGGGTGTTACATTTGTGTGGCCAGCAGTGCAGAAGATGGCTTTTTTTTCATTGCACATGCTAGCGCAAGTTGTTCTGTAAATTGAATTTCACTAAAAATAAGCGGCCATCGAGTTGAAGAAACAATCTCGTAAAATCATCCTCCAAGTATATAAAAGTAAATACTAGATACATCATAAGTATTGTTTAAAATTTAATATAACTATTTCCTTTTCTACCAGCAAAAGATCTAATTTATGATTAACTTTTTCCAAGCAACATTCTATTAAAAGCTCTCTTGCAAAAGTTTTATGTGCCATTATAGTTTTAATTACTATGTTATTTTCTGAATGCTACAAATGTCTTTCATAAAATTTATTTTTTATTACCATCGCGTTACAAAACAACTCGAGGGCTATTAGCGACGGACCTCGGTCAAGTAACGAGGACGACACCTGAGCATGCTAAAATAACAAAAATCAATTTCGATATTTTGACAACAAATATAGGAATGGAAATGGCGTTTATTATATAAAAAAAATCAATACAATCGTCCACAATTCTTGACGAGGTCTTTAGCGCCATCTTTTTTTCTAATTTATGTTCGATTAAAAATAAAATGTTCTACTCTTAGATTTATTGATTAAGTTAATTTGGTGATATAAGGAACAAAGCTTTCATTTTTGTATTAAAATTATTCTGTAAGTTTATGAAAAGATTTAATATTCTATAGTAAGGAGGGCGAACCACAGTGGCACACGTGCCATTGATGGCACGTGATATAATATTTTGGGCACGCCACCGATCAAAACTGGTTGCATTTTAATTCAAAATAACAAAATTCAATATGAAACATTACGAGAAACTTGAGTGATGGGTCGCAGTTTTCAGCCAGATTTTCTCAGTTCAAAAAATTATCGGAAACGCTCAAGTTTTTTATGTACTTAGATGTGACTTCATTTAATAAATTGAATTTGTTCGAATTCTATTGGTTGTAAATTGAAAATTTGAAATACAACTGATTGATTTCCAGTCTAGTTGAATATGGATTCAAAAATGTATTGAAAAAAGGAGAAAGTTGGAATGGATTAAAACAGAAAGATTAACAAGCAATATAAGTAGAAATTGGAAGCATGAAATTTTGTTCCAGATACATTAAGCTGTTTGAAACAATTTCCTCACGCTATTTTAACCATATTTTCATCTACCTATGCCCTCGAGTCATTATTTTCAGAGAGAGAGAGAGAGAGATGAATAAGAACTCACTTAGAAACCGCTTGGAAGATGACTTCAATTCAGCTTGCATTCTGGTAAAAGTAACATCTTACAATCGTAATACAAGTTATTTGTCATCTAATCTACCGCAACAGAAATCACACTAATGTTACTTTAATTTGAATTACACGTATAAATAAAATATTTACTACAGTAATGTGCAAAATGTATTTTGCACATTACTGTAGTAAATATTTTTTTCTGTAATGAAAAAAATATATACTGTAGTAAATGTATTTTTCGTTGTAATGAAAAAGTGTTGAGTTGTTAGTATTTAGTTTTATTATTTTCCCAATAAAATCACAAGTCAAAATTATTTGACGGCACGTCTACACCTCCTTAAACATTTCTTTAAGAAAGAAGAGCACATTGTCATCTAAAAAGGTTCGCCCCCCCCTGTTCTATAGAAATACTACTCGCTTTGAGCCACTTAGAGCCACATCTAATGTGGCTCAAAATCCTCGCATTGACGTATTCCTCGACTAGAGTCATCATGTTGCTTCAGAATTAATAAACAACTAATCAATTTTTACTGCTTTTTTTTTAAAATAATTTTGTAATTCTCAATAGTAAACAATTAAGTAAGAAGTATCGTAAGAATGTTCATAAAGAACATACAAGACACGCCACTCAAAATAGATCCTCCATGGTGGTGGTATGGGTAGTGGTTGTGGTTACGATATTTGTGTTGTGGGTTCGGGTCTTAGTGCCACTGAAGACCCGCCGTGTTGAGGGACTGATGCACATAAAACCTATCGAGGCTTAAAACACTCTTGTGAGTGAGTGAGGGAATATTAACTTCGCACTATCATGAAAAGAAATTTCGAATTAATAAGTGAATATTAACGTCGCACTATTCAACTACACGAGGGCTTTTGGTGACGGACCTCGTCATTTTGAATCATGGTCAAGTGACGCGGACGACACCTGAGCTGGCACCCCTCTCCTAACTACCACACCAGACCAACGGGAGGACGTTTGAGCTCTCGACAGATTTAACGTACATCGCCTCCCCTACACGGCGGGTCTTTAGTGGTGCTAGGCTTGAACTCATGATTTGCCTACCATGGTCCGATACCTTGACCACTGGCCTACCGCAGTTCCCAAAATTCTCTTGTAGGCTTGGTGTAGTAGTTCAGCGAGGGGAGAGCCAGCTCAGGTGTAATCTACGTTACTTGACCTAGATTCAAAATTACGAAGACCTTTGCCAGTAGCCCTGGCATTGTTTTATAATTCAACCTCAAAGAAAAACACATTTATTCGTACGTATCCTTATGGTATATCCGAACAATAGGTTAGAGACTTAATTTTGCTTATCAAGTGTCGTCCTCGTTGCTTGATCATGGCTCAAAATTTCGCGGTAGCCGAGTGGTTGTGGTCACGAACTCGTGGCCGGCGGTTGAGTTTTGGTTCCATGAAAACCCGCCTTGTAGAGGGAAGGGGGAAGGCGTTAAATCTATCGAGTTCAATATCCTCCCGTTGGCGTGGTCTGGTAGAGAGGGTGCCAGCTCTTGAGTTGTCTTCGTTCCTTGATCATGGTTCAAAATTACGAGACCCGTTGGCAATAGCTCTATTGTAGCTTATCCGTTAATTTTCAGTCAGTCAAAGAGCTGCGGTAGCCCAGTAGTTAAGGTATCCGATCATGGCAGGCATGTCATGAGCTCGAGTCCAGTACCACTAAAGACCCGCCGTGTTGAGGAGCTGATGCACGTTAAGTCTATCGAGGCTCAAAACCCTCTTGTAGGCGTGGTGTAGTAGTTTAGAGAGGGGAGAGCTAGCTTAAGTGTTGTCTACGTTACTTGGCCTAGATTCAGAATTACGAAGACCATTGCCAGTAGCCCTTGCGTTGTTTTATAACTCAACTCAAACTCAGTGGCGCAGCAGTCCATGAGGGCCAGAGCCTACTGTGCCCATCCCAGTACACGACGTGACCATTGGGTGCTGATTTGCATGAGCAGATGTCCCAAGCGAGACCTTAATGTTTAAGTTCCCAAGCAAGCTTGGTACTCATTTATCGATCCATCGAAGGGATGAAAGGCTGAGTAAAACTTGCCCAGCCCGAGGATAGAACCTGGACCCGTGGTGGAGAAGCGCGACGCACTACCACTCGGCCTCTAAATAATGAATAAAGTCAGACTTAATTTCCAACGAGATTTCTTAATTTTCAACCTTGCCCAGCCCGGTAATATTTTATAACTCAAAGCAAAGAAAAATGCATTTATTAGCACGCATCCTTAGGGTATATGTAATCCCCGAACATTATAATGGCTTTAGTATCCCAGTTCAAAATGCAAGTAGTGAAAGCGAGTATTGTTCGACTTGTAGTAGAGCTGATACACCTTAATTTTTCAAGACTCGAAAACTTACCGTTGAAGTGGTGAATAGGGTGGCAACGCAGATATCATCCTCGGCTTCAGGCCCTTTTTCAAACTATGTCATAGGTTCCAGTAGTCATCGTGTTTCTTCGTGTCTTTAATTCAAACCAACCAACTGAAAAATTCCAATAGGCTATATTCCAGTATCTGTCTAAATGTTTACGGCGATGGTCTTCGTAATTTTTTTTATCGTGATCAGGTGACATTAGGACCCGTGGACATCTCTTTCCTAATTTCCACACCACAAGAAGATTTTCAAGTCAATCTTATTTAATTTTGGAGGGTTTTCATCGAAGGTTTTGTATACAACTGCGAAAGAAATATTATAATACCTATCGCACAACAAACTATAACAATTTCCGGGCCAGTATAGTCATATTGTGATTGGAACTTGGACGTTTATACGATAATATCAAGTACCATTACTCAAAGTGGTTAATTTGACAAGATATATTATCACTGAAACTTCATCTGTATACTTTTTCATCCGAAGACCTACTACCAAGCAACCAACATGGATGGATTGATTGATTCATGAAATTACGGTGGATATCGAGCAACAAAGGCCTGGATGTGGAATATTGCTGCCGATTACTCATCATAAATAACTAAAGTACGATTTCTTCTCTACTTGGTCACGTGAGTTATTTAATTAAATTACATCATATGATTTTTTATAGTACTTGCGTACTAAACCGTAGACCCATTTCGCCAAATCAAAAGATGTCGCCGAATGCCATCATTTTGTAACAGCGAGAATGCAGTTTCCCACTAATTGACTGCATATAGCACGCGGTATTTAGCAACGGTTTTTGATCTGGAGAAATTAATCGACTGTATAATACGTAAGTGTGGGTCGACAAATGAGTACCAAGCTTGCTTGGGAACAGAACACTGGTGGTTTCACGTCAGACTGACCACCTGACCGAAACATTTGCCCATGCACCCTCAGCACCTAAGGTCACGTAAGCTAGAATAGGTATAATAGGCATTGGCCCACATGGGCTGTTGCGTCACTTGAGTTTAGTTATAACACATAAGTACCGTTTTTTTTTAAAATATAAATGCCCTTTTATTATCATTACTAATAATTTTGTGTTGAATGAGTTTTATTGTATATCCTGTATATATACGCTTTCATTTTAAACTAGTTGCGGTTAAATGAGTTTTTTGCATATCACATGATGTGATAAGTTATTTCTAAGTTTTCTTTAAACTTATATTTTTGTAAATAGTGACAGCAAGAGTGAGTGAATATTAACGTCACACTGTTCAACTACAGGAGGGCTTTTGGTGACGGACCTCGTAATTTTGAATCATGGTCAAGTGACGAGGATGACACCTGAGCTGGCACCACTCTCCTAACTACCACACCACACCAACGGGAGGACGTTTGAGCTCTCGACAGATTTAAAAGGCATCACTCCCCTACAGGGCGTGTCTTTAGTGGTGCTGGGCTCGAACTCGTGACATGCCAGCCACGATCCGATATCTTGACTACTAGGCTATCACGGCCACTAAATATTGATACCAATTAGAATGCAACTCATGGGGTTTGAATTATAAAAAGTGTTATTGTTAATTTTAAATGTACGTTTATATTATCGGTTAGTATCTGGTACAAAAAATATTCCATATTTCGTCGTCTTTTAGGCCGTTAAGATACATAGAACTTCGCGTGGTGTACTGTGGAAGTTAAGGGAGGGGGTGCTAGATCAGGTGTCCTCCTTGTCACTTGACCATGGGACAAAATTACGAGGTTCTTCGCCGATAGCTTTCGTGTAGCTTTATAGTGTGGCATTAATATAACTATAACTAAACTAAACGGGACTTTCAATAGAATAGAAGAAAAGGGGATTTCTTAAGGTGAAGAGATCCGGTGTAGTAAACGGATATAACTTAGGCTTCGAATTTACAGGGAATTTTTTTCTATCAAAAATGTTTCCTTTGTAAAATCAGGCTCTTAAGACCTTTTAAACAAAATTCTATTGCATTGATCTTTTGGGATTACCTTACAAGGCCTCAAGACCATAAAATCCAACCTGCACAACTTATTATACAGTTCTAATGCGACTTGAAGCAAATTAAATCAATCGAAAGTCGGGTGCATCCAAAATCAGTGCTAAAGGCATTGGCTACCGAAGTGGCACAGAAGTAGCTTAATATTTATGGCTTTAATGCAATGGAATACAAACAAATCCGAACCTTAAAACGAACGAACTATAACGAATGGTTGGATATGCAAATGACTGGCCATACATTTAAATGTCACTGCGTTTCCTCATCTTTACTTATGAATTTCCTCTGCCATTTTTCAACAAGGGAACTGTGTCCGACATCCCATACATCAAGAGCGGGACACACATCTATCACACACTCTCATCCTCAACCGAATGCAGTTTCCCTCAAAAAAGGGGCAGGACCACTCCTCCAGACGGTGGTAAGGGTGCCCAGACCGAAATGAGGAATGACTTCGCGGATTCAACGACCGGTCTTTATGATTTGTGCCATAAATCTGCCTTCAGCGCTTCTATTTTAAATGGTATTTAATGTTTCTTAATTTGACGTAATTGTTCTCCGTTTGCAAGGCACTATAAATCTGGGAACCTTTGAATTAAAGAGAAGTTGGGAGAGTCACTCTCTACCCCCCTCCCCTTTTTTTCGCTCTATTGTTGAAAAGTGTTCCATTCGAAATCGGGGTGTGGTTCGTTTCTGGGAGGGATCAACAGATTTCGATGAGGAAATGAATTGTGTGTGTAATGGATGCGTGGACGGCTGCGCGGTAAATTCAATTAGCGCAGAGGGTGGTTTCGCTTTCATTTTCGAGTGCATTATTTCATTTAGAACGTTTTGATTAGTTTTGTTTTAAGATATTGTTTAATTAAAATTTTCCTTAAGTCACTTGACTTAATACTGAACACTTCCATACTCATAGTAATGAAAATAACTTTCGAAAACAAATAGAATGTTTTGTATAAATTGGACTAATCCTACAAGATATAAAAAAATATTACTTAAAACGACGTTTTTTGCAGTAAATGAATTACGGCGTACTTATGACGATTCTCATAGATTTGAAGGATAAATGGGACTTCAGTACAGTGTTTTACAAAAGGAGGGGGTTGAGTCCCAAAACCCCTCCTTGGATCAATACATTTTTTGCATATGGAAACCCCCTCAATGCTTTCATATATATGTTTCTTAGAATGTAATCCCCCCCAATAAAGTTAAGTGGCCACGGTTGAGTTGATGACTTTGCTAATGCAAATCCTGACGAGCTCATTTCATCATTTCACTGAAACAGTTCAGGGTGTAATAAAATCACTTACTATCATCATGGAAATGACATTGAAGAGACATTATTTTATAATATTGGCAAAATGCTGTCCAGAGGGGGAAGACACTTGGAAGGTCGAGTCCTTGTACTTCCGAACCATACAGGTCAATAATCCTCTAAGCTATGGGGAATTTATAGAATTTTAAAATTGCTTAAAAACGTGAAATGGGGGGAAGGAATGGAGCTATTGGGATAAAATTACATATTTGAAGAGCTCACAGGGAGAACAATCGAATCCAGCCGGTGCGGTTGACCAAGGTAGCATAGGATTCGAGTTATTAATGGAGAAGCCCTGTAGGCGGAGGGAGAACCGGAGGAGACCAAATGAAAGTAAGGCTCGCGCATACACGGAAATATGGTGTACCTCCAAAACTCAAGTCTCAAGCTCAATTCCTTTGGGGGTGAAATTTTTTCAGACCCCATAGGATTAACATGGGAGCATGATATTTTAGTGCTAAAGCCCTCCCTATGCCCATACAATTGGAGTCAAATATATGACTGGATGGGTCTCGACAAGAGTGGAGCAGTTAGTTCAAATCTCAAGTCCGAGACTCAAACAGGAGCCAAGATATTGTGGATTTAAATAAATTTTAAAAGTTTAAAAAAATCAATTAAAAACTATATAAGGAATAGCCCTATAAGCATGAAATTATAATAACTGGAAGAGCAGTTAGAGAGGGATCGAATGGACTGTGAAGCTCGGGTGTCGAGATATTGACCAAAAAGCTGTAGAGAGATGAAAATGCACCGGGGGATGTATCCCAGCAGATCCTAACCATAACAAAAGTTATTACGATCTCCCAAATATATGTCTCCTAGCACCAAAAAAGTGGCATATTTTTTTCACTTCATCATTTCACTAACACAGTTTGCAGATTTAACTAATTCACTTACTTACTTGGGCCGTGGGTAGCCTAGTGGTTAGAGCACCGGACTCCAGACCGGAAGGCCAGGGTTCAATGCCCGTACCGCCAAATACCCTCCGAGTACACACGGAGTACGTACTCGTTAAATGAGTGGGTCCGAAAATCTTGTGGGTTGAATCACGAGTGCAGGGAACTGAAGAAAATTTCCCTCCACTTCAGTTCCATGCCTAAATTGTGGAGGTGGTGATAGATGGTGGCGCCATCTATCGTAATGTTCTGTCGTCCCTTCGGGAATTTCACCGAGCTAAATCGTACTGTCACTTGTATGGTGCTCAAGGCTAAGGCCAACGACAGGCGTACATTTAACCCATTGCCACAATGAATTTCGTGGGCCTCGATCTGACTATGTCAGACAGGTAGCATGAGCAACAACAACAACAGGGAAAAGACAAAAGAGAATTTATTTTAGCATCTTGCGTGAATTGATCATCTCCTTTAGTGATTTGACGAAAGCCCTAATTTCATCGTTTCCCTGCGACATATAGGCGGTGACCTTCAGGGGTGAAGTCATGCGATTCTTTCTCCCGTGTCAATCAAAGGGTCGCACGTACACACAAGTCATTCCTGCCGCTCTCCTCCCTCACCAACCACTCAGTTAATTGCTGTATTTCATACTTTGCCGGTTTCTCATTTGGCATTCTATAGAATGCCTAGGAAATGTATGAAATAAAAATCATTTCATGCATTTCCGGCTAGTTTTAGTCATTCTATAGAATGCCGGATTTCATACACTTTGCCAGTAACATATACAAAAAACTTTTAGGCTCTACGAAGGCTGTTCAGAAAGTATCGATACTGAATTTATTCTATTTATTCCAGAAAACTCGTAGCGGAGGGACTGTACGCATCATGCGAGCGCATATTTCACCTTGTCTCACAAAAATCGGTAGGTCTGTACAGCGCGCCGTTCAGTCACACTGACTTCTTTCACGTGGAGTGTTTGAGTGCGTTCGTCGAAAAAAGAAAATGTGTGAAAACACGGATCAGCGAATCTGTATCAAGTTTTGCTTTAAACTCGGTAAAACGGGCACCGAAACCTACGAGATGATGAAAACAGCATTTGGAGATGAGGCGATGAGTCGTGCTTGGGTTTTCGAGTGGTTCCGGCCATTCAAGGAGGTTCGTCAATCAGTGAACAGTGATCCCCGTTCTGGACGCCCGTCCACCTCTCGCAATGAGGACAAGATTGCCCAAGTGAAGGCTGTAATGTGCTCTGATCGTCATTTAACAGTCCGAGAAATTGCACAGGAGTGTTACATTTCCGTAGGATTGTGATGAAATTTTGAGAAAGGACTTGAACATGCGCCGAGTGTCTGCAAAGTTTGTGCCGCGTCTCCTCACTGAGGATCAGCAATTCCAAAGGCTGGCAACCTCTCTTTCCCAAGATCAAGAACACCTTAAAATGACACCGGTTTCAGGACATTGAAACCTTAAAACAAAATTCGACACAGCAGCTTCAGGCCATCCCAAAGTCTGAGTTCCAAAAATGTTTCGAGGACTGGAAACATCGTTGGGCCAAGTGTGTTACTGCCAATGGAGCATATTTCGAAGGAGATTGACTCAAAACCTATTTATGTATGTATGTTTTTTGCATAATAAATTCAGTCTCGATACTTTCTGAACAGCCCTCGTATAATGAACAGGAAAAAAGCCTGGGGATTAAAAAATACTTCAAAATAGGAGGTCTGAGAAAAACGCATTTAAATTTTGTAAAGGCATACAAAAAAAACTTATAATGCCCGTAAAGCTGTAATTTTTTAATATGCTATTTTGAAATGTATGCTCTACATTAAAACCCTATTTTATTTAAATATGATTGAAAATCACACACACACACTTTTTTTAATTCAAAATATATTTTTGCATAATATTGATAGCATTTGTTAAGACGATAGTTTATTCGGCTTAATCTTAACCTAATATTTTCACAAAAGTTTTGAAACATAAATCATTTACGTACAAAATAATAATGTTACTAACTTAAGGTAAAAACAATCAGGTTTGTTCATAAAATTTAATTTTTTTTCAGTTTTAATTCGGGCAGTTTAGGAAGTTTTAGCTCTTGATGTTCGACTTTAAAATACTAAAATATAGTACTACAATATGTTTAGTATAATGTAATTTGGTACATGAAGGAAATATATATTCAGCTTTAACCTGCAATACTTGATTTCTGAATATTTTTATTCGGAAGTCTAATTGCAGTATCACTTGATACAGCTTCTTAGTTATATAAACTTTTTTTAAATCAAAAATTGGCCTTGAAATCAATTTTAATTAATTAATTAAATATGAGAATTCAAAAAACACTCAAAACATAATTAAGCAGAAAGGATTTTAGTAATGAAAATTGGAATTAATAAACCTTTCACACTAAAAGAGCTGATTGTGCTCAAAAATATGTTTAATTAATTCATTTTAAGAGTGGAAAAATGCTTTTAAATGAAACCAAAACCTAAGCTCAGAAAACTTCAAATATCTGAGAGACCAATATGTTATCAGATCTGAAATTTGGTGGCAAACTGCACAATGATAAGCCAAAAGAAAATGCCAAAAAAAATTTCGGTAATTATGGAATTTGTAGGGTACTGTGTAGTCTTAAATAATACATATTTTAAGTATAACTTATAAAATGGTTTTTAACATAAAAAGGGGGGTAGAAATTTTCAAAATTACCAAGTTTTATAATTTTTTTAAAGAAACTATCTTAATATTTTACTCAAAAAATAGGTTCACTCTATTTTGTGTATTGTTTTATGTATGTGCCAAAAATATTTAACATATTTAAGAGATCCTTTTGAAAAGAAAACGGTGTGTGTTATGAGATGTCAAGGAGCCCTTTTCAAGTGCGACTCCTTTACCCATTATTTTTGATAGTCCAGATGCGGCGATGGCAGCCGAGTGATTATGGTCGCGAACACGTGTCCTGAGTGGCTACCACTCAATTGTAGATTCGAACCCTGATAACATGAAAGACCTGCCATAAAGAGGGTTTGATGGACGTTGAATCTGTCAAAGTCCTCATTTATCGTGGTGTGGAAGTTCGAAAAAGAGGTGTGAGCTCAGTTGTCATCTTCTTCAATTCACTCTGTCTCATAATGACTCGGTCTGTTGCTTGTGGTTCCTTCGAAATAAACAATGAATCTATTTATAAAAAGGAGAACAGCGATTCACTCGCTCATCACGATATCTATTAGGAACTATTAGACCTAAAGGCTTGAAAATTGGCAGGAATGTTCTTTTCATGAAATAGAGGTCCGCTAAAAACCGGTTTTGCGGGTTTTTTTCAAGGGGTTCAGGGGCGTTAAAGATAAATATTCCTGTTTTTGAACTGTTAAACTTAGAGACCAGAAATTTGGCAGACAGATTCTGCTCACGAATTAAAGGTTCTTTAGAAAAGGGGTTTTGCGAAAATCTAATCTACTAAGAGGGTGGGTTTCAAGGAGTCTTTTTCTTCATCCCACACAAGTACACACACAGAATATGTACCCAGTCAAGGAGTTAAGGGACGTCGTAGAAAAATATATCACCGTTCTTGAATTAAAAGACCTAGACTTGAAATTTGACAGGCATGTATATTTCATGCAACCGATTCGCTAAAAAAAGTTTGGTGAAAATCGATCCCCAAGATGCGATGGGTTAAGGGGCGTAATGTTTTCTTTTTGAACTTTTCAAACAGCCTGGAGGACATGGAGCAGGTCTCATTGAGTAGAGATCCACTGTAAAATTAGTTTTGAAAAATGGGCCTCCAAAAGGGGATGGAGGGGCGTGACAAAGGAATATCTCAGTATGAATTTACTTTGAAAGATATAAAACAGAAAATTTATATGAATTACAAAAGAATTTTATCATAGTTTACATAGATAAAATACCTGGTAACTATGCTGTGATTTGTAAGTATTTTTATTATAATATGCTTAATGAACACTTTTTAAGCGATGAATCTTTTATAAAATTAGATTTGTCACATAATGAAATTAGAAATCTTATTATTGCTATTTATGAAAAAATTAGGTTTCTGCGTTCCTAAAATTAAGTTTCCATATGTATTTTTAACACCAAAATTCCATAAAAGTCCTGTTAAATTTGGAACTGTGACAAATGGTTTTAAAACATATATTACTACTGCAGGCAAATTACTTCATAATATTATACAAAACTTTATTAATCAGCAATGTAATAAAGATATAACTAAAAATAGTAGATATTCTAGATTTTTTTTAAAAATATAAATATTTATTCAGTTCATACTTATGACTTTGAAGATCTTTTCAGTTCCATTGATATCAATGATATAATTAAAGTAATTTTAGAAAACCATGGTATTTATAATATTAATATTAATTTTAACAAATTTAAAACTCATAGATTTAGTCTTAAAAGAAAATTACATTAATTTTTTTTAATGGTTCATTATATAAACAAAATAAAGGATTGCCTCAAGGAGGCCCAGCAAGCAATAGTTTGGCTAATTTATACTTACACTTTTATGAATATAATTATATTAATAATGACTATTACATTTTTAGATATATTAAAAACTTAATTATTTTTGGTAAAAATGATAATTTCAATCCCAATATTAATTTTTATCTGGATTATTTAAACTTAGTTAAAATTAATAATAATCCAATTAAGACTAATTACTTAGATGTAACATTGTATATTAAAGATTTGAAATTACATAGTAATATTTATGATAAAAGATGCCTTTAATTTTTTAACATTCTTAAAGTGCCTTACTGGAATTCAAATTTATCTATATCTATATATAGAAATATTATTTGTAACTATATTTATATCGTAGTAATGTATTAGTTAGCGATAAAGCTAATATTTATTTAAATCTAAATAACTTTATTAAACAATGTATTGGATATGGATATCCTGCTAACTTTCTTTACAATTATATTTCTAATAGTTCTCAATGATATACAATTTGTATTAATAACTATTATTGCCATTATGTTTTAATACTAGTATTTTAACTAATTGTACAATTATTCAATAGATGGTGCCACATGTTTAATAAATTAATAATATTATTTAAATATTTCTTGTATTCATTTATTTTCCACAAATATTTATATCAATATATATTTATGAATTTTTAAACGTACATATATAAAGGGTGTTTTTTTAGAGGTATAGAACTTTAAATTGCAATAAAACAACGATGTATTATTCGATTGACATGAATTTTTTTATTCCAAAGATAATCTTGTGGCATTACATTTTAAATATGATTTCTGGCATAGGACTGTCAAGGCTGGCTCGGATGTACTCCAAACTGGACGTCCAATTATCGATGACTTTTTCCAACATTTGTGGCCGTATATCGGCAATAACACGGCGAATGTTGTCTTCCAAATGGTCAAGCGTTTGTGGCTTATCCGCATAGACCAATGACTTTACATAGCCCTACAGAAAATAATCTAGCGGTGTTAAATCACAAGATCTTGGAGGCCAATTCACAGGTCCAAAACGTGAAATTAGGCGATCACCAAACGTGTCTTTCAATAAATCGATTGTGGCACGAGCTGTGTGACATGTTGCGCCGTCTTGTTGGAACCACAGCTCCTGGACATCATGATTGTTCAATTCAGGAATGAAAAAGTTAGTCATCATGGCTCTATACCGATCACCATTGACTGTAACGTTGTGGCCTTCATCGTTTTTGAAGAAGGATTCCACCAGCCCATAAAGCGCACGAAACAGTCAGTTTTTCTGGATGGAACGGTGTTTCGACATACACTTGTGGATTAGCTTCACTCCAAATGCGGCCGTTTTGTTTGTTGACGTAGCCATTCAACCAGAAGTGCGCTTCATTGCTAAACAAAATTCGCTTATGAAAATCGGGAACAACGGCAATCTCGTTTTGGGCCCATTCGACGAATCTACGCCTTGCTTAATGATCGTTTTGATGAATTGCCAAACCAAACTGAGAATAAATCACTTGACAGCTGTTAAATCGGTCACCATCTTGGAAAGTAATGCCAACTTAAACTTCTATACCTGGAAAAAACACCATTTATATATATATATATATATATATATATATATATATATATATATATATATATATATATATATATATATATATACACTTTATATTATTCTATCATAATTTTTAACTTTATGCGATACTGTTATTCCTCTGTTGTATTTGGCGGGCAACATTACTAGTTGATACATTCACGAAGCAAGTCTTACTATTTACTTTTTGCATCGACTTTAAATCAATACTGTGAATACTAGTAGGCTATAATTTTATCGTAATATTTTATTAGTATAGTGATTTTATTCGTAATATTTAAATTTCTCCTAATATTATTATTTCCTTTCCCCTTGGCACTTCGTATAGACCAACTACAGGTGAAGGTTGGCTAGCCATAAAACTTGTTTAAACCAGCAATCTTGGTTCCTAAGGCCAGGTGTTTGTTATTGTACTACTGTGCCTAATATTTCCTATCTTGAATAGTTATACTTAGGTTCTATATATATATATATATATATATATATATATATATATATATAATATTGAAGTATTTGAAATTCGGTAAGCATGTTCCTTCATGGACTAGAAATCTTTGAAGAACGGATTTGACGAAAATTGACAAAATTACGTGGTCCGTCGCCAAAAGCCCTCGTGTAGCTGCACAGTGCGACGTTAATATTCAATCAATCAATCAATTGACGAAAACTGATTTTTATGGGGGGGGAGGCAGGTTCAAACACTGGGGCTTTTTGTTCAAAAAAATATTGTTATTTTTGAATTATTAGACCTACAGTAACAAAATTTGATGCACATGTTTCCTTTGCTGAATTGAAATCTGCTTAGAACAGACTTGCGAAAATCAACTCTCACAAAGGGGCTTATGAGGTTTATTTATAACAAGTTAATATAAGGAAAAATTAAGTCAATTCTCCTAATTAGTTCAACAAAGAAATTTTTTATTTTTGTTCCTTTTTATTAAATAGTTACAATTAATATAAATATGCATATACATATGACATAATCGCAATATTAAGTTGCAAAATGGAAAGTGATTTTCCTTGCAATTTTCCATTTTCCTTTCTATATAGGGGGCTGAACTATTTTTTTTTTGTTTGGTACTATTTATTTATAAATTAAATTTAATTATTCTACCAAAATAGTATAGCAAAAAGAAATGCCATTCTGCGAAATGAAGTTATACCAGGTGGGATTCGAAACCACGACCTTTGGGTGAGAAGTCCAAAGCACTATCCATTGCCCTACAGGGACACGACGAACGATTTTCCTTTCCATAAATGCTGTTGGACTATCTTTGTTTGTTACTATTTATTAATTTTTTTAATTTAATGAATGAATTAATATTTGAAAAAACTGTATTAACATGGTAGTGTCATCCACTACAAGTTTCAAAAATATATTTGACCTTGAATAAGATGAATAGAAAGTATATTAACGACTGAAAATTTAAACAAGATCATATATGTAAATATATGTAAAGCGAGAGAGTGAACTCGCATAGTAGGTATTGAAAAAAAGTCCGTTTTTGAACTATTAGTTTTAGACTTTAAAATTGACAAGCATGTTTAGTTTGTTGAGTAGAAATCCTCTACAAATGGATTTTGCATAAATCTATTTTGAGGGAGCGGGTTACGAGAGCGTAAAAGATAATTCCACTTCAGATTTAGGTATTATTATTTAGAAGTCCTGTCCTTTCTTTAAATCAAGGGATGAGAGTTATATGAATACTTTTAATACAATCGAACGTTTAATGCTAGGACTAAGATATCAATAATTTATATATAAACAGTATATATTCATACAACATTAAGAAATATCCAGTGAAATGGGTGAGTAATGGCTCCTCCGTGATATTTTTTATTTGTTTCTTTGTGTTCTGATAGAAGGAAGAAGTAATTTGGAAATTATCTTTTTCGGCTCCATGTTTGCATTTAAGATATTTTTTACATTGTCATTCAACAGAAATACATTCCTAAATGAACTATTCCAAAACGAGGGTCGAGGTCGACTGTGCATAAAATTTGAAAGATTAGTTCAAAGTCTCTGGAGAAAGATCGGGTAAGAACTTCAGGCGAAGGACTGCGTAATTTTATATCATGGTCAAATAACAAGCTTTCTCCTAACTCTCGCACCAATGATGCCCTTTACGTATTCCTATTTAAAGTACAAAAGCTCCTTTGCGTATAATGCAGGGTCGTCTTCAGTGGAATCAGGAAGAGGATCGGGGGATTCGAGGCTCGTCGGCAACGTTTTGTTTCTTATGATATGTCTGTTGCGAATAATTTGCTAAAAAAAATAACCTGGCTATGTCATTTTTTAAGACAGCAAAACACTGTATACTTCTAAATGATATGGAATTTTTTTTTCTTTCTTTTTTTTTTTGATGTGTAATATCTTTCCTCTCGATTGCTGAATTTTGTCGGAGTGATTTCGTCAAAAGGGATGAGAGTTTGTAACAGGAAGTGACGTAAAGCGCGTACTATTTGATATGACCAATTGGAGCGCGTGGTCGCTACCCTCACATCGGAGGGGGGTTCAAGTCTAGTCGCTTTTATTATATTGTTAAAGTAAGTTTTTCAAAAGATTCGAATTCTTATTCAGGATAAACCTACGATAAAGTCTCAGGACTCGTTGTGTAAGAAATCTGAGGTTAATTTATATGTGTAAACTATATTAAGTTATATATATATATATATATAATATAGCGTGTCTGACAAAGTTCAACATTCTTAAGAAAATACGAGTAAGTAATAAGGAATTATTCGAATTATAAATATTTTAGTGCGTATCTTTTTCATACTTTGAGGTTAATTCCTGTCGCTGTCAATGTAATATTTTTAATTGTGATTTAAAAAAGTTTTCTCGATTAAAAAAACTAACTAATTACACGGATGATTTTGATTTTTTCTATTATTTCTAGTTTTCATACATTTACCAACCTAATTAAATTTTCCTGATTTTGTGATTAGCAGAGATGGGTAAATCCAGAGCAGAATATATGCGAAATCCAAATCTAGTAGTTTTTTTTTATATTGTTAAAATTAGAATTTCAAAACATTCGAATTCTAAAACTGGATTTCGTTTTCTTACTCCACTTCGCAAATGCCAGCCAGTTTTATTCAGGATAGATCCTTAGTCTCTAGTCTCTAGGCTCGTTGAATATGAAATATGAGATATTTATCTGTGTAAACTATATTAATAATTATATTTACTGTTAAGCATCTGACAAAGTTCAACATTCTTAAGAAAATACGAGTAAGTAATATGAAATTATTCGAATAATAGTGCGTATATTTTTCATACTTTCAGGTTAATTCCTGTCACTGTCAATATAATATTTTTAATTGTGATTAAAAAAAAGTTTTCTCGACTAAAAAACTCCTAAATAAAATTTTCATTAAAGGTATAATTATATTCGATAGAAAATTATTTCCCCAATCATACTCTATTCATTTTTTTTTCAGATTTAAATTACTATTGCGCATTTACTACAACAACATGTCAGATGTTACACATCATATGCTACTACTTGTAAGGCTCGTTTTTTTTCATTGTTTCAATGCAGACGCCAAAAAGAATGCGAGTAATTCCATACATTTTTACCTGAATATATATATATATATATATATATATATATATATATATATATATATATATATATATATATATATATATATATATATATATAATTTGATGTTTAAAATTTTTTTCTGTCGTAACGTTTGCTTCCTTTTGAAATGGAATTTTTTTTTTTTATGTTTAACATCTTTCCTCTCGATTTGCTGGATATTTGTCGGAGTGATTTCGTGAAAAGGGACGGATGTGAGTAACAGGAAGTGACGTAAGCGCGCTATTTGATTTGACCAATGAGAGTGCGTGGTGTTGTCTCTTCGCTACCCTCGTATTCTTCTTACCTATTCTAAAAGCTACTTTACATCTTTCCTCGAGCCAACGTCGCTTAGTGGTTAGAGCAGAGGTGCGCAAACTAGGGGTCGCGACCCCTGTGGGGGTCGCCAAATTTTTATGAAATGCATTATGCCTGCATGCTGCATACCATACAGTGTACATATAAAGAGTGAAACGCCATCACTTACTGTTTAATTGCAATTTCCTGCTGTTCGCTCTTTCTTTGACCGTAATGCGTAATGTATGTAAAGTGTGAAGACGCGAGTTTTTCAATCCGGTAGATGACGCCCTCTTCGCGGTTATTCGCCAGTTTTACGGAAAAGAGCCTATTTGTCCGACGTATTGATGTTATACGTACTGTGTCGAACGCTGTGCACTGAGCATGCGCACCGTATGAGACGGAGTGGTAATCAAAGGCTGTGGGAGTCATCTTTTAGACATGCGTACCAAGCCAAGGCCAACCAAACGATCAAAAATTATCGCTGAATGTTTTACTGTGCGTTCCCATGTAAATTTATAGCATGTAACAGTTGGCTCTAGTTTCTCCTCTAGTTTTATGATGTGACGTTGTGTAATTATGATTTTTGATATTTTTATCAGGTTTCGCTGCTCTTTGTTATCAGGTATGTGCTATCATTAGAGAAAGATATCTGTTAATTTTATTGAATTTCTCGAAAAAAGGATAATTTTTTTTAATTATTTGTTTTAGTTAAAAAAATTTAACCCCTATATTCATAATGGATAATTGGATAATACGTACACCAAGTACATCTTCAGCTAACAAACGAACAAATACTGATGTGAAATCTCAAAATTCTAAACTAAATGCCCCATCTAAAAAAAATAAGAAAATACAATGAGGAATTTATTAAGTATGGTTTTACAATTTGTGTTGCTGATGATGAAGAACGCCCGATATGTGTCATTTGCAACGAAAAATTAGCACATGAGAGCATGAAACCAGCTAAATTAAAAAGGCATCTGGAAACTAAACATAAAGAACTTTAAAATAAACATGCCGATTTTTTTTCAAAGACGAGCTGAAAATCTGAAAATTCAAAGCGCAAATCTAAAGAAATTTACAACAGTACCTCAGAAAGCATTGCGAGCTTCTTTAGAAGTTTCTTATCTAATAGGAAAAACAATGAAACCCCATACAATTGCAGAATCCCTTATCCATCCTGCAGCAACTAAGATGACATCAGTTATGCATGGCGATATATATGGAAATGAACTAAAGCAATAATGCCATTATCAAGAGATACCGTGTCACGGTGGATTTCCAAAATGTCACGAAATATATATCGAGTCTGAAGTCATAAAACGCATACAAAATTCATCTGTATTTGCTTTACAACTGGACGAGACTACCAATATTACTAAAACGTCACAACTAATTATTTTTGTTAGATTTATTTTTAATGAAGATATAACAGAAATATATATATGGCATGCAGCCAAAAGCAAGGCAGTCTTCGCGCGCAGGCGCAGCAAATCAAAACTAAAACTCTTGGACATTAGAATTGGAGAAAGAGAGAAAGGAGAACGCGAGAGGTGCGCGAGCAGGCGTTACCTTCTGCATATCATTGTCAAACTTATCTACATTTTTAATTAATTTTTGTTTAATGTTAAATAAACCATAAGAAAGACAAAAGTCTTGGACCCCTTGTTGTCTCCCACAAATTATGGGGGCTCGGCCGGGATCGATAAAATTTCGATTTTGAACCAAAGTCTGGACAATGAACAAAAGCGTCTGTGAGGAGACGCTCCGCCATTTTTCGGAAACTTCGTTCAACCTGTGTAGAGGTTTGAACTCAGCATGAATACTCCGCCTGTGTAGAGGCCGGGATTGAAAAAAAATTTTCGATTTTGATCAAAGTTTGGAACGTGAACAAAAGCCGTCCGTGGAGGAGACGCGCCGCCATTTTTCGAAAACTTCGTTCAACCTGTGTAGAGGTTTGAACTCAGCATAAATATTCCGCCTGTGTAGAGGTAGGAACCCATCGTCGAAAATTCCGCCTGTGTAGAGGCCGGAACTACAATTTCACAAACACCTGCGAAGATGTGTCAATTCGAACAATTTCAACTGTATTATCTGCGAAGAGGTGAAATCAGTGGAATCAACGTTTTTATTGGATACATCGTACGTGCGAGCAACAAGGGAGCTAGAAAAAAAAAGGTAGGATCTTTCCATATTTTTCTAAAATGTATAAAAACGCTCTTAAAGAGGATCTCATAAGAGTTGTTGAGAATCTAGACGGTACTGCGGAGAGTACGGACACTATAGTTAAACTAAAGACTAAAATTGAGAACAGTAGTACATTTGAAAGTGAACCAGATTTCGTTAAAACTTTAATTCAAAACTGTATAGATGAGAGAGTATCGCGAAACGAAAGAGAGGTAACTTTAGAAAAACAGAAAATTGAGCTCGCGAAACTTCAGTTAGCAAAATTAGAAAAAGAAGTCGAACTTCAAAGGGCTAAAAATAAAGCATTAAGTTTAAATCCTGCAGCTAAAGTCGAAGATAAACAGTTCGAAACTAACATAGAAAATATGATAAACAGTATTAGGACTTTATCTCTTCCTGTTCCCACCAGATCTGAAAATTTTAATCTGTTCTTCCAATCATTAGAACGCGCATTTTTGACCAAGAAAATAAATTATGAATATAAATCTGAAATTTTAATAAATCTTCTGGGCGAAAGAGCTCATAACGTCTTATTGTATATTAAAGAAGAGGAATTAAATGACTATGAAAAACTAAAATCTATAGTACTCAGAGAAATCCAATTAACCCCTCGCGAGTGTTTAAACTCATTTAAAAATGCTGTAAAATCATCAGGCGAGACATACATCCAATTTGCTGCAAGATCGACGGCAAACTTCCAATATTATTGTTCGTTAAGAAAAGTTAATTCCTTTTTGAATCTCTATGTGATCTTATAATTTCTGATAAATTATTTGAAACTTTAAATAAGGAAACTGCAACTCATATTGGCATTCGAGAAGCAGAAGATTGGTTTAGACCTATTGATTTAGCTAAAGAGTGTGATATTTATATTTCATTTAGAAGCGGATCACATAAAGAAATTCCTATTACTTATGGATATACCCAAGACCCCTTTAAAAATAGATCACAAAACTTTAAACCAAAGATTAAAGAGAACTATCCCCAATATCTTGAAAGAGAAAATAAAAATTGCTTTATATGCGGTGATTCATCTCATTACGCAAGAGACTGTGAGAAGCGTTTTAAACCTAAAGAATCTAACGACCACATCCATAATAGAATAAACGTGAATACTTTGAAAATCGAGAGCGAAAAACAAAATAGCGATGAATTCTCAAATCTTCAATACGTAAGCATTTTTGTGGAAAATCAGCCCGTAACAGCCTTGATCGATTCAGGTTGCCAGATCCCAGTTTTAAATTCCTCACTAATTAGAGTGCAAACACCTTCCGAAGAGATCATAACATTAAGTTCATGTTTTGGCGAACAGCGAATGGTAGAAGTTAAACCGATAAATCTTTCTCTTAATCAACACTCTCCCAGCTTAAGTGTTCGAACGGCAATATCACCGACCTTGACCGAAGAATTTATTATACATCCCAGTGTATATTCTGAAATAAAAAAAACTAGGCCACGCAAAGAGCGATGTTTTATTGAATGAAAGTGAATCCTCTTTAGGTGCTCATGCTTATGCTTATCCTAATGTTGTTTCTGTTTCAAATGTGATAGAAAACTCTAGTAATGATTTGCCACATGTTAGAAACTTTAATACTAGAAATGATTTGAGTTCTCTAATTAAGGATTATAAATGTAATAAAATTAAGAGTACTAAGTTAAAAATGAATATTAAATTGAAAAATGATATTCCTGTGTGTCAGAGAGCCAGACGTTTATTTTGTTCTGAGAAATTACAGGTAAACAATCAAATTGATGATTGGTTACGACAAGGTATTATAAAAGAGAGTGTTTTTGATTATTGTTCACCTATAGTATTGTGTAAGAAAGCCAATGGCGCCATGAAAACGAGTTCCGTGGAATTTATCTCCCGCTCACCTAACCCTTTACCTATGAAGAGTGAACATCGACGGTTTGTGTTGCTCCGAAAAATCTTTCAGCCTTGGCAGTGGAAGCGAAGAAAAAAGAGAAATCGTTTTGAACAGACGTCCAGAACTCTACAGAGGAAAATATCGATGCGTTCAACCAAAGATCAACTTGTTGAAAAAGACGTTCTTATGCCTGTGAAACACAATGTTTTCCTGTGGAACCTTCCGGATGTCGAAGAGATGCCTTCACATGATGGAGAAACTGTCTAGTTCAGAAGAATTATGATATGTTTAATCTTTGTATATTTGTCGTATAGTCCTTGTCTGTTCCGTTTTTTTTTGTATGTTTCAGATTCTCCTCTGGTATCCATGGAAAGGAAAAAAGGAATACGTACCGCTGCGGACAGCGTACAGTCAGGATAGCCGTTATGGCATGCAGCCAAAAGCAAGGCAGTCTTCGCGCGCAGGCGCAGCAAATCAAAACTAAAACTCTTGGACATTAGAATTGGAGAAAGAGAGAAAGGAGAACGCGAGAGGTGCGCGAGCAGGCGTTACCTTCTGCATATCATTGTCAAACTTATCTACCTTTTTAATTAATTTTTGTTTAATGTTAAATAAACCATAAGAAAGACAAAAGTCTTGGACCCCTTGTTGTCTCCCACATATATATGTGTTTTTTTATGTTGCAGAAGTTTGGAAGGAAAAACAACTGGAGAAAAAATATTCGAAGTAATAAATGAATATTGTGAAGCAAAGTCCCTTACCTGAGCAAACTGTGTTGCGGTTCGTACTGATGGTGCTGCAGCATTAACAGGTTCGAACAAAAGGCTCAGAGGCTTAATCCAGAAAGTGACGCCTTATATGGTATTTAATCACTGTATGATTCATCGGCAAGCTCTTGTTACAAAATATATGGATGAAGAGTTGCACAACATATTACACAAGATGCTGTTAGTTCAATTAACTACATTAAATGCAACAGTCTTAACTGCCGTCTCTTTTCAATACTTTGCAATGAGATGGGCTCAACGTATTAGAGATTACTGTTACATACCGAAGACTGATGGCTCTCACGTGGGAAAATACTACGACGGATATTTGATTTGAGAAATGAAGTGTACATGTTTTTGAGCGAAAAGAAACATAGATTGGCAAGTTATTATATCAATGAAGTTTGGCAAGGAAAGCTGAGCTATTCAGTTGATATTTTCGAAAAACTTAACGACTTAAATTTGAGCTTGCGGCAGGGTGAGAATTCAACTATCATAACTTCAGCCAGTAGAATTCAAGCTTTTAAAAATAAGCTTAGACTCTGGCAAACTGAACTGAATAAAAACAACACCGACATGTTCCCTTGCTTTAACGATTTTATCAAGGGCAATAATATTGATATATTTATATTTAAAAACATCATTTCCAATCTTATTGAAAAGTTAAAAGAAAATGTTTCGAGAAGTTTCGAGGATTTTCCTGAAAACGATCTTGGTTTGATACGTGATCCACATTTTCCTACAACATATGCAGTTCAACTCTTCAAATTAATGAGAAAGAACAATTGATAGATTTGATTAGTGATTATACTCTTCGAAATGAATTTAAGACTCAACCTTGCCAAAAATTTTGGCTATCCGCGTGGAAAAGTAATATCCCGTTATATGCAAGGATGCCATCAGATTACTAATACAATTTGCATCAACGTATTTATGTGAAACTAGATTTAGCAAACTAGTTTCAATAAAAAACTAAATACCGCTCTCGTTTGAACCCTGAAGATAATATGCGAATTGCAATTAGCAACATACATTCGAACATCGATGAGATAATCAGAAACTTGCAGTCACATACATCTCATTAAAAGGGAATTTACTGATTTTTATGTTATGCAAAAAATATTTTCTTTAAATTATAAATAATATTAATATGTGTCAGAAATGATGTTTTTTATTCGATAAAACGAAAGAAATGCGCCTATTTACGTCGTATTTGTGAACATTTATCTCTAGGGGACGCCAAAAATTTTCTCTTTACAAAAGGGGTCGCAGTCGAAATAAGTTTGTATTCCACTGGGTTAGAGAACCTGACTTGAAATGAATTGTCCTGGGTTCTATTCCCGGGAGCTAGCTGCTTTTAAAATTTACTTTAAATCGCTTTAATTTCCTTCGAAAAGTTTTTATCTTGATCAAATTTAAATTTCCACGGGTTTTTTTTGTACTTTATTTTTTATTAGCTCATTCAAAACATTGATTTAGCTGTTGCACATTCTTGGTTTCTGTACAAACAAGATGCAATATTAAATAAAATTCCTCAAAAAATCAAAATGGATGGCTTAAAATTAAGTTGGAGATAGTTGAAGCATTATGAGCTTCTCCACCTACTAACAAAAGTATTTTAACATGATGAAGACAGTATTGTAATTCCACTCACAAAAAGATCGAAGCGTAATAATCCACCTGCTATACATGTCATGGCTTTTATCCTGGCCATTCCAGGATAAAAGGCTTTACACGTACACCCATTTTCGATGTGCTGGTGACATTTCAAGGCCTCGCAAGTGCAGATATGAAAACTATGAAAGCAGTTCGAAAGCATGTTCTAAAAAATGCAATGGTTATTTATACTTGCCAAAAACAAAAGATTTTTACAGTAAATAAATAATGAATTAATAAAAGAGTTAATTATACACTCAGGAACATTGAAAATAGCGACCCAAGAAGGAAGCTAAGTACAATCGTGAACTTTGCAAATAAGTACAGCGTAATGTAATATGCAAATGATCCAAGTTTTGTGCAAATACGCATGCTCATACACGCTGAGGTGGCGCTACAATCAGGAAGAGGGTGCTATATAAGCCAGCGCAAATTCGAAGATTCACAAACATGACGATTACCCGCCGATTGTAGGAAGACTTTGGTAAGCGAAACATACCAGGTAAACGTGCTAGAAGACATTTTTCACAGTTAAGCTAGTTTGAGAGAGGCCTGATCATCTGGATGAAAACTGCAGGCTGGTCGACGCGCCGTGTTGCTGACCAGGTGGATCGTTCGGAGTGTGCCGTTAGAAATTGTTGGGAGCAGTGGACACGAGAAGGTACCCACGCGCGGAAAACCGGATCTGGAGCGACATAGAAGACCACGAGGAGAGGGGATCGAAGGATCGTGCGGCAAGCACTTGTGGACCCCTGCAGTGACTCGTTCAACGATACCAGCAGACGTAGGCGTAGCAAATGTTCCACAAACAATTTCCAGACACCTTGCAGAAGCAAATCTTAAATCCAAGCGCCCTTTCCGTGCACTCCCTTTAACACCGGAACATCGGCAACTGCGTCTACAGTGGTGCCAAGCCAGATGAATGTAGAATGTCACAGATTGGCAAAAGATTGTGTTTAGTGATAAATTCCGGTTTGTTCTGGGGACAGATGATAACCGTGTACGGGTGTGGAGGCGCCCTGGTGAGCGCTACAATTCCCCCTACACTGTTCTACGTTACACTGCCCGCACAGCTGGTGTAATGGTCTGGGGGATCATAGCCTATGATAGCCGGTCCACTTTAATTGTGATGCGTGGAACCCCTTAACGGGCCAACGTTGCGTTGATGATATTCTTCGACCCCATGTAGGACCCTTCCTAAATGGTCTCCCAGGGGCAATTTTCCAGGAAGATAATGCTCGTCCGCATACAGCAAGAGTTGCTCAAGACTTCCTACGTCATTTTCAGACTCTTCCATGGCCGGCCCGCTCCCCCGATTTGTCCCCTGTAGAGCACGTATGGGATCAGCTAAAACGGCAGATGCCATCGTGTCACTCTGTACACGATTTAGAGTTGGCTGTTCAAGATTTGTGGGCCCATCTGCCTCAGGACAACATAAGGTGTCTAATCAACTCATTGCCGGACCGTGTGGCGGCATGTATTGCAGCTGGAGGTGATCTAACGGGCTATTGAAGTTTCCCAGTATTTGTATCGTTGCACACCCTGTATTCGTTCAATTGTGTTGTTTTTGAGATCAAGTGAATCTCTCATCTGTGTCATTATGTATATTAAATTTCATTTCATTCCGATGCTTTCTTCTTGGGTCGCTATTTTCAATGTTCCTGAGTGTGTACATCAATAATTTCTTTATTTGTAACAAGTTAAGTTGAATGAAGATTGTTTCTTCAATCAACTTAGAGCTTAAAATGTATAACTCGTAAAATTACACAGGTGAAATGTTTCGCAGATAATACCCAACACGCTCGATCGTGCGGGTACCATCAATGTTCCGGGGTTGGAGTGGGAATTTTTTTAGTATTTTTCCCAGTGTCATCGGGGCCCATATAGTATTAATAACGAGAAGAATTTAATATTTACAGATAAAACTAATTCGGGTCTTAAAGGGATATACCGCGAAGATTTGGCAGTAGCACTTGATGAATTTGCACTATTTTTCTGCTTTTTTGTCTCTTTTTCGACTGGACTTGATGCTAGTTTTTCTTCTTTTTTCTGCTGTTTTAAAAAAATGGATCTTGGAACGCTACGCAATGGAAGTGAAACTTCTTTGGCGACGTTGGCCGTAAATGGAGGAATACATCTAATTATATTAAACTGTTGGGGGAACTTATAATAATCAAATAAAATTCAAACTTATTCTCTCAATCGCATGATTTTCATCGCCATATAAACCAAATACTGTGGGGTCCCTCCACGACGATCAACACGTCTTAATTCACTTGTGGCTATCATGAATGGTGTAACTCTAACTCCTTCCCTGAAGTTTCTAAAATGACCCAAGTTAATTGCTGGGAAAAAGAGCTCCTCAGCATGTTCATCAATTATCAAGCTTCTTGGTACATTCGCTTCTCCAAGAGCGATATGAAGATATTTCTCTTAATTCCATTACAACGTCTGTTGCTGGGCTGTAAGACTCTCTTCAATAGTTATATGTTCGCTGATTTCTTCTTGAGGAACTTGAGACGAACTCTGGTTCAAATTGAAGAGACTATCATCAATTGTAACATCATACATTCTGTACAATGGAGTAGCTACTGAATATTGCAACCATGCTTTGATGGTCCTTTCAGTGATCAAACCCATCAGATAACTAGTTCTGTGAATTTTCCTCCGCTTGATATGAACATTGACACAGTAGTCATCAACATTTCGAGGCTATCGGTTGACCATTATTTGATGAATGCAGGAACACTGATTATCTGCCCTAATATTCCAAACTGACATGTCTCGATCGCCAAATTTGCATGAAAAGTATTCGTGGCCAAATGAGTCTTTCTGATACCAAATCCAAAGTAGGAAGATGTTCTGGAATTTCTGGGTATAAAAAACGATTATATTTTGATAAATTTGGTATACTTTTCCTACTTAAACTTTATCGGCAATTGTAGCATGCTTTAATGTCTTTTAAATTAATTCCCGGTAAAATATTTTGTAAAATATTTTTGTGCTCAGCAACAGGCGTTCTCAAATAATCTCTAAACCATAATACACTGCTGGACAATTTCTAAGGACGGATCACAAATTGCCATGTAGCATAACATTAAGCGAGACATGAGGCCTAGTAGGATAAAATATAGTTGCCACACTGTTCAGACATTAGAATAAAGAATATTTATTGTTCTGGAAAGTACAAAAGCTGTGAAACATCTGAAAGAAAAAAAATGTTCATTTGATCTGCGTACGGAGAAATGGAACAATGCATCTAAAAGTCAGCAGGCACATTAAAGAAAGGTATCAGTACGGGATATGTCCACCATGGAGTGTGATGCAACATTCCACACGTCGTACCATACTTTGCACAACATTATCCAGCAGCTGCTGAGGCAATTTATCCCATTCCTCTGTGAGTGCACGGATGAGGGTGTTCTTGTTTGTCGGAGGATAGTTTCGACCATCAATTTGCCTCCCCAAAGCATCCCACACATTTTCAATGGGATTCAGATCTGGAGAACGCGCTGGCCATACGAGACGTTGAATACCCTCGCTGTCTAGACAATCCTGAACAGCGAGTGTTCGATGACATGTTGCGTTGTCGTCCATAAAAACAAATTTATCACCGACAGCATCACGGAAAAGACGAACATGAGGAAGTAGAACTTCATCAATGTATCGTTGGCCCGTCATAGTCCCATTCGCAACCACATGTAGGCGCGTGCGGCCATTGATCATGATTCCGGCCCACACCATGATACTGCATGTCGGATATTGGTCCTTTTCCTGGATATTTTCTGGACGATAAGCAGTACCACTCTCACGACAGATCACTTAGCGTCTACAATCCGATGACAGACTGAACCTACTCTCATCTAAGAATAGTACGCATGCCCAGTCCTGTTCAGTCCAATTGTGATGCTCACGACACCATTGCAAACGGGCAGTACGGTGCTGTCTGGTCAATGGGACACACACAACAGGTCTGCGTGCGTATAGTCCTCCTCCCCTCAAACGTCTGGCAACAGTTTTTCGAGAGATCTGCTTTCCTGAGGCAGCAAGAAACTGATTTGCCACCTGCTGAGCTGTGGTGCGCCGGTTCCTTTTTGCTGATAGGACGACATATCTGTCTTCTGCAGGCGTCGTACTTCTAACACGACCTCCCCCGTACCGTCTACTACACATTCCAGTAGTTTTAAATGACTTCCACAGCCGTGAAACAACGCTGTGAGCGATGTCGAACTCCCTGGCAATATCTGTTATTTTTCGCCCTTCTTCGATCTTTCCAATAATTCGGCCACGCATAAAATCATCTATGTGATGTCGGGAAGACATGCCAAAAATTTTAAGTTCGTCTATTAAATCTTTCCTGTAAAACTTTGACTTGAAACAACAACTGTCCACACGCGTCAAAACCTTTAAAGCTCTTATGAACGCTATCACGTGATGAACAGACGTGGGAAAAAAATTTGCATACTCATACTTCTTACTAATATCCCGCACTTATTCTAATTTTCCACATTTTGCTTCCTTTCATTTTGTGGTTGCTATGGATGATAGTGTTATCCGTCCTTAGCAATTGTCCAGCAGTGTATATCACAAATTGAGCACCCGTGATCGAAAGGATTATCAACGAATCGCTTTTGAAAATCTTTGTGAGCATATTTATGGAAATCATAGTCTTTGTAACTTAAGATATAATTTATTATCGATTCACATGCATCAGTTCCAACACGCACTAAACTTGAGGTTCTGTAGTTGACGGCACAGTCCGTTCACAAAGTCCGTATTTATCTGTTCTGTCATAAGAAGGTCTCACAATAGCATTCAAAATCCCTTAAACTCGGCATCAAGAGAGTATTTTGCAATGTTTTTTTTCCATGTTTGATATTCTCTCATGTGTACTCTGATGGAGATTTGGCAGTAGCATTTGATGAATTTGCATTACTTTTTCTGTTTTTTATGTCACTTTTTTTACTGTGGACTTGCTGCTGGTGTTTCTTTTCTTTTTTTTTCTTTTACGAAACACTTTTCCTCTTTCTGCATTTGATTTAGGCATTCTGACTAGAATTAATAATAATTCAACGCAAATGAAAATTAATGATATAAATTAGCCTCCAAACACATCGCCATGTAGCCAACAATCTAAAGAAAATTTCAAAAAGGCACGCTTTTGCTGCGAGAGCTATTTTGTCTACATCGTAATGCTCACACTGCAACTGATACGACCGCTGAAAATGTTCCCGGGTATGGGGAAAAGGACCCCTAAACGGAAGGTAGGAAAGTTGACCAGTCGGAGGCGTAGGCAATTATCCAACTCTTTCACAGATATGACGCAAGTCACGCGGTGTCATCCCCGCTCCCCTCCCCTTTCCTCCATCGCTCTCTCCTTACTATGGCAACGATTCGGGAGGATTGGGGGGAGAGACTACTTCCGTTCACATTTTCACTATTACGCAAAACTGGGCAATTTTTCATTCACTCTCGCGCCCAAAATGTATCACTTCAAAAATTATCACTCGCTTCCCATGATTTTGAGTGGTGATTTTAACATCAGTTTGCCAAAAGCTGAGCCGCCATAGCTTTTTGGAAGGATGAACTCAAGCACGAAATGAACACAAATCAAAATGTTTAGATTACTAACAGTGGTTCTGTTATTGATGCTGTTTTTTTCAACGGTTTTTAAATACTTTGAAATCACAAGTATATGTGTCATATTTTAGTTATCATAAGTCTATTATCTCCTCTCTTACTTATTTGAACAAGAATAATTATTTTTAATTTTAAAAAAATGCATTTTACTCTTTGTGTTAATTAAATACAATTTTCATTAAAGATATAGTTATTCGATAGAAAATTATTTCCTATCATACTCCATTCATTTTTTTAAAGATATAAGTTACTATAGCGTATTTACTACGACAACATGTCAGATGTTACACATCATATGCGACTACTGTAAGGCTCGTTTCTTTTTTTTACATTTCTGTCTCCTGTTTACTCTTTTTGCATTTCAAGTTCCCGATTAACACATATGATAATTTAAATTCAATTAAGGGTGTTATGATTAATTTGTTTTGAATTATTTTTGTATCTGAAGTTATTTGCTCGTTTAATTCCACAACAGACTAATACAAGTTTTACATGCCTTTTATTCATTCTTCCATTTTTATTCAAAATAGTCATTCTAATAAAATCTTATTTACATTTAAAGAGTATTAATGAATCGTGACACAAAAATGAAGCAGTTTAACATTTTTTAAACCAACGTAATGATCAAAACCTAAAAAAAAAAAAATAAGAAAGTACAAAATATTTGTTCCAAAAAAATCACCTGTCAAATCTCTCGTTATTTTCTCTTTGTCAAGAGTTAGTTTTTGAAACGATTTATAAATCCTTTCGCGGAGTAGGCGAGGTATCACTGCCCTTGACAGAAGCCATTTCAAAAGTTTTATCGAAAACACTTTAATTTTTTATTAACCCAAAATAATTGTTTTGGCTGATTTTTTCTTCATACTCGAATTTTCTTGGAAATCCATTCCAGAACATGAAAAACAAGTTTTCCACGTCATAAGAATTTATTTATCTGTATAAGAAAATATATTTAGAATAGTATTTATGTATCCCCACATGACTGGCTCACCTGACCATGGTTTAAAAGTACGAGGTTCGTCGCCGATTGCATTAGTGTGTACCTTCGTGAGGAGCTAAGGCAGGAGTACTGAATCTATTTTCCCCGCCAGGACGCATACACATAATAGTAATTTCCCGCGGGCCGCAACATGCGGATAATGGAAAAAGCAGACTATAAGACCAAAGAAACATTGACAAACAAAATTGATCAAAATACTAAAACTCGTATATTTTTGGCTTTTATTTTAATACTATATTAACTTTTCTATCGAAGACACACACAAAAATATTTATTTTTATGAACTTTTGCTGAGTTATGGTATATAATTTATATTTTTTCTTTCATCCATAACCAAACCTCTTGCTTACATTCTACTATTAAAAAAACAATTGATAGCAAAATTAATACATCTGATTGCCTGATTGATAGAATTTTTTTTTTGTACATTGTTTTCCAAAAATTGAATTTCTTAGTGCAATGAGCAATGACCGGGCCACTCAAAAAAGGCTGGCGGGCCACAGATTGAATATCATTAAACATGCAAGGTATAATTCATCTAAACATGCGTTGGCGACCTTTTGTGAGAGATAGAATTAAAAATATAACAGTAGAGCTGAGATGAGATCAGTTCAAAATGGAATGGGTTGTCTTTTAGCGATAAGGCCAACATGAGGTTAATAACAGAAGTATTCATTAAGGCTCAATAGGCTAAACTCATGTAATAGTAATTGGATATAAATTATTAATATTCATGATATAAATATAACCTCGTGTTTTCCGTTGTATTCAAAGCCGACAATAGATTAGTCTTTACTAGGTTCCGTATTCCGCGTATAGTTTTCGGATATACATAATTACCCCAACATTAATAATACTTCTGGTTCTCCTCGCTATCCTGTGGATCAGTGCCCAGCTCCTGGATAAGTACCAGACCCGTAAATTATAGTAGATAGTAAATTATTTCCTTTTTTTTTTTACTGCGATGTGTTTCTCTCGGCTTTGTACGACTTCCCAGGAAAATAAATGACTTCATATTCCATGTTAAATCACTTTACATTCATTTTCTTGGTTAACTGCATTTTATTGTGAAGGGATATTTAAATACGATTAAATTAAAGTTATTAAATCATAGCCATCTAAAATATAAACAATCAACGTCCCCGTCCCACCCTCAGCGGGCCACGATAAAATTATCAAACGTTGACCGATCTACGGCGATAAAAAGGTTGGGGAACACTGCTGGTATTCAATCTTTCGCGTTCCTTCTCCTATACGTAATGGTAAATACGAAATTCCTTACGAGTTAACATAGAAAATTGTTTATTTAAGGGATCTTTTGAAATTTTAAAAACGTTATATAAATGAATATATGAATTAGTGTTTCAAATCTATTTGAAAACCGAAACATTTTCTGTTTGAAAATGAGCATCGCGTTTAATTCAAGCTCTCGTACATTCGACAAAGACAGCCTTAAATTTTACCTCGATTTTACAATTAGAATGTACACACACTACCCAATGAATTGGAAACCTTTGAGATTTGCATTTAAATGCGTGTTCGCGTGATTAAGTATGCAAGTTTTTCTTCATGGCTCAGGTTACAAGTGGCTAGAATGCTTGTCTAAGTAAGGTGTACGATTTCTTTTCACGATGAATGCAGTAAAATGGGGAAAATGATAGATTTTTCACCATTTAGTGTTGGTGCCCGTTAAGCAGGGACTTCCGATTTCGAAGACAGCAAATTTCACTGGGTTTTTAAAAGTAGCCATATCAAAGGTTTTCAAAAGCTGGAGAGAACCGGAACCCACAGCCCTTCTCTAGAATACTTAACTGCGGCTCGAGCACAGATTTCCAAGAACGTGATTGGCATTGTCTCCTATGAATTGAACGGCAGAACAATTCACAAGAGTAACTACTGTGCTAAAACTGACACAAATCGTCAATTAAGGCTCTCCCCAACCCATTTCAGCACAAACCATGCGCAGAGAATGTCAGTGGATATGAATGAATAGTCGGGAGACTTGTCAGAAAACCAATCATTTCCCAAATGCAAAAATGCGCTTGCAGTGGTGTCGGGAAATAAAACACTGGGCATCCAAGGATTGGAAACGGGTAATATGTTCGGATAAACCCCTCTACACCTTATTTTGCACTGATGGAAGATGCCGAATTGAGTGAGAACCACACGAAGCCGTGACTCCAATCTTGCCTTATTCGCACTGTGTAAAGGTCTGGTGGTAGTATCATGAAATTGGGCCATTTTCTGTTGGCATGTAAATGGTGCCCTGGTGTTCCTCGAGAGTAAACAGCCAAGAGATACCTAAAATTACTTGCAGATCAAGTGCACCTCGCATTTTTACCCTCATGGCGACGGATCGATAATGCAGCTATAGATCGTACCAGAAGTGTTCAAAATTGGTTCGTTGAACATCAGTCCGACTTCCAACACCTTCCCTGTCTACCGCATAGCCCGATCTATAACTCCATTGAAAATGTGTGGGATATGGTTGAAAGACACATCCGATAGCACTCCCCTTAATAAGCTGTATAGCCAATCCATAGTATTCTCTGGCGGTAAATGCATTTCAGAAGCATGTTGTTTTAATGCCCAAATGAATCAAAGCAGTTATCCGAACAAAAGGCAATCCAATAAAATACTTATCTTGGGTTTCTAACACATTGACCACTGGGTGATTATGTCTCAAGTATATAAATCATTCAAAAAGTTTTATATTTAATTATTTGAAGATGGTACTCATTGTGATTTGTAGTCGTGGCAGAGAAAAAAACTTATATATGTGCGTGTGTGTACGCGCGCGTGTTTGTGTGATGAATCCCCAGGCCTTCATGTGTCAGTTGGGGTAAACTTCCTGCCAGAACAACTCAACCCACCTTCCGCATAAGTACTTTGACTTCTACTCTGGTGTGCAAAACTTAAGCAACAATGTAAAAATTAAGCAGATAACCATGGAATTGCAGAAAAGGAGGTCTGGAGATCAGTACAGTGAACAAGTAAGTCAGTAGAAACGTCAAGCGTATGCAAATATCAGGAACGAAACCTCAGAAGCGACGTGAGCGTACCCAAAACGCATGTCGGCGCGTGCTGTTCAACAGTAAAATAAAATGAAGGACGCAGACGCAATTCAACATATTCGCTGCAAGTGCCAGTGAATCAGTTCGTGAAATATGGCTAGAAGAAATCACCTGGACGACTTCACACGTGGAAGAATGATCGGAAAGCTGGAGGAGGGGCGTACCGTCACCAGTGTAGCTGCAGAGTTCGGAATCAACTAAAGTGTCGTTTCGCGTGCTTGGAAAGCGTTCCAAACCGCAGTGCTGTTAGAAAGGTTGATGGTGGCCGCCCGAAGACGACAACTTCAGGGAAGGATCGATATATCATCCTGCAGGCGAAAAGAGGCCGACGGCACTCAGCAAGCGTCATTGCTCAGCAACTCTCTACAGCAACGGGGCGACAAGTGTCGCGGTTTACTGTGGCCAGACGCCTTCACAAAGGGGGTATATTCACCCGCCGTCCTGAACGCTGCCCCCCGTTGAAAGTTGACCACCGTTTACAGTGGTGCAGAGAGCACAAAAACTGGACAACTGTCAATGGAGTCGTGTTCTCTTTACGGCTGAGAGTCGGTTCAGTACCAGAAGCTATTCTCAACGCGTTTTTATTTGGAGAGAGATCGGGACACGGTTTTATACCAGTAACATCAAGGAAAGAGACCATTACGGTGGTCCAGGAGTTCTTGTCCGGGGAGGCATTTTGCTGAACGGGCGAACTGAGCTCCACATTTTCGATAGAGGGTCTGTAATCGGGGATCGCTATTGTGAGGAGGTACTTCTTCCCCATGATTAGAGATGCCATTGGCCCAGACTTCATTTTTATGGATGACAATGCACGGCAACATCGGACTCTTGCTGTTGAGGAGCTGCTGGAAAGTGAAGATATCACTCGAATGGATTGGCCAGCGCACTCCCCAGATTTAAATCCCATCAAATATGTGTGGGATGCTTTGGGGAGGCGTATTGCAGCACGCTTACATCATCCGGAGAACACCCAACAACTCAAACAGATGCTGATTGAAGAACGGGCACTCTTACCGCAAGAAATGTTGCACCAGCTGGTTCTGAGTATACGGAGACGGTGCGAAACAACCATTGCAGTGAGGGGAGGGCATATACCATATTAAGGAACATCTGCTTGTTGTTCTTCCTGTTGGATAGACCATCATGAGTCACGATACTATGCGTTCAATAAAGCTTATTTTTGTTTTATTCCATACCGTATGCTTTGTATTCCTTTTTCAGCGCCGATGCTTTCGTCATCCTTTACGTACATAATACTCTCCCTCTTTTCTGAATTTCATGTCTCTCAGATGATTTTGTGTGAAGTTATGGCAATAAACCCACCTGTTGCTTAAGTTTTGCACACCAGTGTATTTCGGCGGATTTACTGAAACGAAGCACTGGCACCTGATCCGACGCTGAAATTGGACTCGTCTCTGTCATGGCTTGGAGTACAGACTGTTCTGCTGAGCATTGGAATAAAATATGAAATGAATGGCTGCACTTTACATTTATCCTCTCAATCTTTAAGAATTACTCCAATACATGATATATATAAAGTGGATCATACCATCGTTTAATTTTAATGCGCATCGAAATAATAGTTAAGACAAATATATTATTAGAACTTCAAATAAATATTATTAAATATAATGCACACATTTTAAAATACTGTATTGTGCATATGTATTTAAATGAAGTGCATCTTGTTTACCAATATGTGTCATTATTGCTAAAAATGTGTTTGAAAGTTTTTTTGTTAAAAGAAAAAAGTAGAAAGAGAAAAGTGAGGTGCATAGACTAATAGTCTGGATTGTATTTATCATATGACTATGACGTTTCATGAGTTTAGTCCATTAAAACGTTCTTAATGCCACGAACTAACATTTTTACGTGAACTGTTTGTGGAAATTGAAAACTCTGGAAGATCAAAAAGCCACATTAACAACATCTACATATGTGAATACTCTTAGAGCGTAAATAAATCTCTTCCATATTAGTATTATGTCCATTCAATCGTGAAGCTTACAATATTTTTAGTTCCTAAGTCACGCAATTAAGGAAAAAATATTTTTGTTTGAATAAAAATGTACTTAAAATAATAAATTACTAGATTTTAAAAGTTTTAAAATCCGTTATGCACACAATCGAATTAAGATTTTTTGCTTCATATTTGAGACTTTTATAATTCAGTTATCTTAACACCAGTAATAAATGCAAATAGGATGAACTTAACATTAATAGAAACTTGGTTAATTCATGCAAAAAATCAGACCAATAACAATGATATAAAAACAAACGTCTGACGGTAAATTTATTATACTTCATCTTAGATGTTTACAATAATTAAATGACCCGAGACTTATATGGTAAAAATATATAACAATTACTCGTTTTTAATTCTTATATTTTCCCATTTGACTTCCTTGGTTTTCTTTCTTTATTTTAAGTGAACTTTCAACTTGTTTTAAAGTGTTATCCGAATACGCGTACTATGCACTCAGAATTTATGAGATTAAGTTGAAAAATTGTATAAGCTAATGTACCAATGACCTATAGTTCTTCAAATACATAATAAATTGAAACATTTTATAAGTTCTCCAGAATTTTTTGGAAACATTAATCTGTCTATTGATATTCAATGAAATTACCAGGTAAAAGTTTCCTCATTTATTATACAGACGAATTTCATTAACATTCTTACATGAATATAAATAACTTTCTTTATTAGATCATAGGGTTAGTATGTTATATTTTCAATAAATTCATAGGTACACACTCGCATTCAAGGAGAGAAAAGGATTGGTAAATAAGAGATAAGAGTAAATATATAAGAGATAACAAATCAGATCTCATGTAAAATATCTTTATTAGCACAAACGGTACAAAACAACAAAAGCTATATTTTTATATGAATGTAAATAATGAATGAATTTCATGAAGGACACATGTAATATTAATCCAAATAACTACAAAACAAATTATTTTCAGAAATAAAAAGAAAGCAAAACACCTTTCACCCAGGTTATACTGTAACGAGATATCACTAATACGTAACTAATCACATAAAAAGGAAATGCCAACAAGCGATGTCGACACTTTTGTGGATATGATAGTTTATACACAATGGAATTTCTCAAGAACATTTCTAATAAAATAATAATTCAGGGAATGGAAAATACATGAGACACAGTGCTTTAAAATGTGATGAAATTTAAAATTTGCATAAATGGTATTTGTGACTAGAAATTTCTAAAATGTTGTTCATGAAAATGGAAAGTTGAGATGGTTTTGTGATTCAGGTGGCTGTACAATATAAAAGCTTAAGTCTGTACATCAAGAAAATATCAAAGAAATTCAACCAACGACATGAAGCCTTTCTATTTGATTTTTAAAATATTTTTTATGTAAAACATCTTCCACCCAATTTGAAGGCAATGAGGCACTTATGACTTTTAAATATCGAGCAATGCAATCCCAAATTACTCGGATTTTGTCTTTATAAATTAATAGTGAATGTGTAATAAAATACAACTGCTAAATATATTTCGCTTACATACGTGATAAGCTCTGCGTGTACCGGTTTTATTCACCATCAAAACATGGCAATTCAGCTTTAGAGCTTTAATAATCTTTTTTAATGGATTTTTAAACTTTTATAATATTGTCTCGTCTCAAATTCAACAAAAATTAATACAAGCTTCAGAAAAATTAATCTTCCTATAACTTTTACTTATTTAGCGAAAAAGAAAACATATTCTCTATTCATTTACGAAAACGCAGAACTATGTAAATTTTTTTTTTTACTTACCTTCACAAAGAAATAACTCCCTTTGTTTTGGATATGCGCAAATACAATCGTATAAGATAATAAATATTTAAACCAATGTAAACAGAAAACAAAGCTTTAATTCTTCAGTGCATAAAAAGATATCACTAGAAGAATCCAAGCTGGCTTTTGAAAGAACGTTCACATTATTTCTTAACACAACAATCATTAAATACAGGGAAAAAATTAATATATTTTGAAAATTAAACAAAAATTAAAAAAAATATAGAAGTACTTTTTAATGTGAATTTCTAAAATGTTTAAATTTTCCACATAATTCCATTTTCTCACTTGAATTTCAATTTTATCAAATTACAAACGTAGAATCCTATTTCGAGAGGAAAATTGTTAAGAGTAGAAAATGAGAGTGTATATATATATCAAAATTTTCCCATATTTTCATAGGATTTCTCAAATTTGCTTTTGCAGTAATTACTTCAATAATTAGGCACAGCACACATAATATGAGGGAAAATATCTTACGGCGAACAAATTAAAATAAGCTAAGCTAAGCGTTTACAAGTACATAGTCAGCAGGAAAAGCAGCAGCAAAACTCACGCTTTTTTAAACTATCTATAGCAAATGTCACTTTTTTCAAATGTAAGTTTCAAAAATTTTTATAAATGACAAATCACTTCATATTTGTTAGAAAAGGTTGACACAATTTTGCTGACTTGATAATGCTGTTTAATTAGTATACTTTATTACGTAAAATTAATACTAAACTAGTTTTTTTCCCAAATTATTTCAATACATAGTCAGAATTGATGTCTTGAATTTACTGTACATGAAGTGCACTAAAAATTTTTCTTCTATTTTTATGAAAACAAAAACTTATTTATCCGGCTTTTATGCCACATTGAAAAAATATTTAAGTATAAAATTTGCCATTTCTTGACACTTGTTTCCCTATAAAGCTAGAAAACAATATTACAATCCAAAATGAACTATTGACAATTTTAAAGTTCCAAAATCATTTATATTGGAAAGATTCCATAAAACGGACAATTTAGTACTTTTAAAAAAGTTTTAATAAATAATTAAATGAGTTCCAAAGTGTTCCTTTTTTGATGTTAATGCTAAGGCACTGTTTTCTCCATCGCAGTGTAAATTGTGGGCAGTTTTTTTTTCTCGCATGGACGGTTTTTCTGAATTAAATTATTTAATTTAAAAAATTGCATGTTTCCCCCGCTCCACAAACAACGAATGTTTAAACGGGTGGCGGTCCTCTCAAGTATCTCAAATGAGGAGTAAATGAAAAACTGAAGTTGTTGAGTCTGTCGCAACAGTTTGGCTCCAAGTAACAAGCCAAGCAGAACAACAGGACCAACGTGAGTTGTACAGGCACGGCGACGCGAATAATTCGCCAAAAACGCGAAGACTTCTTCTTGGCGGTCCTGGCACTTTTACAGGCGCCGTCCAAGTGGTGGGTGGGTGACTTCTTATGAAAGGATTCGTAAGCCTCCATCTGCTGAATCGCATCTTCGAAATGGTCATCTGGATCGTCCTCGACGGAGGAGGAGTTCGGATGTTCGGCACTGGAAAGGGAAACAAAAATTAATTTTCGTTCTATTTTTGAAAAAAATTCGTAATTAAAAAATGTATTTAAAGAGAAAGTCAGTTTTGTGATCAGACACATTGATTCGGAAGATTTGCATTAAGTCATGTTCTTTGTTTAATTCAAGTCAAAACAGGCCGTGAAATTGTGATCTATGTTACTTCTATCGAGTCGTGGGTTCCAGTCCTGATGCCACTAGAGACCCATCCTGTAGAAGGGCTGATGCATGTTGAATCTGTCCAGGCTCACAACCCTCGCGTTGAATAGAGTGTTAAGTTAAGGTGTCGTCCTTATCACTTGAATGTGTTAAAATTGCGTGGTTCATCGCTAACAGTTCGAAATGACACACTAGCAATCAACCGAAAAACGCATAGAAATTTTAGTAAGGGATTGTTGACAGGAAGCGTAAGGAAAAGAGGATATAGAAACTTATCAACTCAGGGCTACCGAACGGGAATAAAGGTCTTATTGACAGGCTACAATAACTTTTTAAGCTTTGTTTCTTTTTAGAGGGAGGGGGCAGTTTTTAAGAAAGTACCCAAAGAAATATTTGCCACTAACAAGCAAAATCTCTTTTGAAATTATGTAACTTACATAATAGCAAAATTCTTGATTTATCGCATCTGATTTATCTAGACAATTGGCGATGAGTTTTACAATTTTCAGGCCCGTTGAAGTGACGAGTAAAACCCTTGAAATGATACTCGAGACACTAATCCTTAGTAATTTAACAATATCTCTCTGCATCATCATTCTTTCAATATTAGAAACACAAAATTGGGGCAATGAAAACTTTGAATAGTGCAAAGCTCATCTCACATCGATAGATATTCAGTGAATATGTTTAAAATCTGTAAAGATTACTCAATAGTGTTTAAAATAAAAACCCTTTATTTTTGAATTGTTAAAAAAAAAGGTTTGACTTTTTTTATCTTATAAAATTTCAAAAGTAAAAAAAAAAAAAAAAAAAAAACCTTGCAATACCTACAAGTAAATGCAAATTCCAAACATGATAAAAAATTCAATAGAAAAGGGAGGTTAAGAAAAGAAAAATTTATTTCTTAAGAGCTCCTCGTATTTCATTCGATTGCTTACCTGCATAATTAATGCATGAAGGACATGAAAAAAGAAAGTGCAGCAAATGAAGTACGATTAAAAGCAAGCGCACCTCTTTGACATCCCGAAGAGGGCACGTGCCCCACCTCGCTTTCAATTACTGCCTCGGCACAGCCGTTAATAGCCCTATTCGAGAATTTTCTGGGGGACCACGCGCCTCACCGTGAAACTTGCCCCGCGCACAATAGACGAAAGGTATTTTCTCTTTTGATTTTGTTTTTGAAAACCGATTTCTTGCCGCCCCAGAAGAAGCCCTTGGGTGTGGCGTTGAGGTTTCGCCACTTATCCATTCATGTATACACAAGATGCCAAGATTAACTAAACTGAATCTTAATGTACTGCACTGAGTTATACATCATCAGATAAGATTCAGAGTATTTCATTCTCATCTGGCAACAAACCTTTTTGTGATTTTATCGAAAATTAAGAACGAAAAAATAAGACGTATATATACTCTTTGTGTATTACATTATAAAGACTTGAAGCGCTGCGACGTTTTCCATAGATTGAAATCTAAATTTTTGTTAGCTGGAAGCAGATCAACGTGATATAACATTTAAGGTCCAATTCGTTTGAGATCTGTATCATGCGAATTTTGAGAGAGTATGAACCAAAAGTTGAGAAATCACATAACGGTAGAGATAAAAAAAAAAGTCTCATGAGTTATAACAGTATCTGACAGCTGAAGTTCACAGAACTGTGTGGTTAAGATATTTTTACCGAATTTGAAAAAAAGAGGTACAGTAATTTGCTCTGAATGAAATTGTTTTATATTTTGAATGTTTTTATATTTCTTTTCCCCTTTCAACACCCACAAAATTACTTTTGAATAAAAAATAAAAGTGTAAATTTCTCGAAATGATTTATGTTTGAAATTAAAAATGCGAGGCAAATAGTTCATAATTAATACTGCTTTTACTTATTCCTTTAAGAATAATTGAGTCAAAGTTATGTTTTAAATTGCATACAGGCACCACACCAGCGTATCTAGTCCTGAGTGGGCCTTGCATCAAAATTTATTGGATGCCCCTTTTTGTCTTACGATGCTTTTGCTTACATATTTTGGGGTCCCCGATAGCAAGATATATCAATAACTCTGAAAGATAAAACGCTTAATTTGAAAAACTGGCAAAAAGTGTTTGCGGCCATGGACCAGCAATTATTTTTCGCCGACCGGCTGTTAAGAAACACTGTTTTACACCATTGAAAATCAAATTCTTGCTGAAGAAAGAGGATTTGCATTTTCAATAATGTGAAACATTATAACAAATTCCATTTAATGCAAACGTGGTTCAGTTTCCAGAATACAACAAATAGTAATATCGAAGATTATTTCATAGCGTAAGAGATTGCTTCTAAGCGTTCTCCAACTCACCGGAGGAAATTAACTTTTCAAAAACGAAACTAGCGGCACTGCCTTCTCTTCAAAACGTTACATTCGATTACAAAGTAAGAATGTGCAATTGTAGTGTGGATAGCTTCGAGAGAGAGAAGATTAATAAAACATTCAAAAGTACATATCTTCCACTATCTACGATGCCAAGCCCAAGCCAAGACACCATACATCACTTCCATTACACGTATAAAAAAAGTACAAAAAGAAACGAAGGAACCTTTTTAACCGTATACATTATCACGACAAACCCTACTGCTTCTGGACCTCTCGAAATGTATGCGGGCGCGCCCATTATTTTTTTGCAGGTCCCCCTTATCAATAACAAAACCAAACTCCAAGAGAGACTTAAAAGAAAAAAAGATCGCCACGGTCCAAACGGGTATTAACAGCATGATACCTTAATGGCCCATCTTATACTGTGCCCTTGCTTGTCGTTCCGTGAGCATTTGATGGATATATACATACATAAACATTGGTTGCAAACATATCCAGAATGCCCCTTTAGGTAAGAGGGGGAAAGATGGATCCTTTAATAAATTTTACCTCCGTCGATGCCCAACCCACGTCGGGGTTCATTAATTTTTAGAGGGTTTTTTAATATAAGGATGTTGGTAAAGAAGGATTTAAGAAAAAAAGAATCAATTGCTAAAAGCTGCTTTTCGTATCCAGCTAACTGGTAGACTTGGGTTTATTATCCTATCTTTTACATATTTTTATTGAATTTTTCCAACAGGTTTTCTAAATATTCGTCGAGAAATTGGGGAGTAAAAAATATAAGCAAATTTTGTAAGTAAAATAATTCATAAGTAAGTAATAAGTGTCACTATACGAATATCATCTGAGACTACTTGTACCCTTTCAAAAAAAAAGAAGAGGCCAATATTACCATCTATGACATAAAAATCCTGAGAACAATTTTTGATGAAATTAAAGGGTGATTTTTATAGAACAAATGCTGAAATTTGCAAAATTTATAAGGACGTTGTTCTGATAAAATGCATTAAAAAAGTAGAATTAGTTTTGCAGGACATATTTACTGCTTGAATACTACAAGATCATAAACCTATGAATAGTAGAACAAACGGACGACCAAGACTTTCGATGATTGGATTCCTTTCAAGGCCATAAAGGTATAGAACTGGTGACAAGAACTGCTAGGAAAAATATTTTGGAAAAGGCCAAGACCCACCCAAGGCTGTTGAGTAAACGATGATAATGAAATAAGTAATTCGTATTTATATAAAAAAAACTGCTCTATTTAACAATAAATACAGTCTACAAGAAACATTACCAATAATTTAAGGCTTTTTTTCAACAAAATGTGTGATGGTTTCCTACAAATGTACTAGTTATATCGATTAAAAGATTTAAATATTTCCTGACTAACTAATAAATTAGTCCTTTCTTCAACAAACACAAGGTTTTCAAACATTTGTATAATCATTGCCAATTTTCTCGTATTTTTACATTCATCCCCACTATTCACTCTTTTTAAATTCAGTAAAAATGTGCAGATAATTGCCCACATAAAAGAAAACATTGAATAGTTTCTCCTTGACCCCATCGTATAATCCGATTTTAATTTGGCGCCATGTTTTCCTTAAAGAGCTAAAAAAGCAATAAATAAAAAATGACATCCGCACACAAAGCACTTGATTACTGAAAATTATGTACCGAGTGACCTGGTCAAGTATAATGCTTCTTTGAGTGAGGCTATTAAAGTAAGAGGTGCCCAAGGAAGACCAGATGTAACAAATTTATGACCCGAAAAATTATAATGATTAACAACAATTATAGAGATCCAGCGACAAAAAGTGTGATAGCTTAACAATCACACTCTATTAGTTAGGAAACGAGCCTTGCCTAATACTGTCACGGGACATTGAAATGAAATTAGCTATGGCTGTGTCAGGCATGAACCACACTAATTTTTCCTTTTCTCTCAGTTTTTAAGAAAATCCTCCCATATTTAGAATTTTAATCACGAAGAGAAAAAGTGATCCCAGGACAAAATTACAGAGAAATTCTTTCTTAAAGGAAGAATGACTAGATTTTTTTTTAAGTAGCTTTATGCAAGATTAAATACTTAACAGATAGATAGCGCTGTGTGATACACTTGTATTCCCGGAGTAGTGTGGGAGTAGCGTCGTGAGGAGTAAGAATAGTTATTAGAGTTATGAGGTTTTATAGATGAATGACATGGCTTGTGGTAAAGCTTTAATATAGATAGCATGATCATCGACGTATCCATAAGCATACTCATAGAAATGAATTAATTAGTGCCGGTTTATCCACCCGGCGCTTGCGGCGGGCGCCCAGAGATCCCAATAAGCTGGACTTAAAACTATATTTTGTGGTTATAAATTTCGATCCGGCAATGCCAAGGAAGCCTGAAGATCTTATATGTCCAGGGCCACGGAATGAGCTTAAATCGGCACAATTCAAAACTTTAAGGACATATATGCCTTGAAAACTCCGAATATAAAAAGGAAAAACTTATCTTTTCGAATACTTCAAATCAAAATTACGACACAAATGAGTAATTTCGATTTGATATATATATATATATATATCAGTAGCACACACAGGAATTTTTCGGGGGGTCCGGGGTCGAAAGTTCACCATTCTTGTATCATGCTCCTTTTGATTTTGTCTATTTGGGGGAATAAAACACAGTAAAAAACTAATTTTTGAATAAATAATTAACATTAATTAATAAAATTAATCATGAATAACAAGTAATTAATTAAATTTTACGTACTAAATACTTAAAATTATAATCAATCGGAAAAATCAAGGGCTTTGGGGGAGGGGTCCGGACCCCCTTGTGTGCGCCACTGATATACATACACAGTGAACGCAAATTTCTGCCATGATTCTCTTCATAAACTCGCTTTTTTAGCTATATCTCTTGCTATTCGTTCTGCGGTTAAAATACCGAGGAAGAAGTGTATATATATAGCAAAATATATATATATTATATATATATTGCTAAAAAAGCGAGTTTATGAAGAGCATCATGGCAGAAATTTGCGTTCACTCATCTCAACAGAAACATCATTAGTTTTCGTAAAGTAGGTTTGTAACTTTTCGAAAAAGGTCTAAAAAAAAGAGAACCTTATATTAGAATAAAGATAATAGTCAAGTAAGGGGAAGAACACTGAAACCCCTCTGGAAAAATCCCTGCCATTTAGCGCAATTATACCCCACAACTGATGGATTGATGTCCCTTCCAGCGCAGTGGGGAATAAAGCCAACCGCTATAATAATAGGACACATCTTCAAGTCAAGTAATTACTGGCGCACGCTGCCTTGTACACATTTAGGAATTTAACTATATGGGAAGGGGGAGGGGGGAGAAATTACCTCAAGACGGAAAAATAACGAATGACACACGGTGAAAAGATCAAGTGCGCAGAAGAGTTTGAGGCAAAGACAAGATGGAAGATCACAATTGAAGAAAAGTTCACACGAAAGGTGACTTAAATTGATAATCGTGATTCCCAAAGCGAGTTGTTTACACCTCCAAAATAGAGGATTCAGGATCCGAAAGCAGGTACATTCGATTTCTCTACTGTGAAACGCTTGTACCGACTTCCAATTATCGCAGGGGGAAAGGAAATTAACTTAATGCTGTTGAATAAATTATTTCAATTTGTTACAGGCTAGAGCATGTTAACGTCAATTACGATCAAGGTTGCATAATTCATACAGAAGCTTGAAAAAATGTAAACAAGTAATTAACAGGAAACTTACGTTTCAAATGACTATTTTGAACGTTAATATGTTCGTGTTTGTTCACGACACTCTTTAAGAGGTAATTTAAATATATTTTAACATAATAAAATTCAATGGTTGTTTGGGGAAGAGGAGGATTGCACAATAACATTTTAGTTGGAAGGGGTATAGAGAAAATTTATGAATATTAAACATTCCTCTTTCCAGGATAAAAAATCAAAGATTCATTACACTCTTTTCATGATTTAAATATTAATTAATAAAAACATTGAAAAAATTCTCTCTCATGTGATTTAAACATTTCAGAGGGAAACAGTTTTAAGTAACTTAGTTCTATCGATAATTGCCACTTCTCACACCACCATGTACAACTTTAATGATTACTCTCCGAGTAGTAATTTTTGATATTATTATATCGAAGTTAAAATGCATTTAATGATCATATTTTAGGTAACTAAATAAATTTTACGATCACCCCCCTCTTTCCTAATTTTTTAAAAAAAATTTAAATAACTTAATCAAATATTGATTAATTTACTGGCAAAATAATGTAACATGAAACTAAATAACGAAATTTAAAAATCTTATAATTTGATTATTTCTTCTTTCTTACTACTGAGTCTCTAGTTCTTGACCTACGTAGGTCTTACAAAAAATACAGGCCTGATCTTAAAAGTATTTTTTTCCCTTTCTCATTTTTGCTACTTTGTATCTAAAAAAAAGTTAAATTTCTTCATCAGTTGTAATTCACATTTATTCATGAATACCATGAGATTTATTTTTTAGCCCTTCAGTATATTTTCCCAACATAAAAGAATTCGTGAATCACATTTACTACGCGCATTTTTTTTTTAATTTTATTTTTAGAAGATTATCATCCCATTTAAATCTGCCTACTCTACAAGACAACATTCACGATGTTTTTTTGTCAACCCTTTCTTTAAGACCAAGCGTTCAATGGAGCATGCACGGTGGGCTTTGTTCGCGGTATGCTATTCCCAGGTGTGAAATTATAAATTTAACGATATTGTCCAGAGCAAAAATAAAGCACCGTATCAGGAGAGGGGGAAAAAAAGGCAGCGATTTATTTCAAGCCAGAGTTGCAGCGACGGCCCATCATCATAAATCACGGTTCAAACGTTCATTCACTGTTATTAGAATGGGAGCTCATTTCCATAACCTACCAAATGTAGGTGTGTCCGGCTCTCATGCGATCACAAGAGACATGTCCTTGGAAAAGAAAACTTTAATACAGATGAAGGGAAAGAAAAAAGTGGGAATATTCTGTCTACATTTTAGTAGAAAAGATGATTTTTTTTTCTAACTCCAAAAACGACTTTGTTCATTGCAACCCTCCTCTGCGAGATTGCACTAAATGAGCATAAATAAGTAGTTAAGAAGCTCAAATTTTTTAAGTGAATGCTGAAGGACACATAATGAAGATCTATAGCTACCTTCAGTTGCACCGGGGAATTAGGTCACGCAGGTTTATAATGCTTTTGTTACAAAAGAAAACCTAATAACTTACATAGTTGCATACAGTTTTACTTTAATGGGAATCTGATGGGATTAGGAAGATAAACTATAGATAGTTTGAAAAAGAAAAATCTGATAACATCGATGTGTTTTGTTTTCTTTCAATCTCAAGCCACATGTTTTCCTTTTTTACCCAGGAACTTCCCATAGGTAGAGTATAAAATAATTTGAAGTTAACAGCAAATAGATGTGATTGATCTTCGAAGAAGAAACCAATTCTTGGATAAATATCATTATAATATTCATGTATCTTCAAAGAAGCTTATAAAAAATATTCTTCGAATTTTTCTTTTGCCTTATCTATCATAAAGTAATTAAAAAGACATTTTTCTAATTGTTACTTTAATATTTGAAGAATTTAAATGTATATAGTTTTTTTAAAAGGAGTTTACTTCCCTACATTTATAACTTAAATGTTTTAACTAGCATATTTTTTTAAATATTTACGATGCAAAAATTACTAAGACCTTACTGTAAATTAACTATTATAATAACACTTAATACATATGGATGCATGTATTCACTTCCTTTATCATCTGCAGAGCATATACGAAAAAAATAAATTTAACTCCAAATCTTGTATTTGTTTCTTTCAATATGCTTCCTAACCGAAAATAATTTTTGAGGCTCAAACAAATCTAAACGAAAATGATTTCGTGTCTCTTACTGAAGTATTTTAAAATTCACAGAGATGCACAGCTTTACTAAAAAAAACTTTAGCTTTTGTCCTGGTTTTAATATTATACTAAAATAGGGGAGAGGGTTAGGTATTCGGATACTGGAACAAAGAAATATGAAACAACGATTAAGAATTACGGAACTGAAGCAGAATATTGTTTATACGTACATGCTTGCTTCTAAATATATTTAACAGAATAATTTGATTTCCAATTATTACCTTTTTGAAATTTAGTCATATAGAAGAAATTTTATATTTCACAAGATAATATAAATATTTCCAAGTTCCTGGAACACATTAACCTTCTTACTTACTATTCGATACATATCGCTCATTTTAGGCAACATGTAATTCGGTTCCTTTTTTACCAATTGGAGGGGGGTAGTGAAAAAGCATAAAATACCAACTGCTTGGCAACTTGTATGCAATTAATTCATACATTTGTACTTCATCATTTTTTCGTAAAATTTTTATTTGCGCCAAAGCGAATTACTGCCCGCTGCATACTGAACTGTATTCAACGCCACGAACAAAATTAGCCGCTTTCCACACATTGGAAGAGAGAAAGAAGTAGCCCTGAAGGGAGACGCAAAACTAATAGTTAGCAATAACACAACGACATGATATCACGCCATTAATTCATTCCGCTACATATCGCATCAAAGAAATCTGACTCTCGGATGACGTATAGCGAATAATTATTGGTCGTACAGAACACATGGGGAGAAAAAGGCCTTACAGATGACCCGTGCCCTACATATTCCAGAGAAATCGATGCATAGTTTTTATCAGTACCTTAATTATTATTGAAGGAAATTTGTAGAACAGCTCTCCAGATCGGAGAATAATGGCTATGGTTCAAGGGGGCCCCAAGGGTAGGGTTTGAACCCTGAAAGCAACCTTATCAAGGTCACGTGTTTAGGACCCCCACTTTCGCCCTCTTTTTTACTCGCTCGGTTCACTAAATGAGAATTTTGTGTAATGAGATATAAGTGGACAAGTTCGTCGAAGATATTAGTAATTTATCTAATGCAAGGATTACTTTTTTGGAGAATAATGAAGCGTTGAACTTTCCGATACGGGGGTTTGCTAATCTATTTCGAAACACGAGTTCTTTTTTAAAAAAAAGGAAGCAATAGTGCATTTGTGTTCTCTTATTAACAGATTTGGAAAATGAAGAAAAATCAATCGGCACTTTCTTTCCTGCGATTGGCAAGTTTCAAAATAACAGTTATTATAGCATCGAATAAAAGGGTCTTTTCTCAATCATTTTCCTGTTCCAAAACAGGGGAGGGGAGATGTTTTTATAAATGACATTTTGTCGAATTATCAAATTTTTAAAAGAAATGGATCACATATTCATTATTGATGTCATTTTTAGTATAATCATTCGAGTAATTTAAAAACAAATAATTCTTGTAATGGCTTTAGAACTCGATGTAGTCTTTAAATATGATTGATCTCAATTCCGTAGATAGATAATAGTTATTAAATGATACGTTTCGTACTGTGAACTATTCGTATATCGAAAACAATAATTTTCGTTCATAATGACTGCTAATAATAATTGTCCTAAATAAAACAAACGGTTTATAAAAAATGTCTAGCGAAGATACAGTGAGATTAAAAATTTAACCCTCCCCCCTGAGTCTTCATGACTTTAACTATTTTGATGTTTATTAGAATAAGATGCAGTTCATTTTAAATAAACAATATTTAATCTAAATTCCAATTAATGTAAGCTTTTTTTTTAACTACTAAGCAACCATAATTAGTTTAAACCCTTTTAATCAAAGTTCTTCCGACGCTTTTTTTTTGTCATACCCTTTTAAGCATGTTCGCTAGGCCCCGAAAAGAGAATTACTACATTGTTTGTATATATCATGAGCCTATATTTCTTTAGCGTTCAACACTTTGCAGATCACTGGTCTTGACAAGTTCCGTTACGAATTGTCCTCCCCCCTTTGGGATCCAAGTTGGAAACAACCCTTCTAAACAAGTGAAAAAAGGCCGCTACAGGTTTATTTTCAGAAAAATAAAAACAGTGATTATAATTTTTTCAAAAAAATGAATTTCCGTATTAGCACAATCTTTATCAAAGTACAAGCCGACTGCTATTTCTGAAAAGCTCATTTTTTCTAAGAAATCGATGCTTTTCCAGATAATTAAATATTGAAAACATTATAACAGCACGAAATAAAAAAAAAAGTTCAGAAATATTTTTTTAATTGATTCTCTACGTTCAAGATAACATAACATAGTACAGAAGAAAGGTCCCTGCCCTTAGAACCCACACTGCTAAGAGGGAGAGAGCAGTAATAGATTAAGAAAATGATACCTTCGTAAGCAGACTCCAAGGTTCACAGCCTTGCGTGAGAACTAGCCATACAAATCCCGCAATCTTCTTTATCGATATAGGGGAAGAAGAAATCATACACTTCTCTCCTTAAATCGAGGCTTTTAAAAAAGGCCCACCAAAGTCGAGTAAAGACAAACCGAGCTATTATTTTGTCACCCCAAGTCTCAACTTGCCATAAATAAACTCAGGATGTGGATAAAACTCCCCCTAAAGACCCTTTTGCTCATTCCCCTTGCACATGGATCGGTGTGTATATAACTCCTAAATAAAAAGCCCCCTAAAACAATAAATTACGTAATGGGGTGTTTCGGATGGGCAGTAATAGAGGTAGATATTGCGATATTATGCATATTAGTGCGTTAGCGAGAAAAGTGCAGCTATTATGCGCGTGTGTAACGCGCTAGGTGTTGCCACACTCGCCAGTGTTATGTCTAATTTATTCCTTATGTTATATCCAACCGCTAAATTGACTGCGAAGATTTCCTTTTTTGTTTCCGTGGTCATTCGTATATGTTTTTATGCTGAAATACGTATACAGTTGATATAAACTTAATTTTTCGGTGTTTTTTAAATTCTTTTATCTTCTTCGAACTCCTTATTTGGTAAGAGCAGCGTATGTATCTTGATTTTCGAAAGACATTACGTGCAGTACTAGCAGTTTTTCGAAATTAAAACAACACAACGATATAATGCATCAAACTTTAGTATAAGATGGAATTCAATGACCCAAGAAAATAAACTAATCTCATACTCTTGATACATATATTTCACTTTGATGTGGTGTTAAAATATTACATTAGGGTCACCCACAAACAAAAGAATCATTGGGGACAGAAATTCTTGACATAAAATTAATATAATATCATATCTGCAAAAGAAAATCCTTTGTTGTTTGGACCTAGACCAGTGGCGCACACAAGGGGGGGTCCTGGGAGTCCACCCCCCAAAGCCCTTGATTTTTTTTCCGATTGATTATAATTCTAAGTATATAGTACGTAAAATTTAATCAAGTATTTGTTTTTAATGATTAATTTTATTAATTAATGCTAATTATTTATTCGATAATTAGTATTTTACTGTGTCTTGTTCCCGAAAACCGACAAAATCGAAAGGAGCATGATACAAGAATGGTGAACTTTCAACCCCGGACCCCCACCCCCTCCCTGAAAAATTCCCGTGTGCGCTACTGGCCTAGACCTATACTCCAATCACTTCTTGTGTTAAGATTCTTTTGGATATTTGAGGAATAGCAACAACAATATACAAGAACAAACAACATACCTTCGTGATGCGGGAGATGAACGTGTATGCGTATGAACTCTTTTCTCTAAACTGCGCAGATCTCGCTGAATGCTTTTCCAAGTTTCTGTACTTCTTAAACGTTTTCTTAGAGCCTCGGCATCGGCCTTTAGTACCTTCAGATCTCTCAATAGGTTACAGGTTACCTCATCCTTAAACTATTCAAGAGAAATGCAATAATATTTATTAAGAGTGCACTCTTTTCACTTTTTTTTATTAATTTCTGTAGACATAATTTAGAATATAAATGCAAAAGAAAAAAAAAGAAAAAGAAAACCATTCATATTAAACTTTGCTGCATATAAAATTATAACAAAATTTTAAATGTTTTCAAAATAAATTATATCAACATTAAGGTATGTAAAAAACAATGCATGAAAATCGTAACAACTGCATTTATATAAATCATATTGAGACTTAACAATAATCAAGCAATTATCAGCTCTAAAAGATTTTAAACTATGCATTTACAAAATGGGGGAAAAGTGAAACTTCAAAAATAACTCTCTAATTTAAAAAGTCAGTAAAAAAAATTGATTTAATTTTTTTTGGAAAAAAAATAATAACCTCTACTTATAATACAGTTCAAAATTTTACTGTTTACTTTAGTATTTTTAACTGTAGTAACAGTCTGCATTATTTAATGTTAAAGGAGTTTACCTTAAATTTTGAATATTCTCAAAAGCTTAAATTACAACACAAAAGGAACATTTTTGAAAAGGCTACTCACATCTCATAACTTTTCACGAGTATTAGTACTACGTAAATAAATATATTAATGACAGATTTTGTCAAAGTTATTTAAAAAAAAGTTTGCGGGTTAAAGTGTACATAGCTCATCGTTTGGAATATGTGAATTTTTTTAAAAGAAACCATCAAAATTTTTAAAAATGCTCTGATTAAAATATTACTAATGATGAAGTAAATACACATAAGAAAACTAGTGATTGTACGACTAAGGAACAATTTTAAAAAATTGACTAGTCTTTTTTTTAACATTTAAGATACATGAAAAATGTTGTACATGAAGTGACTTCCATAACTACATATACATCCTTTCCTACGCTTTTTTTTAAAATTAAACTCTGGAAGTATTAATATAAAAACACGAGGTTACTTACTGAATGGTAATCAATATCACAGGTGTCTTTAGAGGAGAGGTGTTCGGCTTCGTTCAATTTCGAATTCAGCGCGTGAAATTTTTCAGAATAGTTTTTCCAGGCAGTGTTCAGAGCTTCCAATTCAGTTAGTTGCGCTCCATTTCTAAACAAAATAACAGAGAATGAAAGAGTAAAACGGATAGATATACATTAAATACCAAATATAAGATTAAGATATTTTTACACGCAATGTAGATGATTGAAGTTGTGGCAGCTCATAATGAAATATTCAACAAGAACTTTCAAATCAAGTTGATTCAACATTTGAGTTTTTTTTAATTAAAAATCTAATGAAATAATAGAAAAATTATAAATATTTCACAGATCAATTTTCAATTAGTATGCAAGTTTATTAATATATACTCGGTTGATTGATTGATTGAATTTTTACGTCGCACTGTTCAGCTACACGAGGGCTTTTGGCGACGGACCACGTAATTTTGAACCATGGTCAAGTGACGTGGACGACACCTGAGCTGGCACCCCCCTCTCCTAACTACCACACCACACCAATACCACTTTGTTCTAACTTTTCGTGAAGTTCCTTTTCAGAGAGAGAGAGAGTGATATACTCGGATTAAGATGCCAAGGATTTAAAAAGTACCACATACAGCTGTATATAACACTGCACTTCCAACAAATTATAACTAAAATTAACAATTTAAAGTTGCATACTTGGTACAGAATGTATTTATTAAAAGATATCATTTATATAAGAATTCAGATGGTTAAAATGATATTCTACATTTAAAGGTGACTGATAAAAATAATGATTAAAGAAATATTTATATATACCTTCCCTTTCCCATAGCAATTAGTATCTGAAATTATATTATCGTTGTTATTAAATTCACAAAAAGAATTAGACTGACGCAAGATAGTCAATCAGTACTCGAGTCTCTCCTGCTTGTAAGTATGACTAAAATTTAATTTAAGAGTAATATATATAATAATTTATTGTAAAAATTATAAGGATTGATAATTCAAAAGTATATATGTTTGCGTGACATTTTACCAATCCCTGTTTTAACTGTGGAAATGGGAAAAATAAAGAAAAATGCCGCAATCCGATACAAGGTCGGAACCTAATACCCCAATTACTGGATTCAAATAACCGCTTCCCATAAAGGAAGCCCAGGAGGCAAAAATTGCGTCTCCAACCTTTATTAATTGACCAAAAACGGATGTCATCCTTTGACAGATGCAAGCAGCTCTTTCTTCCCCCTTTGCACCAAAAGATCTTTCATCTAGCCGGAAGAAGGATATTACGAATCTATGGAACGTGCTTGGAAAACAGATCTCCCCCTCCCCTTCTTCCTTCCTTTATATTTTTACCTCAATCCCAGTTCGAAGATTCGTGTTTTCTCACTATAGAGATTGTAAGACGGTTCGAAGGACGGATAAGTTTCCCTGAGCTCCTTTTCATTACCCAAGAGAATAAAGGAACATATAGCAATGAATTAGAAAAGATAAATAAAAATCGTATGAAAACTACAGAATAAATAAAGTTTCATAAAGTAAAACAAAAAAAAACAAAACTAGAATTTGAGAATTTTTCCATTTGTTTACCTTCATACATATGCGTCAAGTTCACATCATATAGAAACACACTCTGAACTTATAAAAATTACCTTTGCCACATGTTAATTGGTTATTTTGAAAATATGACACAAATATCAAAATCTTTTACAATAAACCCTATCATCACTTACAGTTAGTGCTTTCTTTTACATAAAGCTTAATAATTTACTAATTCTTATTAAAAAGTCTTTCCTGTGCATCTACATCCTGTTATGTTATACAATAAGTCAAAAGAGTTCCTTAACATTCCTTACAAATTCGCTGAAGAATTCTAATCACTTTATTATAAAAGCCTTACCACATAAAAATAAGTGTTTTCTTTTTAATTATGTTTGATATATAATTTTAAGAATATAAATTCTTGTATTAATCAGTGAATATGTGAAAGAGATGAAATGTTTTAATTTCACAGAATAGAATAAGAAGACTCTGAAATGCTACAATTAATCACACAGAATAAAAAAGTTGCATCTCAGACATTAAAAGTATATTATTGATATTTAAAGATACAATTTTTATCCTCATACTACAATATATATATATATATAATATTAATACTTAATTTTAAAAAAATTCTAAATAACATGAGTAATTAAAAATTATTTTGAATTAAAAAAAATGCAACGATTCTAAATTTAAAATACGTTAATTTATCTATAACAATGCAGACTTAAATATTTGTGTTAATTCTAATAAAATTTGACAAAGAATCTTCAATATAAGAACCTCAATGTCTAAGAATTTTTTTAACATGAAAAAAAACGCGAATGAAAATTACAACAAGATAGTTGACGCATTATTTATGCCGCAGGAATGTTTTAGGTGTTTTGATATTGAAGGTTAGGCATTTCTCATACGAACCATAACCCTCTATCTCTCTCACAACCCCTCACCTCCAAGCAGGAAATTTTTTTACAACCAATCGTACAGAAAGTATTGCCATACCCGTAGTCGCAATAAAATATCTTTTACAGCATAGGAAGAAATATTTACTGAAAATAAGAAATATTTACAACTTTGAAATATCAAATCCTTCTGTTTGAGAGCCCGGGTCATTTCATAGTCACGTTTTAAAAAGAAGGCTAACAAGGTCAAGTCGTAAATTTCACAATTGTGAAAGGTTCAGCTGTTTTTCCTAATACAGCGTAAAAGCAACAAAGTGAATGGTGAATCCACTTTTTTATTTATGTACTGATAACCAACTTTTTATCACTGAGCGTTCACGACGCGCTCATAAAATACTGGGTTTGGATATTTTACCGTTATCACGTTTCATTTTTATAAAATGCTTTTTATACCTCGTTAAGAGTGAGGCCTAGTAAAATAAGTCTTTACGCGTCCTTCGTTGGTTTATGATACTGAGGGAAATCATGAGGGTGTCACATCCAATACAATGTCACCTTCCAGGTAAGTATTAAATGATATCTTTTAATACAAGGATTCAGTTTCTATTAAAAAAAATTGAATATAGAGTCCGGCTATGTTGTAACAACGCTATAAATAAAATAGCTTTTATAACTTAGTTTAAAAGAGAAAGCTTCATACTGTGTTCCTTCCAATGTATTATATTTTATAACAAATTTTCTTAAAATTTATAGTTTTTGAAATATGAATCACTAATTCCAAGTTATTTTTAGTCTTTATGTAATAAATAACGCAATAATTCATAGCAAAAATGAAAATATTTCGTACGAAAATCCACAGATGGAATAGCAATAAATCTGATTACAATATGCAATGCGACTTTCTAAATTTAATGTTACTCAACTAATTTTAATATTAACAGGTTTTGAATGTTATTATTATTAGCATAACTTTGAATTATAAGTTAATGATGAGTTACGAATGATTTTTACAGATATTTTACAAAGTAATTGATATATTAAACAGGGCTCAATCAGTTCACATTAAAATCCATGCACATAGTACAACATCCAGTAAAAAGATATTGATATAATAAAGCAAATTTTGGTCTCATAATTTCAGATTATGATATTAAGGTAAATAAACTTTGTATTATATATTAGGTTGGGGGAAAATAAATCCATTATTTTTTCGGCAGATGGCTGTAATGTTGATATCTCGTGAAGTATCGATCAAACAATTTCAAATTTATGCCCGTTGTCAAGGTGACATTTCACACTAAAAAAATTCTTTTGCTGATTTTTGTATGGTTCATTCAGTTGTGAGTTACAGGATGTTAAAAATAGAAGTCAACAAAGAGAAAATTCGGTAGATTTACAGTTTTTCTTTGATAAAAGCGAATACGCAAGCCAGGAGGCTGAAATTGTGAATGGTGCCGATACTGTAACAGCTAATTGCGTACAATTTTGGTTTCGTCGATCCCGTTCGGGTATTTTTGACGTTAAAGAAGCACCTATAACAGGCAGGCCCGTCATTGAAAATGTCAATAAAATCACAGAAATAATCGAAGCTGACCGGCATGTTAGTAGTGGCAGTATCACCCAGAAGCTAAAAATCGACTATAAAACAGTTTTAAACAATTTGCCCAGAGTTGGATTCAAAAAGAAGCTCAATATTTGGGTGCCGCACCCATTAACACCGAAAAGCAGGATGGATCAAATTTCCATCTGCGAAGCCTTGGCCAAACGGACCCATTTCTTAAACGGATGGTGTCTGAGGATAAGAAAGGGGGGTCACATACGACAATATTGTACGAAAACGATCGCGGTGGAGCAGCTCAAACGGTGGTCAAACCAAGACTAACGGCGAGGTAGGTTCTACTGTGTATTTGATTGGGACTGGAAAGGAATCATTTAGTATGGGTTGCTTCCGTATGGCCAAACACTAAATTCAGATATCTACTGTCCACAACTGGACCGTTTAAAGCTAGCGATTGACCAGAAATGGCCCGAATTGGCCAACAAAAGAGATGCTGTTTTCCATCAGGACAACGCCAGGCCACACACGTCAGTAGTGACTCGCAAGAAACTCTGAGAGCTTGGTTGGGAAGTTTGAATGTTTCCTTTATATAGTCTGGACCTGGCACCAAGTGATTACCACCTTTTTCTTGCATTGCAAAACTTTCTGAGTGATAAGACATTGGGATCAAGAGAAGAGTGTGAAAATCGATTACTAGAGTTTTTCACCGGTAAGGACCAAGCCTTCTATGAGAGAGGCATTATGAATCTACTTTTAAAATGGCAACAAATACAACAAAACGGTCCATATTTGATCCAAATCGGACAATCCGAAACATGTTAAATAAAGTCTTGAATTTCATGCAAAAATAATGGATTTCTTTTTCCCCAACCTAACATAATTATTAAACAGTACCTACCTGTAGTGTGGACTAATTATACAGGGAGACTGAAAAGTATGGCTACACTTTCTAATTTTAATTGCAAATAAAGATATTTACAATTTTTGTAAATAAAGATTATTTCTCATGTTACATGAAGAAAAAACCAAAGTTTTCTTTAGAATGTCGTATTGCACGATTTCAAATAGAACGTCTTGAAGGTGGATTGCGTTTTAAGTAGTCCGAAATTTACACTATAAATGGTTTGCACATTTTAGTTTGATAAACCATGCTACAACTTGCGGTGAAGTCATATTGAAACGAGAACACTGCGCTACCTGGTTTGAATTTCATTAAAAAGAAACTTTTATCTTTTCTTTATGGCACATAAAAAACCTTGAGCAAAAATCTGTTTTAATCGAATTCACTTTTGAAAGTGTAGCTATACTTTTCGGACACTATATTTTGTCAAAACTAATTAATTTTTGAAAATAACTGAACTCTTATGTTACAATATTTAAATATTGCAAGCTATCTGAATTACAAAAATGAAGATTTAATTTTTTATAGCACAAATATTTATAAGTTGTTATTAATTCCAATAACCTCTGTCATAATTAATAGAGGAAATCTTATTTTCTTTGACCATAATATAAGAAAACGTCTCATGGGCGAAACAAAAAAAATCTACCACAGTTGAAAAAATAACACCAAAGGGAGAAATATACACATAAAAAATTCCCTAAGACATTAAACATTTTGTTTGACCGATATGACATCATAAATACAACACACCCAGACATTTATTCTTCACACTGTAAACATTATAAACTTCAAATACTTTCAAGTACCCGATATGAGGATTCATAATTGCTCTTTTACGATCTTTAAATTGTGCTTTCTGAAGGAGAGGGGGGAAAAGATAATACGGAAAAGAAAAGGAAAGGAGCAATGGATAAAAAAAGTCTTAAGAAAAAAAAAAGAAGAATCTCTGAAGCGTAATACCTCAACGGAAGCCAGCATCCCACACTGTGATTGGATGCCGATCACGTCCATCTTAAATATCGAATCGTCCATTGGCCATCCAAATCACGCACACATCGCACATTAGTGTCACATCTGGAGATCGAATTCCAAACGCATTTATATTTTCATCTTTTGTTACACGAGTATGAAATGTAATCAGGTTATTCGTAAAAGAACCACACGAAACCATTTTGCTATGCTGCCTGCTCTCTTTCCGTTTAGTGCCCATTCATTTCAATCGGGTGATTACCCACGGTTAATCTTTTAAAATAGCATGTCAAAGCTCTTAAGTAAAATAATAAACTGACACTGCGTTTGCTATTTGTAATCAATGAATGTAAGAATACAAATGAAATAAGAAAAATTGAAGTATGTTCAAAATGACTTATTTTAATCGATATTTTTGTTTGAAAACTAGAACCACATGGTTATTGTACGTGTAGGAATCCTTATGCTTGCTAGATAGTCAATTGACCTGTGAGAAATGTTTCAAGATACACATTTGAGTAATATGTTATCAGAAATAAGAGAAAAAATTCTTCCTGTGTACAAGTAATTGTCCATTCTTCACATACAAGAAAAAACAATGCATATTCAATTTAAAACTATATATTCGTTCGATAACTGACTGTTTAGTGTCTTTCTATTTCTGGACAATGTATCTAATCTTGGTTAATATCATTTATATCACAAGTATAATGATAGAAGCAGTTTTTTTTTAAGTTCTTTTTAACAGATGTTATGTCATTAGGTCACGAAAGATTTTTTTTATAAAAATGATTCATTTGAAAAATACTTGTCTACATCACTGTTAAATTTTATTTTCAAATAATGAATAAAATAGAAAATAATTTTAATGCATTTTCATCCTGTGTCTTCACAGATAAATTTATTCAAAGAAAGGTTTATTAATCTCCCATTAAGTTTTACGGTACTGTCCAAAACATTTTGTGCTTTGATCTCTAATACAAAACAACTTCAACACTGAAAAAAGATCTTTTCAGTAGTAGAAAGATGGTATACCTTCAGGAAATTACAGTACAATATTGTTGTATGAATTTCATATTTTTTATAAATTTATGTATTGTGTTTTTGATTCTTCCTGAGTCATTACTTAAGAAAAATCGAGAACATACTATTACTATGATAAAAAAAGGTTCTACATATGCTTAAAAAAGCACAAGAGTATATTCAGTACTATAATTAACAATGTAAACTCAAAATATCGTTAGTGCAAAAATGGTGTATTTTAGTGTGTATTACTTTAATTCGAGCTGTTTAAAATTTTACATAATTATCTGAGTTAATATCAATAAAACTTGTTTTACTTTAGAACAGTAGAATCCAAAGGGTAATACGCAAAATGATACTTGGGGGGTACGCCAAAGTGTATCCTCGATCATCAGCGAGTGTTAGATCATGTATCACGATGGAGTGTTAGTCCCTGTGTCTGGGGAGCTCAATATATAAATAACCCGGCTTCGATTGCATGTGCAAGAAAACTTCCGAAGACTTTGGAGTGAAGATACATTTGAACGTTTAAGAACGATTGAATAATTTCAATGCAACAAAAGGGGCCCGGCGACGGAGCTTGTAATTTTGAATGTCGATCAAGCAATGAGGACAACATCTCAGCCGACACCCCATTGTCTAAACTTCCACACCACGCAAAGAAACTCGGCAGATTTAAAATGCATCGGTCCCTCCACACGGAGAATCTCCAGCTACACTAAGATTAGAACCTCGACTACAGATACAATTCGGATCACGAGTTAGCAACCATGATTGGCACACTAGAAGAAACTGATTCACATTCGCTCTCGTTGTACTCTAATTCAAAAAGAAAAGTAGGAATTTAATTTAAATGTAAGCAAATTGTTTACAATAATTTGATTTTTAGAATATTTCCTCTCTCTCAATCTCTCACACATGAAAAATGTATCATATGAAGTACAACTCTCTCTCTCTCTCTTTTAGATATTTTCGTTCCAGTGACACACTTGATCAAAAACACGTGGAGATCGAGGTAGGGCTGATTAGTTTGCCAGAAATGAACTGAAAGCATGTATGAAGTTCATACTTAAGATTTAAAGATAAATACAGTCTGAAAAGAAATAGCAAGAATAAGAAAAAATATACTCCCTGTTCCCCTCCCCCATGTTTGAAAATTGAATTATCAAAAGATTTAAAAGTGTATCCATGGAAGTAAGTGTTTTTCATCAACACCAGTAACAAAAAAAAAAAAACATCAGCACGGAATAAATAGCGATCTACAAGAGAATGTTCTCATAGAATAAAAAGAGCTCTGGTACTCTTTCGCGTATCGACATCTAAATCATCATTTTTTTCCAAGCATACATGATCAGTTTCTTAATGCGAAAACTTTAATTCTCAATCAAGAGGGAGTGAGCCGATTTCCCGCAAAATAAAAGACTCCAGCGGAAATGGACTAAAAGACCCATTAAAGCTCACTAGAACTTATGATAATAATTAAACGACATTTACTAATTACTTTCTGCCCTAAAACAGCCACTGGGATAAGTGATAGCTTCCTGAATGAAGTCGTGGAGTCAATTTTGATGAATAGGGTGCCCCCCCCCCTCTTCAGTTTCTAGGTCTGTCCCAATAAGAATCGTGCCTAGAATTTGCACCGGGATACGTTTCCCGGGCGATCGAAAAGAGAAAGCGCATTTGGGATGCGTTGCGCATCCCAGATACGTTACTTTCCAATCCAAGTCCATCTGTTAAGGTCAGTCTGTTGAGTATATATATATATATATATACGTAACTTCGGAAGGATGAAAGGGAGTAAGTAGAAGGTGATGGAAAATCCAAGACAATGATTGGTTGAATTAATCGAGAGGAAGCGTTAAAACAGTCAAGAGTCGAAAGCAAAAAACATGACGCGTGTTGCTAAAATCGCTCATTTCTGCAACATAATGATTTAATGAAATATATCCCCCCATTCCTTCCTTTTGACGCAGGTAGACTTCATTTTCGAAAAACAAAATCGCGCTTGTTTCATTGGACGATAAAAAGATACGAATATTCATGCAAAAAGTATAAAATCAAATGTCTGTGTGAATTATATGTAGATATGCGTTTAGATTCCAGCAATTTCGAGATTGAAATGTATCCTTTAATATTTTATTCAGTGCAACTCTTAACTTTTTTCTATAACATTAAGAAAAGAATGATGCAAAATCAAAAAAATTTAATTTCGAATAGTTCTGTTCAACAATTTTTTCATCCATACATAACAAGTTTTTTTATTTTTCTTAACTTTATCCATTATCATTGGAAAAGCACTTAAATTGTTAGAATACCTTCCCCCTCCAATAGATATTTTTGCAAACAACAAAGCGCAAGCCGGAGACTATCTAAAAAGTTCTATCACTCAATATAAAAAAATTTTTTAAAAAGGGATATAATTTTATATTTTAACTCACCGTTCGTAAATGTCGTCCCATTTCTGATATAATTCTGTGACATCCTCTTTGAGACAGTTTTCCTTGTAGCTGGCATCATTGCCGTATTCGGTAACAAAACGATGCACTTGGAGATTCACAGCCAAAAGTTGTTCTCTTGTGTCCTGTAAGGTGCTCAGTACCATCTATACACAGAAATACAGTTCATTAATTAAAGGGAGATGTGTTCACGTGCTTCGTAAATGCGTTTACTAACGCTGTCCCTGTAGCATAAGCAATCATTTATTTTATCTTAAAATGTCATAATACTTATTCACTGTAATATAAATTTAACCACATTTACTTACTCTGTACTCACTTATTAGCGAAAAAAATTAGATTACTTTTAAAAGAGGCGCAATTTTTTTTATGGAAAAAGCTGTATATTTTTTAAAAACGTCGAGGATTTTTTCATATAAATATATTCCCATCCAATATACTAATACATGCGTTCCATTTAACCCAAAAATCAATGGAGATCTAACATAAATAAAATTATATTAAGATAAAACCTTTATCAAGACAACTAAAAGATTCCTTTTTTCAGCTCACATTCATGCACTTTTGATAAAACCATGCACTATATTCCAAATTCGTTTTGAATGATATAATCAAATACACGCAGAACGAGAACTAGGTTTAAAAGTCTTTGACAATATTTTTGTAGGAAAAACAACTTAATTTGAATTTTCAAAGCTTGTAATCGAATGAAACGACAAAGAGTGAGAGGAAGAGGTTCTAGAAGATTAAATTTCCTATAAGAACAATTTAATTACAAAGAATCCAAATCAGCCCATAAATTTTCTACTTTTCATCCTAACGTGTTAACAAATTAACAAACATCAAATATGGAACCATGTAAGCAAATTACAAATGTAACAAATAAATTAATCCAATTTTTTTTTAATATGATCAAATACTGGAAGCAATAATTTTATAAAATAAGTTTTTATCTAGGCAATTCTTATTTTTTAATATTTTTTTAGCAAGACAATTAGTTTATTATTCAAATATGAACTGTAAAGAGTGTTCCGTCCTAGATACAACTAAATCTTTATTTTTTTAATAGTTTCATTCTCTTAATTCATAACAGTTACAGCACTTTGTATTTCTTTCATAATGGATATAAATCTTGTCACAAACTCAAGGACATTCATTTTAATTTTTCACCAGTAAACTTTCAAAAACTCATCTTTCAATTTAGTTTCGTTCAGATCTTTCATAGAATGACAAATTTAAAAAACTTGCAATTTACGATTTTCAAGTACTGCTAAGTCATTAACCATAAGAATAATAATTATTCAAAAAATAATTATGTCCCCTTTATAAAGGACCACATCGTTTGCGTACTGAGCTGCACTTTGTGCAAGTTGGTTGAGAAACCATTTGGGAATATATTTGATACTCATATTCAAGAACAGGGCAGAACACCCCAGGAAGTAATTATAAAAATGTCTGTCCGAAGTAAAGCTACTTGAGGATTTGGAGCCATTCAAAATAAGTTTGCGCTCGTCTGCATACACTTGTAAGGCTATCAAACAAATTTTCGTCTGGGACCATTGGATTCCAAGTGGAAATGAATAAACGAGAGAACTCTTTAGCAATCAAGAAAGTAAACAGCGTTTTTAAAAGGAAAAATTCTCACAGAAAAGTTTTTGTTAATTACGTTACAAATCATTTCTACATCAATTCCGCTTCTCATGGCGGCCAGTAAATAGAAAGCTAGAATTGTATAGCAAAGAATGAATTTCATTCTATATGTTCTTGGAGATTAGTAAGTCAATTTAATAAAATAAGAAGTTATCTACATAATTACTAAACAAGAAGTTATACATAGTTACAAAACAAGTTATCAACATTAATTCCTAAAATCTTGGGAAAATCATGGGTAATAAAACAGACCATGACGCAGTAATATTTTCAAACTCATGAACTAAAACGATACATAAATAATACGTTACCTCTGAAACTCGCTAAAAAAACCGGATACGACCAAAATTTCTACATAAAGATGAAGTCTATCAATTGTGGTTTGATAATAATAATCACAAATCATTTCACCAAGAAACATAACCCCAGTCTATATTGGTTATGATTTTACATGAATGGGTTTTTTTTAGCTCTACCATTCATAGGTGCTTCATAATAGATTTCGACAGAAAACAAAAAAAAGCAGCAGAGATCTACAAGACCATTTCCTACCTGTCATTTTCTTTATAATTATTATAGTTTATGCCCACTACTGTGAGTACTAACACGCGTCTTTATCACGTTTTTAACATCCCTATTTTTTTTCCTTTCTCTCTTCCCCTGTCTCAATTCATTGTTCACAATATATATATTTTTTTCCTCTTCTCCCAGAGAATCAATTCTCTTGTCATTTAGAAGCGTTCACAATCCATGGTTTCAGACTCATGTCTCCTCCCATCTTTCCCACTTCCGAGAGCAAAACGATTCGAAAAGGGCACGATTTGTCGATTGTCATTGCGGGTTTGAATTGTTCATTGAATTCTACCCCAAATGGCTCTATTCTTCGTGGGTAATTACTACCAACAAATGTGGTGATACTAGGAAAATTTGGACACTTCAGTTCAAACCACTTCCTATCATTTACTTATTTATTTCTAATAGAATGTTAGGATCATTAGTATTTTGAATAAACATTGTATTTTTGAAAAATGCTAAAAAAAAGTACTCTTTTATTTTTAAAATAATACTAGGTTTTTTGTTTTTTTTAAGTCTTAATGAAACTTTTAAGCTTTATAGATATTGAAATAATGATCTGATTGAGGATCTTTAATCATTTATCTTAAAATGCTCAAAATGTTTCATTAGTTCTGTATTTTTCAAAAACAAAGTATTTAAACAAAATGTCCTGAAACACAAAACCAAAGCTATCAATATTTATTTAATTTTGCATGTGTAAAAAGCTTCTTATGTAAAAGGTAAGTATTTCAGAATATAAAATGTTAAGTTTCCTTTAAAGTACATCAAGATATGCCTTTTTATAGTAAAAAAAATTAAATTAAAAGCTATAATATTCAAAAAGCAAAAAACCTTAACATAACTTAAAAACGAAGTTACATTTAAGGAAGTATAAAGAATAATTAATTAACCATTTAAATAAATTTTATGTATTTCCTCTTTTTCAATAACATTCATTCCATTGGATGGGTCTGTCAGTGGATTTTCATTGTGTTCTTCCCTTCAAACATTGAGTAAAATGAAACGAAACATTGAGTAAAATGAAACGATATAACTACACAACATAGCTAAATGAAACTATCTTATACACATATATTATCTACGTACAACTTTATTTGGGTATTTTTCCTAAAATTTAATCCTAACGATTCTATTCGTTGATATTTTATTAATATGTGGAACCGATGTATAGAGCAAATAATTTTTTTAAAAAGATTTTGAAACATTGAAATTTAATTTTTCGATTCAAAATACTTTCAAGAGATACATTATTAAAATGATCGTACAATCCGGCGTATAACGCGCACTTTAACACGAAAAATAAGTTCGAAATTTACGGGTGCGCGCCGGGTATAGCTACCGCCGTATCAATGATACGGGGTCCCCAAGCTAAAGGGGCCCCAATGTGTCACTAACAAGGTTTTCATTTCTAAAAAGTGGCTCCGAAGAAGTTCGGATACGGGGCCCACTCGGAACTACCTACGCCAGTGGCCGGGTATAAAAATGATAGCTTTGGAAACAAAACAGAGGGATGGACATTAAAAAAAATTAGTTTTCTATATAAAACTGAAATATTGTTTATTTGAAAGAAATGACATGCCTTTTGAACTGAAAGAGTTGTAGTTCAAGAAATGTATTATTTTTTCAAAAGTCTCGAATAAATGACTTCAAAACATTAGGGCATTTCAGGTTTCTTCGTAAAAAAAGGGGGTGCGCGTTATACGGCCAATAAACCTAGAAGTTAAAAACGCAGCTTGAAAGAATAGGGCAGCGTTAGAACGCCGGATTTTACGGTAATACAAAATGAACTATGGTAAATATCCCGTATCTTCCAACAAACATGGCGCTATCTATAAGTAAAGTAATGAAATGAAAACGGAATAATTATGAAAGATACTTCCCGTACTTTTTGACAGATGGCAGCACATCACAGCCTTTTAAAATATATCCGGCACTTCCTGTCAACTTCCCTTCCTTTAAAAATTTCTACTTATCGAAATTTTAAATTGGATAAACATTTCTCCCAAATTATAAACACAAAATAAATAGTAAAATAATTGCATTAAATAAAAAAGAATTAAGAAAATTTTATCATTATCTGCCAATAGTACTAAATTTAAAAGAAATGAAATAAAAAATTGAAATGAAAAATATTTAATAAAAGAAACTAATTCGATGAAAAATATTTAATATTTACAATAAGAGAAATAATTGCTTCTCTCATGAAAATATTTTTATTTTTCTCTTAAAATGATATAGTTTAAAAACTGATCGACAGATGGCAGCATGAGCACAACGTCAGGCGATACGTTTAGATATTTTTACTAAGCCGTCAGATATTACAGCACACGTTTCATTCATCCGCTTAAAGAATACATATATAATATATAGTTCCAACAATACATATATAATATATAGTTCCAACAAGTATTTAAGAGCATCTAACTCTTTTGTTACTTAACGCAATTTTTTATTTTAAATATTAAAAAAAAATTAATTAAAATATACTGTTATGTCACGTTTCAAGTTTTAATTCATTGTAGAAAAATGCTTGACCTGTAGTCTGGATATATTTTCTTGAAGGTCTTCCCATGATTTCAGATCCTTTGTCCTAAGGTTAGCGAGTGAAGAAAGTTCTGACATTTTGCTAAATAAAGCATCGATATTTTGTTGTGCTTTAAGGTACTTTTGTTTGATTTCATCACCATCTAGTTCTTCAAACATTTCAATGCTTCTCTTCAGAATTTTCCACTCTTCGACCAAATCTGAGAAATAGAAATCAAAATTCCTGTTAACAAAATCTAATTTCATAATAAATTGTTAAATAATTGTGTGACTAGTTTTTTAAACGTATTTTGTATTAATGTAAAATTTACTACTATATTACATTTTTCAGTAAAGGAAGATCAATTTTTAGTAAAAATCTCAAGCAAAGCTTTCCATGTGTTACATTAAAACTAATTGATGAAATTTTTTTACTTTTTATTCATATAATTGCAGGGTTTGAAAATGTTTTTAAGTTATTTGAATTTTCCACAGAAATATTGGAACAGATAATTATGAAATAAAAAAATATTATCGAAGAAATTAGTCATATTATTATTTATTAGAACAGCAGGTAATGAGTGCAAATGATTTTTATATGAATATCTACCACAAACTTAAAAAAAAGAAGTACTAAAACTTCACAAAAGCCCTTAAAAATTTATTAGTATGTTTGTTTTAATCATTTACTTTTACTTTAGAAGATGAAACAATAGTAATATTAATGAAAAATATTAAACGCTTGAAAAGATCATCCGATATTAAGCTTCACATTTTTCATTTTATAAAATATGAGCTTTACTATTGTACGAATAAAAATAAATACTCAATTTTACATTTGATAAGCAGTCATTAATCGGTAGGTATGTTAACTAAAATAATTACTAAGTTCAGATACAAAGCATTGTACATAAAAAGATGTGAAGTTTAAAATTATTTCAATATTCAACTACAATTTTTTCTTTTACAATAGGAGCTCTAATAAATATGATAAAATTAGGTAGTGCAGGGTTTACAAAGAAAAGGTTGGCTTAAAAAAACAACTTACATGTGAAATGCACAATCTCATTTACTTAAACGAGTGATTAAATATGGTTCAATCGATGATGGTTTTAAGGGGTCTTCTACATTGTGTGCATGGGAATTTAATATTTCTCTTTATCTAATGTAAGAAAAAACATTATGTTTGTATATTTCATGCCGTTTTTATTTATTAGAAACATATATTCTATTGGCAAACAAAATTTATAATAATTAATTACTAAAGGCATCCAGGGGGAGTATTTGCTGAATTATTTATTCTCAAACTACTAAATTAAATCATGAAAAATTTAAATAGGCTCCGAGATGTGTTACATATACAAACAAAAGATGTCACACTTACAATGTAACTCCTTTAAATCACTGCCGGAAAAACTGTTTTCCTTCCCTTCAATCGCAATCTGTTCGCAGAGTGTCTGCAACCAATGCAAATAAGTTCCACATGTTGCCAACAATTCAGCCTGAAAGCAAATTAACGCGTATAGATTAACTTTTCTGCACGGTAAACTTTGAGAAAAACTAAGTCTTTACATCCAATAGATAATGTTTTTTTAAAAAAATACTACTTCAGTGTTCATTGTATAAACACATTGCAGAATTATTTACACGGTTTCATTCATTGTACAAATAAATGAAATTGTTTATGGGCGCGTTATTTTTTACTTCAGCTGTTAATAATTTTATGTGTACTTAATAGAATTTTAAAAAAAAAATTTACCTAGGAGATTATTTAAAACGGATTAAAGTTCTAAAAAAATCAATTTTCGAAGAAAATATTATTTTAAGTTTATATTGTACTAAGCAAGAATCAGATAACTCCTACTGATATAAATAAACTAATTGTAATGAAAATAAATATCTCCATTCTTTAGAAACATATCAAGAAGTAGCCCAAATTAAAGTAAGAAAATGACCGCCATTCACTTCTAAAAGGATCTTAATTGAACAATGAATTGTGGATCAAATTACTATGAATGCTTAATGACAATAATTTGAATGAGTGATTGTTCACAAACACAAATATAAAAACACTGTGACGCCGAAAGAGAAAAACATAGTTCTTACGGATCAATAAAAAGGAATATCTTTTTACTCTTTAAAGAGAGCACATTGAATACGATTCAATTCGTAGAGCAAGCAAACGTTTCAAATGCAATGACAAACAGAATCATAAACCATTCCGTCTTCACATGACGCTTTTTGATCTTACCGATACCTCAGTTGAAATGAGATGTGTGGGTACGCTTAAATAGAAATACAGACAGGTCTTTAACTATTACGACCATGGTTACAAATAAGGAACAATTAAATATTGCTTTGCTGTTTGTAGATTGAAATAAAGCGGACGAGTTCTTAATTAGCAACATGGCCAAGCGCCAGATCTATGAGTGACCATTTGTTGAGAAACGCTGAAAAGGTCACGTAATCGGTATGACACGATCATGAAAAACGATCGTTTTAGCTCACGATTCATGGACTTCGCTCAATCCTTTATTTGAATCGGGAAAAATCGTGTCGATTTCGAGGCAGATGAGTCTCGAGCATACATAAAGGATTATCTTCCAAGGTTATCATTTTTAGAGTTATGTAGCATAGAGCTTTGACTGTAACATCAATTCTTTCAAACTACTGATTCGAATTACAAAATGCTTTAGTTATTTTGTAGTAGGATTGTTGTTAAGCTAAAGGCAATTTTTTGGTTAACGTTTTTAAAAATGATTTTAAAGTAACGGCAGGGGTGCACGAGAGATAAAAAAAATGCTTATTATTTTGTAAACAGTTTTGGAATTCTAAAAATGATTGTGAACCACAGGAATAAGACAGAAAACTTTAGTTGAATTACTTTTCCATTAAAATATTTCTATCAAAATACAAATATTTTGTACCTATTTATAACTTTTTGGGGGATAATGGGTTAAAAAATACGCGTTTATCTGTAAAAGACAAGACATCAATAGGTTCCCAATTTAATCTGTATCAATACAGAAGCAACTAATTTGTTCACAATAAGAAAGTATTTTTTTAGTAAAATCTCATTGATTAGTCATTTGATTTGATTATATGGGAATGCTTAAAATTTAGTTATTAAAGTATCACCTTAAATATTTTTGCATCAATATATCCAGTAAAAAACACTACCAATTAAAGAACCCTCTTTTATTCGAACACGTAGCTTATTTTATGCATAAAGATGAATACAAATGCAACTTAAGAAATAAGCAGCTTCAAAAGTGTTAAAGAGTAAGAAAGAAACATTTTATTTCAATATTTTTAAAAAATAAAAATTTAATCGAAATACATCTATCCATTTTCAGTGTATGTTCCCAAATTAAATATTTTTAGCAAGGAAACAGACTCGTACATGTGGGAATGTTCAAGTGACATACACAGTCGAGTTTCTATATTAAAAATATTTAATTTGTGAACTTTTGCACTAAAAAATTTGTTGTTCTTTGTTTTTATGGTTTCATGAGCCAACAAATTTACAGTCTTGGTATCTCCCTCCCCCCTCTCCCACATATTTGATTCCAAATCATGGAAATAAAAACTATTTTTTTTCTTTTGTTGTTATTACTCCTGTTAATACTACGAAAACGATAGAAATTTAATTCTCCACAACCCTGTCTCATATACCAACACAACATTCCTAAGATATATGCAAAATAATAATACCAAATTATACTTTACAACAAAACAACACTTTTCATTTTCAATCATGCAATATAAAGATACAAGAAAAATCGTTAAAAAATTCATATTCAAACCATGTTCAATTAAGGATAACAAACGCCTGAAGACTTACACTATTACGACTCTATAATCTGTTTTTATATCCATGTTTTTTGTCGACATTCCTTTTATAACTTCATTTTTATCTAAAAATGGTTTCAGCGTTGAAAGCTTTCTACGAGAGACAATCATAAATTTCGCAAGCACCGTAGAAATCCAAATTTAGGGAACAAATACTATCCTATATCAATACTTGGAGACATTAAAATGTCATTGATACGGATACGAATAGAAAAGAAGAAACAAATCCATACATACAGAAGCCATTAAACAAAGTAAAGTTCACTTACGAGTCCATTAAGTCTATTTCGGTGACCGTAAGAAAAATATCGAAATGAAAGAGTCCTGTTCGGTTTTCATTTTATCTGATCACTCATAAAAATAAGCGATAACTGTTATCGGCGGTTCTTCTCAGTCTGCGTGTGTAAACATTAACGCGAATACGTAAAAGCCAAGCGGAGCTTAACTGATAGCTGACGTAAGATGGAGGCGCATGTGGGCGATTGGAAACAGGTTGTGTAGAGAGAGTTATGTATTTACGACTCGTGCTCGTGTCTTATTTGACGCCTTGTTCCGATTTCTTTTTCTGACAGACAGGTGAACTTTCGAAAGTCGTGGGCAATAAAATAGAATTTGGCGAAGGTTGCAGAGATCAACGCCAGCTTTGCATGCTTGACCTTGCAGCGGATGGAAATTAGAGAAATTTGTAAGTTAATCGGGGATTCTGTTTCAGAAATATAAAGATAAATTTATAAATTGTCTTTTGAAATTTACCTGCATAAGTGTAAAACACAAAACGTTTCGAATAATAATATCTCAGAACACGTGTACAATGAATTAACATATTATTCAAGTACTCGCGGCATTTAGAATGTTTGGATCCCAAAGGTAAAACGTTGCATGTATATATATATATATATATATATATATATATATATATATATATATATATATATATATAGCCATTACCCACCCGCTTCACTGAGTATTTCACGATGTTCTACATATGTATACTGTTTACATATATATTAATTATTGATATCTAGCATTAAGAATTCGATTGTATTGAAAAATATATTTATAGCTGTTACACTCTCGCCCCTTGATATAAAAAGAACATAAATTATAATATCTAATTTATATTTATATCTAAAATAGAAGTAGAAAGATTTTTTTCGCTCACTTAACCGAATAATCAAGTGGATTTCCACAAAAGTAACTTTCAGTGGATCTCTACTCCATAAAATAAACATGCGTGCAAAATTTCAAGTCTAAATCTAACAGAGCAAAAACGGAATTTTTATCATCAATACCTCGTTGACAGCATTCTTAGTGGATTCCAATTCAACAAAAGAAGCATGCAAACCAAATTTTATTATTATAGTCTTAGCAGTTCAAAAACGGGAATTTTGACTATCAATACGCCCCAATAACTCTCCCCGCTTCCCCCTGGAGTTGATTTCCGTAAAATCCATTCTTAGTGGAACTCTATTCAACTAAAGAAAAGTGCTCAACAAATTTCAAGTAAATGAGTTAAATTCAAAAACAGAAATTTTTCTATAACACGCTTTAATCCCTCGCAACCCCACTCCTTTAGGGGTACGTTTTCGCAAAAATCTTTGTAAAAGGAACTTTATTCCATGAACGGAACATACCTTCTAATTTTCAAGCAGGCGATTCTGTTAGTTGAAAAGCGGAAATATTTATCTATTACGCCCCTCAATCTCCCTCAGTGACCCTTGGGGATCAATTTTCCCGTGTCTTTCAATAAATCGATTGTGGCACGAGCTGTGTGGCATGTTGCGCCGTCTTGTTGGAACCACAGCTCCTGGACATCATGATTGTTCAATTCAGGAATGAAAAATTTAGTAATCATGGCTCTATACCGATCACCATTGACTGTAACGTTGTGGCTTTCATCGTTTTTGAAGAAGGATTCCACCAGCCCATAAAGCGCACCAAACAGTCAGTTTTTCTGGATGTAAAGGTGTTTCGACATACACTTGTGGATTAGCTTCACTCCAAATGCGGCAGTTTTGTTTGTTGACGTAGCCATTCAACCAGAAGTGCGCTTCATCGCTAAACAAAATTCGCTTATGAAAATCGCGCGCGCGCGCGACCATTATTTTCGAAATAAAATTGCACAATTTGAAAGCGTTGTTCAGGCGTGAGTCTATTCATGATGAATTGCCAAACCAAACTGAGAATAAATCACTTGACAGCTGTTAAATCGGTCGCCATCTTGGAAAGTAATGCCAACTTAAACTTCTATACCTGGAAAAAAACACTGTATATATATATACACACATCTTTCATTTAATTTACACAAGATTTATTTACTAAACAAAAACTTAATATTAAATTTCAAACAAATATTTTAGTTCATAAAATGATTATATATATAGATAATAATAAATAACCCTTATAGTACTCCTTAACTCGCATCATTAAAAATACATCCCGAACTCCTTTTTATAACTTAAACTGTTGAAGAAACTTAACATTGAATATCCAGGTTTTTTACGAGTTAAAACGGATCAGAAGGAAAGTTTTTTTTTTTTTTTTACTGAATTGTGAAATGTTTTAAAGTCAAAATTACTCTTGTCATGTTTCACAATTTTAAAGTATAAACACATTTAAATATTTTTGTCCGTAACAGGGAATAAGATTAAAGCCAATTAGTTTCTATTAGCAGAAATAAGTGGGCAAGGTCGTCCGCTGCAGTCAAGAAGAGAAAATGAGCTAAATACTCGTACTTAAAGATAGAAAGCTTTATGCTTTAAATATTATTTGAAATACATCTCTTATGAGTACATGGTACGATTTACGCAAAAATTTTTAATTTAAGGATTTTCAAAAAAAAATTTGTTGCCTTCTATGTGTGTATACTATGCAAAACAGATTTTGTGCCCAAAATTTCATAAAAAGCTAACTATTTAATTTTTTAAGGAAAAAACTTAAAAATTGTTAAGTTATTTTAAAATGCTTATCCTCCTACAAAAGGTGACTTACATTTATAAAATTTGATTTACATATACGTCACGCTATGTATAACAAAAGTTGGTATGGGTTTTGTGATAACATGATTGGTATTCGTACAATACCTCTTTTTAAGAATGCTTATTGAAAATTCCTTAAAAAATGTAAAAAAATTCTGAATTCAAATATTTTTAAAAAATAAGTATTGCTTTGATTTAAAAATGCATACCAATTTTTGTTACATGTATTATTAACAATAGGTACAAAAAAATTCAAAACATTAGGTACAATAGAAAAAAAGTCTTAGCATTTTAAATGAAGACAAACTAGTTATTTTATCTTTGAGATAAGTAAGTTTAAAGTTTTGATTTGCCATAGGGATGTGAATAAAACGAACGTAAAAACTATCATAATTTTGCGTTTTTTAAGTTTAGAGCTTTCAAATTTTGTGAGGTTATAGAAAAGTATATAAAGAATAATTTAGGCTTTAAAAAATTATGTTTGATTTTTTGACCGATTTTTATCATTTGAATCGTTCTGTGTTCTCTTAATCACTCGTTAAAAATACGCGCATTATAACTGAGCATTATAATTTTACTTTTTGGCCTACAGGTAGGTACAGGTTTACTTTTGGTCTATTACTTTTGGTCTATTCCTTTCGCCTAGAGCACAGAAATGAGTAATTTGATTTCAGTTTAATTCGTAATTTTGTAATCTGATTCGCAATTTCTGAATATCGTAATTTTGTACCACGATCAAGGGACGAGGACAACGTCTGATCTGGCATCCCTCTCTTCGAACTTCCACACCTTGCCAACAGGAGGACTTTGAGCTTTGACAGATTTAACGTGCATCAGCCCCTCCATGTGATGAGTTTTCAGAAGGAACGTCGACCATAAGCTCGCGAAAATGACCACTTGGCTACCTCGGCCAGGCAGAAACAGATAAATCGAGGACTTTTTAAATGTGTAAGTACAACACAGCACTAGAAAACGTAGGATTTTATACAAGAAATAATTCAAAGTTCGAACTGTGTATAATTAAGTCAAACAACATTTTTGAAAAGTATTAAACAGAAAAATAAAAATAAACTAATTTTGGTGACCTTCACATCCTAATTCAGACTTATTATAAAAGACGTGATGAAAGAAAACCGAGCAGAATTGTATCGCTAATAATTTTATCCCATTCTACTGACGTCTTTGTTCAAATTCACGCTTTCTTAGAAAACTGTTACAGAGAGTTTGTTGAAATTGAAATATCATTGTTCACTTCACGCATGATCAAAATGAAAAAGCATATTTCCTCAGAAAATGTGTTATGTTGACGCATGGAAACTAGTTTCAGCACATTTTCCCACCTGTACAGCTCAGCGCCCACTCGATATTAAAATAGTTATTGAAGTTTACTTTAAAAATCACCTGCATGTGCTACTTAATTGCATTGAACCAGATCAGCATACAAGTGAAAACTAATCTCGCAACTCCCTTTTCTTGTCAAATTTAATTTTGCATTACTCCGTTGTTTCTCATTTCCCAATGGAAATAGTTGGATTTCATCTTCCATGGCGGATGGGAGGTTAACTATTTATTCAGTCTTTCGTTATGTACAAGGAGCTGTATAAATATATTTTTAAACAGTGCATACAATTTACGTAGTGACTGATGTCAGAAGCCAACTGCGGGTAAACGGAATTGATGGATCAAGGTTATTGATAACTAGTTTAAGAATGTATAACGAACTAGTATTCATTTTATATTACACACGTACATCTTTTATAATAATTACTCAAAATAAAATGATTTCTCAACAAAGGTTAATACAATAATATATTCTTTGATTGTTAATATTTTGATTCAAAAGGAAGATGACTTGATTCGAGATAATTATGGTGTGTGCTTTAATTTAGATGAAAGATAACAAACAATACACACATAGAAAATGAGCCTACTTGTCTTCAATTATGTACTGATATTTGGTGTTTCCAATGGATGTTGAAATCAACACTGTTCTTTGGATGTCATCGTTTTTTCATCATTTATCTAAGAAATATTAGAAGGCAGGGGAAAAAAGCACGTAAAATGTCAAATGCCGGGAATTGCGCAAGAGTATGGATTTTTGGCATCATGCCTCTTTTTTTTACCCTGTCTTAGTTTTATCATTCTTTCAAATAAAGGTAAATAAAACTGTACCCGTCCCTTTTTTTCAATTCAAAATAGATCTAGATTATTATATTCATCTTCTATAATTACCATTAAGCTTTTATTTTCTGGATAAATATTTTAAATTATTTTTCGACTTTTTTGAAGAAAATATAAATAACTACTTTTAGTAAGCTATATATATATATATATATATATATATATATATATATATATATATAAAGTATCTAAATTATTTTTAATTAAAAAAACAAATGGAGTATAGTACTTGATATTCCACACTTTTCACATAACACATTTTTCATTCATATTCAATTAAAATTCATAAATATTTAACATGGATAAGAAGGAATCGGATTACTTACTGTTAGAAAAAAACGTGCATTAACTCAGAATAGTAAAGAGTATTAACAAATTTATATATTAATTTAGGAAAATTCAAGAAATAAAATTAGTGAGCGCAAATTGAGCAATTTAAATCTGTACCGTAACAAGATAGAATTAACCCAATTTACAGGAAAAGAAGTCTTCAATGTAACTTTTAAAAATGCTGATTAAATGATTAAAATTTAAATATGAATGCTGTTCCATATTCTTTTCTGAAATCATCATTATAATTTATTATATATCCTAAGATATTTAAAAATTATCTTATAATAATTTAATCTATAAATTCATTTCAAAAAAATTTTAAGCTAACTTTTGTATAGGTACCGAAATATTAAATGAAATATTAAATCGTAAAATTTATTCACATACACTAAAAATCATTTTTACTCTATTTATTTGAATCAATTATTTATGCTGTGAAAATTTCATACTTACTTCCAAGGAAATACGAAATCGAACTTCTGTCTCTACTTCTACCGTTTAAGCCTAAGTTTTTAGCACAAATCATCTGTTACCGAAATTATTTTGAAGCTGAAAAGTGAAACATCAGTCTAGCGCAGCAATGCAACCACCTATCGTGTGTTTTAAAAACTTTCGCTTAGAATAAAATCTTTCCTTCTCTAGCTTTCAGCGACATCCTATTTATAGCATTACATCACCGAAGAACACGTCAGATGAAATTAGAATTACGAAACAATTACTCCACCACGTTGCTTTGTAATCTAAGATTTTTAGGCACAGTTATCTTTTCTGGGGGTAGAAATAACGAACATCGATCAGCGACATAACGGTATGTAAGGGGAAAAAAATAAATAATAAAATAAATAAAACCAATGTCATAATTTTTTCACGAACTCTATATACGGAAATTATTTCCTCCAGATTGTGGCGCCATCTGACGGTAAGAATGGTAAATCGAAGTTCCCTCATGGAACCTTTTTAAATTGTACTATGTTTATCTCGCTGACATTCTTGTAAAAATTAAGAACAGTCAATTGTTACAGCACTTGATAAATATTTAATTTTACAAAATTACTAAACATATTTATTTGAACAAAGTAAGAAGGAAAGGTGAAAAAAGAAACAAAAAAATCAGTTGGAATAAAAAAATAAGCAAAATTTTTTAATTACTGTATCAATTCATTTATTAAATTCAGGAGAAAAAATATTTAATACTTCGAGTAATACAATTAACATTAAATTTAATAAAATTTAATGTTAAATGTATTATGAGAATTAATGCTTAGTAAAATATTGTGAATTTTTAATAATAGTCTCAAAACAATTTTTAAAAAAATCTTTATGTGCTAAAAAGGTCAACAACATACTAGCTTTGAAAGCAGCGTGATTTTAGGTAACTTGTAAAATAAATTTGTAAAAAATGTTAATATCCAGAAAAATTAATCTGTTATGATTTTAATTCTAGCCAATTCATGTGTTTCATATTTGCAATAACTAAAAAGCTAATTAAAAAAATAATTAAGCATGTTTTTTTTATAATTGAATTATAGAAAAAATCTGACTACAATGCATGTACTAAAATAATGAAGGTGTTACATAGAAAATGAAAGCAATAAATATAAATATTATAATACTTGCATGCACAAAATTTTCTATTATATTAAATTAATTATAGGTAAAAAATCTGGAATAAATTTTATTCTAATTCGTTTAGTTTATTTAAATACAGATACCAATGAATGACTCGTTAATAAATCAAGGTTTTAAAAGTTTATATAAAAATGGTTTTTTTTTTCAATTAGGAATAGAATATTTAAAAAAAATTAGTGCTCACAGACCACAATTTGCACAAAACATTTCGTTAAGTTAATTAAAAGAAGGAAAGAAAATAAGGCTCGAATAATGGCAAAGAATTTGTCCAAAACAAGATTATGAATGAACATTGAACTATACGTCTTAAAAGCAACTGATGACCTGTTTATTATCAGTAACACTCCGAAACATTTTTATCTTGCGTGAAAACAGATGTTTTTGTCTGTGAGTATTTTCCAAGCAAATAGATCAAAACTATCTGACATTCTTCAGTGGTTGAGAGAAAAATCGCAAGAACATTTGTTCAATAATTATTTAAAGGCAAGCTTTTTTTCGACGGATTTTGGAGAGATACTTCAGAACCTAGTGGTGAGAATTATGATTTGCAAGAAGAGCAATCAAATTTTTAAGAGATTTATGAAACATTAATCCGGAAAATGATATCAGAGAGTCAAAACAAATCTCAGATACTAATAATAAATCAAAACGCAAGAGAAAAATTAAAAGGACCACATCACCTTTTTCGATGACTTCTTCTACCGTATGGATTGAATACTTCCTTAAGTGAGCAGAAATAAATTTCTTCAAACCACTCTATTATATTAAAGATGATGAAAAAAATGTCCTTAAAACTTCAGAAAACTACTGTCAATTTGTTTTTGTTTATCTCCATGAGGTAATTAAGTACAGACACACACACGGTTGGAACATTTCCTACATTAACTAACGCTTTTAAAAATAGAAACTAATAACGGAAATGCTTTCAACCAATTGTTTTATGGAGATTATCAGGTATGATTACGCCCAGAAAATGGCACGAAAGAAATAAGATTCGAATGACACTCACGTTTTCAGCTGACGAGAAGAAATCTCCGGATTGTCTGCGTTTGAGCGTCGCACGAGTTAACTGAAGCGCTTTTCCAGCTTCTTCAATCACGTGGTGCAAACCCTCCAGATCAGAATCGGAATCGTTAGGGTGCGATGGAATCTGAATTTAAGAGAAAACATTTCTATATTTAAAAAATTTTCATAGTTAAGCTTACAATATAAGGAAGAAAGTTGCAATAAATTTCAATACAAGAAAGTTGCAATAAATTTCAATACAAGAAAGTTGCAATAAATTTTTCATAGCAAAGCTTACAATACAAGAAAGTTGCAATTAAATAATCTAATTTTTTTAAAAAAAAATATTAATGAATAGCCAGGTATACATCTTATTCAAAAGCTCTTGGGCTTACGACCCAAATAAAAGTACTTTTCCAGTGGTATACAAACCTTCATCATGAGAACATTTGCAATATTCGATAGATAAGAATATGATGCAAGGAATTGCGTGATAAAGGCAATCTCAGGCAAGGACCTAATGTATAACGTTTGGTTATAAGAGTATTCAAGCATAAACTCAGGCAAGGACCTAATGTATAACGTTTGGTTATAAGAGTATTCAAGCATAAACTTAATAAACTGAGTATATTCCCCCCCACACACACGCAAATAATTTTTTTTCCATTCCGAAATTTTATAATTTTTTAATTACACAGAAAAAACTTAGAATTTCAAATCACACTTTTGGATTCAAAAAATATTGCATTTGAAAGTTTTACTTAATGAGAACTTTTAATATCACAACCGGAAAACTGGAAAAATAAAAGAAATATTTATTACATGTTTTATAATAATGATCCACAAAGCGGTTATCTGCAATCCGATCCTGAATTGAAACGTTTTCTAATGAAATGGAACTAATTTAAGGTATTTACTTTCGCAACCCATAAGGATTTACATATTCTACTAATAAAGTAACACAAATTACAAATTTTTATTAAATTCAAAACATATAATTCTGAACCCAACATACATTACAAAATAATATATAACTCTTAACCCAATAACTTCAGATAAGTTACCTTAGAGGACTTTTTTGAGGGAGATTTCGGAGCATTCAGTTGGGTACCCTGTGTATCCAGGAAGCGTAGAGGTTGACCAATAGCCGACCCGTAATCGTCACCAAACTCGGTCAATTTCCTAACTGCATCTTCATCCACTGTTGCCTCGGAATATGCCTCGCTCAGATAAGGCATATCCTACATATAAATGTGATAATTTTTATTCAAAATATTAATTTTTCCATGTCAGTAACAAGCAGAAATATAAATTTATGAAGTACAAAAAGATATAAGTGCATTGAGTCTCTTGGTACAATGTGCATAGCATTTGAATCAATATTGTACAGATTTAAGCCTCTAGTGATCTATTTCTTTGTCGAGAACGGTGTTTTTGATACTTTTATTTCGAGGAAAATTTTTTAATCATAACTCAAGACAGGTTATCATAGTTTAATATAGAGTTTATCCAAAGCAAATTAAAATCATGACAGATGATATTTTCATTTTAAAGCAAAAAAGGGATTAAGAATTAGTTTCAATAAAGAAGGACCTTTAAAGATATTGATAGCATTTTGAAAAGTTTTATTTCCACTACGTTGTTAAAATTTTAAGCATAATCAGGAGGACTTTATATACTGTTTATGTAAACAAAAACATTCCGATATAGGCCAGTATCAATGATTAGCTCGAAAACATGGAACTCTTTTAGGATATAATTTTAAAGTGCAAGGTTTATCAATTTGGGTAAAATTTCAAATCAAAGCATCAGTTATAATTTTCAATCAAAATTTTGTATCATCTGATTTTTTTTAAATAGGATCTATTGGGTCTAATAATGAAATTTAATTTTGATTAATCAAATTGATTTTTTATTATTTCTAATTGCATTTTATTCGGGTTTTTTTATTTATTCTTATTTTTTATTTATTTTTTTGTTGTTGTTAAGCTTCAAAATATGTGTAGAAAAAAAGCGGAAAAGTTTTCTTCATATTTAAAATATTTTATAAGAAATTCAATTTATAGCAACATTTTTTTCCAATCACATTACCTTTATATTCCTCGTCTCTAATAGATATAACTTATAGTAAAATACTATTTTTCCTAACTGGGAAAAAGAAATGCCAATTTTTTGAAACATACATAAAATAAAAATTACTGAATTTTCCCACTCAGAGGATTTAAAAAAATGTGAAAACAATATGAAAAAAAAATGCAGCTTTTCTGTTTTTTGACAAATGAAATTCTAGGGAATGCCTACCTGATATCCATCCCAAACTTGATCCGATACTGTGCTCTGTTCTTCTAGATGAGTTAATACAACATCACTCTCTGCCGGTAAAAGCAAAGACGCTGCGGTGCGGCAACTCTTCAGGTTATCTTCCAGGGCCAATTCCAGCTCGTCCTTCAAGTTCAGTTCTTCTCTTGACGTTTTATTTACCTACATTTAGGAATGCAATCGTTTAAATTCCTTTTTGAGTATGTGAACTCTCGATGTTTTATATTGAACAAGGGAAAGCATTTAGTACAATGTACAGAAATAAATGCGCTTTTAAAATCTTAAATCTAGCAAATTCAATATAGTTTTATCAAATTCAATACAGTTTATAAATTATACACATTTAAGCTTAGAAGTTAACTCTGAATACATACGTTATAAGTGCACAATGCTATAAGATTTCAAAAGTTATTAAAATTAATATGCAAATTTAATTCCAAATTTTTATTTTGTGGAACTGAAAATGATTTAAAATACTTTGTAAAATTAAAATCGAAAAATGTCTTATAAAAATGGAAAAAATTTATCAACACAATTTGTTAATCTCCAATCATGCGAGTAATTAAAATTTCTTTGCAGAATTCTTTCATATCTAAGCAACTTTTTATTCACATACAAAAAAAGAAAACTTTTTATTCTCATAAAATAAAAGAGAATGATCTAAATTTAAAAAAAAATACCGATTAAAATTCATCCAAAAATTGGAATTATATTACTCGAAACGAATTACAGGATTAGTGTGAGTATTTCGATACACACTGTGTAAAATCTAAATTCCTGTGGCAAATGGATGAAATTTTTGCCTCTTCATCAAAAAGGCTATAACTAATTCAGGAAATTTAATCATCCTTCACGCATACATAAAAAAAGGACTCTTACAGTAATACTTTTAAAGTATCCGACTACGTTCGGAACCGTGGTTTTAAAAAAAGCGCAAAAATGGATAACTTTCATGATATTTAGTGTCACTTAGATTAGAATGCGTGTATAAAATTGTTTTTTAGAATAACCTTTTTTTCAAAATGTTCTCCTTTTGTGAAAAATGGTTCTATTTTAATAATATTTTGCCTGTATATAGCTCAGACCTCTGTACAGAGGCTCAACTACGAATTCACACTATTTTCAAAGTTACAACCAATTGAAATAATTATCGGCATTTCTTTCTTAAAATTTATCCCCTCTCGTTGTTGTCGTAAAACATGAATAAACCCACTTCTAAGTTATATATTTCATAAATTCTAGTTGAGCCTCTGTAGAGAGGTCTGAGCTATATACAAACAAAATATTATTATAATAGAAGCTTTTTTCACAAAAGGAGAATATTTTGAAAATTGGTCATTGTATGTTCATTTTTTGTCAAAATATTGTACTTAAATAATTTTTTATTGTAATAATATTCTTAAAATAATTTTATTTTTACATTTTCTAATCTAAGTGACACTAAATATCATAAATATTATCTATTTATACGCTCTTGCAAAATCACGGTTCCGAACGCAGTCGGATACCTTTAAAGGAGAAACACAACTTTTTATAAGCGATAGAAATTATTATCTCGTTTAGTAACATCGAGCTCGTTTAGTAACATCGAGCACTAGGATGATTTTCGAAGCAACATTTCCTCCAGTGAATGAAATACCATTCTCTACCGCGTGTCATATGGAGGAACGTGACCCCTGGTTTTGGAAAAACTGAGGCAGAACAAAAACTCGGAAAAGCTTTTTGTTGCGAACGCATTGTTCTCTTATCTCAGTGCAGGCAGAAGGGAACATACGATATGGATGAATGGGTAGGGAGAGTCTTGTGTCATAAAGCAGCATTTCATAATTGCCCTTCGTCGAGGTGAACTGGAAATGTGTAAGGTTAATGAAAGAAACTAAAACCTGTATCTCAAAACATTCTAGTACCAATAAGTAGTTTAATAAATAAATAAAGAATTCTTCTAAGGCTTTCATGCTATTTCCAGAGGATTCTATTTAATGATAAAATTATATATAAAGCTTATATATAATTTGCATATTTAAATTCATTATTAAATTATGGTAAAACATTGCATGCTTTGAATGCGGCTCAAGTCATGTAATCTGTTGTTTTCTCACTATCCATATAATGACTAGATATTTAAATATTGTACACTAAACGAAGTCTATCTATAATTCAAAAACTCTACACGCAAAAGACATGTCTTAAGAGTTCACAAAAGTCTATTAAAGATGATCGAAAACGGAATTAAAAAGATATTTTTGAGTATATCAGAAACATTATCAAAAATAAAGATTGCATTCGAACATTTAAATTATTGAAAACAATGTGATTTCGTTCCCTCATAGGAATAATACAATTGGAAACAATCACACTCAAACCATTATATAGCTAAGAAAGTCTTGACATCTCTTTAAACTTTGGTGTTTACATTCGATACGGTTTAGGGAGGAAGAAAATTTTTTTAAAATTACAATAATACTCTAAGATAAGAGCAATCTGTTTATTTTCAACTAATATATAAAAAGGGTTCAGATAATTTTATTTTTAGAATTTTTCTTACGTATTGAAATGAATGTAACAGTAAAAATATCAATTTTTTTAAACAAAGAATGAAGTACTCTTTAACAGGCCTTTAAATAAGTTGTTTAATATTCTCAAATTTGAAAAAAAAAACCATTTATTCTCTAAAAGAATCTGAAATCTTCAACTAATTTTAGACGTAGTAAACTCACAGCAAAGCCTAATGGCTGAGTGGTTAGTGCATCGCGCTTCCACACCACAGACCCGAGGTTCAAAACCAGGGCTGGGTAAGATTGACTCAGCCTTTCATCCCTTCCAGTGGGTCGATAAATGAGTACCAAGCTTGCTTGAGAACTTCACACTGGGGGTTTAACGTCAGACTGACCACTTGACCGGAGCATCTGCTCGTGCACCTCAGGGCCCAAGATCGCGTATCCCGAGTTGGGTACAAAAGGCCTTGGCCCTCATGGGCTGTTACGCCACTAAGTAAAACTCGCAGCATACCAATACCTCTCAATCTTTAAACTACTGTATTAAAACTAATATATAATCGTTTCATAAGAATGTTATTAGATATAGTTCTATTGTGATCTAAAAATCAAAACATGGAAGATGCAAATTAATACTAATAGATAAGGGGTATTTAAACTATGTGTAACTAACTAGTTAAGGAAATTACTTTATATCGAATGTGTAACATTTAACTGAAAAAAGAATTAGTGTTAATGGAATTTAATAAAAATAATAAATATTTACCATAAAATTCCTGTCAATCATAAAATTAATCATTAAGTGAGAAAATTTTGATCATCTAAGAAATTCATTAAATCTAAATTTATACCTAAATAGTTATGAACATTAATAAGGATAAAATTTGCATTTTGAGCAACATAAGTAATTTCTAATAAAAATATCGTATTATTTTGCATCAAACGAAAAAAAAAACGAAGACATTAAATACTTTTCTAAAATAAATCTGTATTCACTATTAGTTTTCTTAAAATTGTTTCTCCGCTTCCGGAAATATTTCAAAAATTAGTTCATAAAAAATATAACAAAACCTCAACCATTACTTTCAATGAAATGTTTAAAAATGATAAAATACAATTAATAGTAGAAAGGAAATTATGTTTTAATGTTTATAAACGATCATTATCAAAAGATTAAAAATTATCATTATTGAAGAGTAGGAAAATGTGTGCATTCTTTTATTCATCATTCGATCATTATGTGATGCTGGAAATTTAAAAACGTAAAGCTCGACATACTTAACACACAAACGCATCATTTCTTTTTAATCTCCTAAATTCACATTTCCGTCACACCTTAAAAGAAAAGACAATCTAAAGGAAAAACCATATTATTTCAATTTTGTTTCCTCATCAAAATCATTGTAGATGATGTAGATTTAAAAAAAAGGGCAAACAAAATTTTCCTTGAAAAAATTTGCATGATAATTTGTATTTTGTTGCTTACTATTGAGAAAATCGAACTATTATAATTGGATATAATGTCAAAAGATATAAACCAATTATTTTAAACTTATATTAAACCCAAATCATACTGCTATTATTTATATATATATATATATATATATATATATATATATATATATATATATAAACATTTTCAGATTTTTACTGTTGAACTGCTTTCGTGAAGATGTGAAGATTACTTTAGTTGTATAGTTTAATTCGTATAATAGTGAACTCAACAGTACATTTCATTAAAAAATAATTTAAATAAACAAATTCAAAAAAAGAGCGTATATAGTTACAATACAACAAGAAAAGTAATTTATTCTTAGATCTTAAAAGCCAATTTAGTCATTTATCAACCCCACTTTTTTTATAAGAATAAATAAATTCTGTTTCAGAATACCTTGAACTGATTTGTCAGAAACTAGTTAGTTTATTAAAAACACATGTTTCCTTTTAAAATCAAAGTGAAAGCAATTCAATTCCAACACCAAATTGAAAAATATATATAAATACAATGAGACTTAGCATTACGTTAGAAAGGGGAAAAAAATTTCACGGCAATCCAGTAAGTTTTAAAAATGGTAATATTTCTGAATTAAGCAAGTAAACAAACTATGAAGGAGAATGCAAATATAAACATATATTATAAATAAACCAAATCAATTTAGTAGAAAAATAAATTAAATAAGAATATTATTTAATTCAACAACATAAAAACATTTTTAAATCACAATTAGTATTTTTAACGTAGAAGCAATTTCGCCGCTAAGAATAAATCTAACTCTAAATCGAGCTCTTTTAAATTAAGTATTTTAAAGCTGAATCAATAATTATAAATATAAACAATTCAAATCATACATATAATAAGTATTGCAAACTAAAATATTTTATCATTTAAAATACTCCTATCACTTTATTGGCACCTAATTAGTACTTTTATCAACTATATTATAAGTTCTCATGTAACAAAAGAATGAAAACCGGTTTTTACGATTGTGGCACTATCCAGACATAAAAATACTCAGAAATACACAAAAGGAAAACTTTTTTCTCTTTTTATGCATGAATACAACCAAAAATAATACACAAAATATCGTTGCCCTCTATCAATGAGAAAAAAAAAAGAATCATCAAATAAAACTTTTACTTACGAACATGGTTTTTATTCGCACTAGAAACAAAAAAAATTAAATACTTTTATCAGATTCAGGTATTTTTAAAAAAGAAAACTATTGTACGCACATAAACATTGAATTCCACTTTACTCCAAATTTAAAACAAAAAGAAGCATCTATTATGTGAGAGCAACATTTATATATATATTTATATATACGTGTGCATTAGGGGCTTTATACAATATATCTGAACTATTTCAATCTACGGCATTGAACAATTTGGAAATTCCTTATGATGTCATGAAAGTCCATTTCAAGGATATTAACTGTTCACACCAGGAAAAATTGTATACGAATTTGCCAAAATGATGAGATTATAAAAGTAGTATTTTGTAGCAGACAAGGAAGCTTTCTCCCGTAACAAAAAATTGTGCAAACATCTTAAATGCTTTTTCCGCGCTGAGACTATTGTCTGGTGTTTTTAAATGTCAACGAATATATAAAAGGATACTACATGAGGAACGTCTTAGCATATTACAGACAGTCAAGGAAATTTAAGACATAAATGTTATTAAACAATGGGTTACACATAATAATCAATTTATTTAAAAGGACGTCTTAAGAATTTGATTAGAGATTAAAGTTCCAAGAAAAAAGGATAAATGATTCCACACTGTAGACAGAGAAAGTTTCAATTGAATTCAGAAACAAGAATTTTGCAGTTTTTGGATATCTTTCTGTTTCTTTACCCCAATAGTCGATATTATTTTAGTTTGTTTTACAGAAAAAATGCTTTAAAAATTGATGCCTTAAGATCACTGGCGTAGCGAGTTCTGAGTGGGCTCCATATTAAAACTCCTTTGGGGTTTCCTGTTAGAAATGAAAGCCTTATTTGTTGTACTGTAGTTTCACATGTTGTGGCCCCTGTAGCTTGGGGGACCCGTATCATTGATACGGTGGTTGCTACGCCCCTGCTTAAGATCAAAGATGAATAAAATTTTCGAAAAAATGATTAAGCTTTCTCTCTTTTTTTTTCGATATCATTTTTTTTTTGTTTTACAGGAGAAATACTTCTAAAATTCACGCGTTAAGATTTAAGATGAATACAGTTTTCGAAAAAATTAACAATAGGAATTGTGGATAAATAAAAATTACTAGAGTTAAAAATATTCGTTATTTTTAGCCATTAAACTAATTGAAATTTTAATTTAAAAAATGAATACAAAAAAGTATTTTAAAATGGAGGAATTTTCTCATTATAATATAAATATAGGATTAAAAAAAAAGTAATACACTATTTTCCAAAAGTTAAGGCACACAACTTATTTTTTGTATCTAAGTTGAAAATAAACAAACATGGAATGAAGAAATTAGGAAAAAAATGTGCGCTAAACAATTATTTTATTTATTTATTTTTTATTGAATGCGACATAAATTTGCATAAATTTTACACAACATGCTACATTAAAATAAATGTATTATTGGAAGAAAAGTTCATTATAGGAGAAAAATGTCCTGAAATGGAGGCAGACATGGAGTTATTCTCGTTCCAGTTCATGTAAGGGCTTTAAACAGAACCATGCACACCACAAGGTAGTCCCAAGTATACTCGTATCAAATCCAAGTCCGGTCAGTAATTTAGGATTTTTTCTGACTTTATTAATAAACTTATTTCGGAAAAAGAAAACGTTCATTAAGCTACAATTTCAAAAACTGAATTTTTTTAAGAATTTTAAAAATGTTTATTAAATACACAACTTTTAATTTTTTAAAAATCTTTCAAACGATAAGTCTTGAATTAATGGGAAGTAAATTTAATAAGCAATCAGAAATCCGACTTTTTTTGAATTTGAATAATTATTTTTACTGCTAAACTTCGAAAAAACCATGAAAAATCTGGAAATATTAATACCAATTCTTTTAATATTCAAACGATCTCACACCTGAATCTATATATTAGCTATTATACTATATATATATATATATATATATATATATATATATATATATATATATATATATATATATATACCCTCTAGCATCCTTTTAATTAACTCTTTTAATAATATTGAAATAATCTTTTAATTATTTGGTTCGAAAACTAACACCCTGATCTTAATCGTAATCGACTAATATTATTACATCAGAAATCCCTGTCGCGCACATTCTATCTAATCAGAACTACGATTACGTAATCATCACACGCTTGCACTGTTGGTATAAAACAAAACATCTTGTGTATATATATATAATCCCGGTCTCTTCCTCTCTGCCTTCATCATGTAAAAGAGTAAATAACTTCAACTCTGTGTCTTTGTTTTGTGTCCGTCAAGATGTCTCCTGCCCGCTCTACTTTATAATCGTCGCAAGTTTGTCTCGTCATCGTGAAAATGTACCGTAATTTTGTCCTAAGCTTTTGATATGTGTGCGTCACAATAAGGAAGATGTATGGTCACTGAAGATGTATTAATGAAACTCTGCAAACACTCGACAAAATACTACACTCGGCCAATAATACGTAATATATATATATATATATATATATATATATATATATATATATATATATATGCAAGTATCTGCAGAAAATTTAAAGACTCTAATTTTGTACAGGATAAACATAGATAACAGTGGATTTGCAAAAACAGAGTGTTAAGGGTGAAAAATGTAATTCAAGTTTGCAAAAGCAGATGTCTTATGACTTAGGAAATTTCAAATATGTTTAAGACTAATTGGATATGAGATCTAACAGCTGAGAGCCAAGTTACTCAACAAATGTGCCACCACTAATTTTTAGAACAATTAACAGTGACGTACAGACTACTTTTATGATAGGAAGGGGGGAGTATATTAATAAACACGTAAACGAAATCGCCGGAGCATAATTTAATTAATGAGAAGGAATGAACATCCAAAACCTACTCTTGTGTACACCATTGAAGATTAATTAATAATGAAAAAGGGACTAAGTACACAAATGTTTTGCTGGAAACTGTAAGTAACCCAACATTCAAGAGTTTATTTACAAATATTTAAAATAAAAATAAAGATGAGGATAAAAATAATATGTAAAATAGGAATAAAACAATAATAATATAATGAAAATTCTATCAATATGTCCAGCACAATAAGCAAAAAAGTTAGATATAGAGAAAAATACATCAATAATGTGATTATATCAAATTCATTTTAATGGGGAACATTTTTCTTTGTTTAAAAATTTTTCAGTTTCTTTTTTTTTTAAAAAAAAAAAAAAACAAATATGAATAATAAAGTTAAGGATTAGAAATCGGTTTATTTCGATTTATTTGTAATTGAAATCGTATATGTCAATCATTAATACTATTTTCCCACTCACAATAAAATCAATTCAATTTAAAAAATAGCAAAACGAAAAATTTATAAAACTTTTTACATAGACTATCAAATGACTAGGTCGTTAATTGAGCTCTAGCACCTTATTTTACAATTCTGAACCACAACATATGTATTATTCGATAAAATGATTTCCAATGTTCAGTTTTAGCACCAAAGAGATGAAGAATTAAAAATATTTCAATGGAATAAAACAAAAAAAAAGAATTTCTTTTACTGGTATAATTTACTTTTACAATAGAGTTCATTATTGTTGAAAGCACAGATGAATCGTAAATCAAAATGAAACTGAAAAGTGTTTAAGCTATTTAATTAATACTGAAAAATTAAACAATTGCCTCTTTGGGGGCTATTTAATTCATAACACACCAAACACCAAAATAGGATTGTTTCGATGGTTCTCTTACGGTGAAGGGCATGTTTGCAGATAGATTTTGCCTTATACATAGAAAGCAACAAGAACGTGAAGAAAAAGTTATTTGAATCATTAAGTACTCTTTCTCTATATGATTCAGAAACAATCCTACATGGCAAACAATCAAAGTGTCAAACTAGCTTACCACTGCAGGTGAGTTGTCGCTTTCCGAAAAGAAGTTTTCAGAGCCTTCGAAGAAGTCGGATCTCTGTGAAAAGTTCCTCCTTCTGCTGCTGCATCGACTGGTCAAGGTTGCGGACCTGTGACGACCCTTGTCGCTGCTGGTCAACACACTCCGAGACGATCTGTGTGACAGAGCAAAAAAATTAAAAATGAATGAATTGAAAATAATAACCCAAACCTGCAATCATGACATGGAACTAGGACAACATAAGATGAGTTCAGAATGATCAATCGGCATTCATAGATTATGATCTGTTCCCCGACCTCTCATTTTCGAGTACGTTATTATTTCCATTCGTAAGGAACATAAAATATGGATGAATACGAGGAAAGAGATAAAGTCTTTTTTAGGAAATTTTAAGTTTCCCATTTCTTAAGAGTGCAAAACTTTTGCACAAGAAAAGCGAATTTTCTAGAATTGCTACATATTTTGAAAATAACACCTTCAATAAAAATATTTTTTTTAATAATCCTAAATACGAATACTTATGTGGTCCCAATTATTATTAATTAAATCTAATTTATTTTTGGAAAATAAAATATCTTACTTTTGGAATCTTTATTGATATGTGTTTTAATTTAGAACATTAATAATTATTATTTCTAGGCTTGTACCTACATAATTTGTTACTTTTAAGGATATAGCAATTATCTGCCAACATTAAAAACAGTTTGAAGTAAAAAGTACTTTTAGTGTACAACAAATACGTGATAAAACATTTTTTTTTAATTATTCGTGAATTTTAGCTTTGAAATTCCCTATACAATATTAAATAGTAAAAAGAAATGGGATCCTAGATGACAAAATTACTTATTAATGAAGTTTGGTATTCTACAAACACTTAAATTAAAACTTCATGCTTTAGAAGAAACTTTCTTCGAAATATTTAAATACATCAGAAAGACAAAAAAAAAATTCAGCCCAATCAATAGCGTTATGCATTTCTTTCCTATTTCAACAATGCCAAAGAAATTCTTTCAATAAGATACAAAGGGAGAAATAAAAAAAAAGTTTAAATTGGAGAAGAAGGACGTTTTAACTTTCACGCTAGCAAAACTTAGCACTCTACTCAGTGCCGGTTTATCCATTGGGCGCTTGGGGTGGGCGCGAGGGGACTCAACTAGAGTTTCTGGTTATAAATTTCGATCCGCCAGGGCCAAGGGGGCCTGCACTCAGGCCCCCTAAATGAGCTTACATCAGCATTGATTCTACTACTGTTAATGACAATGGTAAGCAAACAAATATTTTTAGTGGAGTTCCACTGATACTTCTTTTTCATCTAATAGAAGACTGATGAACCAAAATGAATTAAATTATTTTAAGAGAAATTTTAATATTATTAATTAAAATGCATTTTCTATGGCTTTTTCGATTAATTTAAAAGAAGTATTAAGAGATATATAACATAATAATCACTGCATTATTCATTATTACTATGTTATAAATAATGTAGAGTCTACCGAGGTAAAAAAAAATACAACGGCTTCTAAATTTTTTTTATTCCTACTCATAAGTAAACCGACATTTTTATTTGACATGCTTCATTATTCATGCATAGAGTTCAATATACGAAAACACTTCTAGCGAGACTTTTTCCAAGGTATGAGACACACAATTGCATACTAATTGCTTTTTTTTAAGCTAAAGAGAAACTTAAAAAGTACATTGTGAGAACATTTTAGTTCATTTCTTTTAGTAAACGAAAAAAATTGCTTCAAAAAAACATTTTGTTTATCACATTTCAGCAAAAAGTGAACAACAAAAAAAAAGAGCCAACTGTGTAATATTTAAATTGTTCCAATAATATTCTGCAATATATATTTTTAAGTTGAAAATTAAAAGAATTTTTTTTTAAGTTCATTTAATTATAATCTGGATATTTCTGAAAGCAACTATTGGCATCTTAAATTTCATACTATTAAACTGTATATAAAAACCATTTATGTATTAAGTAAAATTGTATATTTTCGGAAATAAATGTATCTTACCTACAGGGAGCGTCATTATTAAAAAAAATAACGGAAAATCTATATATATCAATAATTTTCATGTTTTTATTCAAAATAATTCGGACTATCAAGGAACATTTATCTCTTCAACAGACATGAAACGTTCAACGAAGAGTACTTTAAAAAATGGGTGTATGTATATATATATATATATATATATATATATATATATATCACCACAAAAATATTCCCCATTTTAAATTTAATTACTTAGATAAAACCTAGAATAATTTCATCAATCATTTCATTTAATTGAATGTGAAATTCATATACGAAATTTATATAAATACTTTTAAATACATTGTAGATGAATGAATAGTTACCGACTTCAATCATTCACTATATATACACATGTTCTCCATTTAATTAATTTTTTTTATAAAATTTCAAGACTAATGTTGTGAACTTATTAAAAATAAAATAGCATGTCAATATTTCCTCGAAAAATTCTTCAGTGTGTCTTTAATGCTTGAATACCTTAATAAGTGTTCCCATATCGTTAATAATGTAAATTATCAAAGAAATATTTTGTTCACAATACACGGGCCCCGAAGTTTAAAAAAAGATCGATGACATATATATAAAATTCTTTCATTTAAAATTCTCGAATAGTTTGTTTCTTTTGGCAAAGAAAATCAATCCTATATCCCAAGCAAAGACGTTGAATAAATTAGGTCTCAGAGTGTGAAATCGTTGAAATGAGGAGTGTCAAAGCTTGTGGCAAACACAAAGCAACTTCCACTCTTCATTAGTTCTGCCACATTCGAGTCCAAGGACACCTTTCTTTTGTATACCCCCTTCCTTGACACAATATTTTTTATTTTCAGTCTGTGTAACACAATGTATTGTTATTCGCGGGATCCGGGGCTGATTACCTGTTGGAGCTAGAAGACTTTCGTCGGCTGCGACGTTTCCTTCTTCTCTCGAAGTCGGAGGAGCTGGATTGATTGTGCGACACGAAGCTGGTGAGACTCTCGTCATGCTGGCTGCCGTGTTTGTAGGTCTTACTGTCGGAATGCTGCGAGATGATGGATCCTTTGGCATCCTCCGCGGAACTGTCGGAGCGGTGACGAAGCACGTTCGGAAGACTGGAAGACAAGCGGTGCTTCAAGTCGAAAGTGGAACCCTGGCAGTTTTCTTCGTGCCGTTGGTGGCTGAAAAGGGGAAAACAAATTAAAATTTTCTTCAATAAAAAAATTATTATCAAAATCACAAGAATTCCATAAATTATTGGACCTCCGTAAGTGTTTAAAGAAACAGTTTCATACCGATTTAACAAAACCACGTTTAAGACAAGTTTTAGAACTCGCATATATGAATTTTCTTTTTAACTTTTACATCACCCAGGTGACAATTTCACTTCAAATGTTTCGAGAATTTTAATAATAATCCTAAAAAAGTTTCAAAATTAGTTCTGAGACATTCACGAAATTATTTGTGAAGATTATTTAGGGAAAAAATCGGTAGCCAATCTTTAACAAAATCTTTCAGAAATTTGGGGTTTTAATGTTCCTTTAAAGCAACACGAACGCAACTAATGGCGGAAACTTCAATTTTGAGCAATACTCATATCACAAAGTGACTGAATTTTTCTACCTTACAAACTGCCACACCATCTGAGGAAAAAAGAGTATTATAAGCAACACAAGGGCCTCATTATTTTAAACCTCTGTCAATTCCCGAGGACGACACCTGAGCTGCCTCCCTCTCCAAATTACCACATCACGCACACAGGGCTTTGAGCCCTGACAGATTTAACGTGCATCGGCGTCCTCTACACTGCAGGTCTTCCAGTGGAACCAGGACTCAAATCCGCGACACTCCGGCCACGAGTTCGTGACCTTAATCACTAGGTTACTGCGGCCAACACCACCTGAGGAAAATTCAACTAGAGATCGGGCAAGTTTGAAAACAACAATTCATCGTCCAATCCATAGTACCGTAGCAAATATGGTTGACATTCACATTCTAATAGATATCATTCTCATGATCCATGTATAAAGAACAGTATTGTTTTTAAAAATCAATTCTGACATCTGTTGAATATAAAAATGCTCTTCAAATGGGATGTTATTGAATATAAAAATTCTCTTCAAATGTGATGTTACTTAATATAAAAATGCTCTTAAAATATGTTGTTATTTAAATTAAATACATTTCCAGATATGAAAAGAGGGTTTGAAGTAACATATCTGGGCAATATAGTAAATTACAAGCTTTTAATTTATAGGCATCACTATAAATCTTAAAAATTCATACATCCAAACTATTCCATGAATCAAAAGAATTGAAAACTACCGTAAAATCCGGCGTACAACGCGCACTTTTAACATAACAAATAAGATCGAAACTTACGGATGCGCGTTATACGCCGAATATAAAAATGAGAGTTCTAAGAATAAAAAAAAGATGAGCATAGAAAAAAGTAAGTTTTTTATATACATCAAAATGTTGTTCATTTAAAAGAAATAACATTCCTTATGAACTTAAAGGGTTGTAGTTCTGAAAGCATACTATTTTTCCAAAAGCTTGATATAATACCTCGAATTAATGACTCTAAAACATACGAGCATTACTCACGTACATTTCAGGTTTTTTCTTTAAAAAAAAGGGGGGAGGCGTTATACGGCGAATATACCTAAAAATTGTAGCTTGAAAGTATAGGTGCGCGTTATACACCGGATTTTACATAAGTACTATTTTAGGTTGTTTAGTTGTTTCTTATTTCTAGGACACTCTGAATCAGCAAATGAATAGTCCGTTTTCCATTTCCGTAGCAGTTAAGCTTGCATTATTCTATAATACAAAAGATGTAACAAATATTTATTAACTGCAGCTGTACTGTGTGTGTAGAAATATTACAAGTTTTTTTTTTAAAAAATAAATACATTTAAAATATTAACACTAGAAAATTAGTACTCGTTAAATTCTACTTTTTGTAACATGAAACCTTGAACATATGTAATAAAGAATAATTAAAAATATTTTTTTCTAATTTTCTAAATATTTAACGATAAAAATATGATTCTCAAATTGATAGCTTAAAATTACATTTAATATTTCGAAAAAAAAATTCACGCATTCTCTCTGCAAACAATGAAGTTATTCGAAAGGACAGAAGTTACTCGGAACAATTGTTATTCTACAAGGAATTATAAAAATATGAACTTCCCGACTGGAAAAAAAAATGACTGACCGCCGATGAAAGTGCAGAGTCACACAAAAGAAGAAAATCACCATTCGGGTCATTGACTCGCCGCATTATTGATCCTATGTCAATACAACTAAATTGTGGCAGGGTCGTTCCAAATCTTTTATTTTTTAAACCGCATGCAAAAGTAAGTAAGAATAAATCCGTAAAAAACAGTTTCTTTTGTTTCAGAAGCAAAAAAAACCCATTTTAGTTTTAAAAATTACACAAATACATTTTTCAAAAAAAAAGGACATAATGATTGGTTGTTCCTTAAGACATTAAATTCATTAAAATGTAAAAGAAATACTACTTTTAAAAAAAATTCCTTAGAAAAAGTTAAATTTATTCAAATTGAAAAAAAAATGTTTACTAGTTGAATTTATGCAGATAAAGAATAGAGAAAAAACTCAAAATTTCTTATTACATATATATTACAAATGTATTTGATTATTACACATGTTACACATACATTTTTATAAAACATTTACCAACTAAATGTTACGCGCATGACATTTTATCATCCATTCACTAGTTACATATTGGATGTATATTTTTCATAAGCCATATATCTAGGTATCAAGAACTCTTTACGGCCACTTTAAAAAATAATTAATAAAAAATTAATTATAATCTGAAACTCTAAAATAGAACTGTTATGTAATGGGCTAAATTCATAAGGCATGGATGCTTGTAAATGTATTTTGCCTTCGCGGCATTGGGATACTCTAAATCAGTGTTCCCCAACCTTTTTATCGCCGCGGACAGGTCAACGTTTGTTAATTTTACCGTAGCCCACTGAGAAGGAGGACGTTGATTGTTCATATTTTAGACTGTTTTGATTTAATAATTTTAATTCAATTGTATATAATCGTGACTTTTGAATAAAATATAGCTACACCAAAAATGAATATAAAGTGATTTAACACAAGGAATATAAAGTTATTTTCTTAAAAAGTATCCCAAACTCAAGAAAAATGTACCACAGTAAATAAAAGGGAAATAATTTAATGTTTCTTGTGTGGACCGGTAGTATTTGATCCACGGACCAGGGGTTGGAGACCACTGGTCTAAATAGCCTTCGAGCTGCAAGTTCTTTCGTGACATTAGTGAAAGGGGAAGAAGAGAGGTGGTTCTCCAGGGTGTTCTCTCTCAAAATTGGGGTGGAATCGGGACAAACAACACATTGTCACCTGTATGGTGCTCAAAGCTACGGATAACGAAAGGCATATATGTAGTCCTTCGTCGAGATGTATTTCGGGGGACTTGATCTGATCAAGTTGCATGAGTAACAACACGTGTTTCCAGACAATCAGCTCATGCGCTTCGTTATAGCCAATTTTTGCATTTTCGAAAATTTTCTTTTAAAGAAAGAGAAAGAGAAGAAAAACGCATGTAGGTAAACAAAATGTACTTGGTTTAAAAATACACGCGCATAACACAAGAATTAATTTTAAGTATAAATTTTGGAGTCTTAATACTTGAACATCTTGAACCAATTATGAAATCGATAGAGAACACGTGATTGTATTTATCATGTGACCGTCATAAATTTAACTCATTGACAAAATATACACGTAGTTGGAAGAGTATTTTTTACATGAATGAAATAGATGTATGCATGCTTACACACACACATAAAAAGAGAGATATATATACATACATATATCTTTTTTGGAAATTATGTTATCACTAATTTACATAGGCCGATTTCAAGAAAAGTTCCACAAACTTTATCATGTTTTGAAACCGAAAATGTTCTTATCTTTCTCCTTAAACTTTAAACAATGAAAATCTAACTATCCTTTTGGCTGGCTGGATTTATTATTGATAAAATATCCTCATTCAGTGTCTTAATTTCGTTGTGCTCCATATTTACCGCATAATAACATTCAAACATGCCACTAGAGAAGCAGATGTATCAAAGGACAATGATAAATATTAATTATTCATGTTTCTGTCTTGATATATATTTTCGTAATTGTTATAGTTAATTATGATCAATGAGTTTATATAGCGATATTTTCTTGATAAAGATTTGAATTTGGATATATTCCCCGAAAAAAAAGTTAGATTTGGATCAATTTTTAGATTTATAAAAAAAATAAGTGAAACTTAATTGCAAACATTGAATTGATTAAAATGCTTTACAAAATGTTTAATATCATAAAGTTGACGTTTACAACTATCAGAGTAAAAAACTAAACTAAGTGGCGCAAAGTCCGGTAATAATTTTCGTTAATCTACTTATCAAGTTTTAACTCCCCCGCAGTAGAAAACTTAACTTTTTACGACTTACTTGCTTAAGGAATGCTTGACATCAGGTACATGCCAACTGCGAGTTCTCAAATCCCCTTCTGAAGACGCCTTTAAAACAAACCATCTCAGATCTGCACAGCTATCGCTCGAAAAGGGTCCATTACAGCAGCGCAGTGATCCGACTGTACACTGTCTTCTGCGCAAGCATGACGGTGTTGAGGACAATGGAGGAGGCAATAATGTGGGTGCATCTCCAGAATCGACTTCAGAGCGAAAAGAGCTGTTGAATCCGCGAATGACAGTTTCGATGGATCCCTCGCCACTGCACGAACCGAATCGTTCTTTGAGATGGACGGCATCGTCGTCGAAAAAGGAAGAGGAAGAAGACATGGCATTCCCTTCGTCCGCGCTGGACGAAGTGTATTCACCACTGGCATCGCAAGAAGATAAATCTTCGCACTGTTTCACTGATAGAATATCCTTGGCGGAATCTTCACTGGAAGAGTATCCACTGCCACTGCGAAACAGACTGCGCCTCACGCGAGACGTGCGAGGGACAGTATCGAAGGGCTTAGAACACCGCTTGAGCCACGATCGGACTCTCATTCCACCACCACCTTCCCAAATGGTAACAAAATCATTGGAATCACTGTCTCGCTTACGCTTCAGATTCGGTGATGTGAAATTTCGCTCGTGGGATTGGATTGGAGTGGAACTGAGATATTTCGACTTCTGAAATGAGCTTCGTTTGCTGCCGATATCAGATCCATTGTTAAGAGCAGGTTCTTTGAATGTTTCCTGTTCTGAATCCGTGCTTGATGATTTGTTTTCAGGTAGTGATTTATCGGTGGGTTTGATGAAATTTTCATTGAAATCGCTGGTGGTGTCGGATGGTGAAATAGATGATAAATCGGAATTATTCGTAATATTCAGCAAAGTTTTATCGTGGACGCTGTTGTTTTCATTTCCATTTGTTTCCTCGTCATTTTCGCTGTCAACTAATATCATTTTGTAGAACAGCTGGGATGAAGTAGTGAAAGAACTCCTTAAAAAGATGAAAATATTTCATGTTAATTGTTATCTTTGAAAAGTTTTATTATATCATGTTTCATAAATACAACCGAAATAACACTTATAACACAAGTAAAACAAAGTAACCATTAAAAAAAGAATAAATCCGACCAAAGTTATAAATGGAAAAAGTGTGTGTGTTTTAGTAATCAAATGTATCAATTATTCAACGCATTAAAAATTTAGAATATAATTTCTTTCTTAAAATATAAGCAAAACATGAATGTCCAAGTATTTTTTTTATTTCAAAATTATCACTTTAAATAATAGATATACGAAAAAGGCCCACACATTTGCAAAATAGTATGATTATAAACTATGTATAAATATAAAATGTTAAATTTACTTTGAAAGTACAACTACAACATTCATTTCACGGAATGAGAAGGTATCAAATAGCAATAAGATAGTTTTACATATTTTCTTTTTGTGCTTCTTCCTGAAAATGCGTTTCATTTTAGAGAAAGAAATCTTCACGCAAGCACTAATATTGAAAAGAATAATAACAATCAGAAAAGAAAAGATACACAAAAACATACAAGAAGTCAAATGTATGATTCCAAAATTCAGTAACTACCAAACAATTTACCTGTTGTGAAAATTATCGGCAGAATCATCACTCTCCATGCCACTAAGGTTATACTGGAGATCATCAATGCCTCCCAGATTGTTAGCGTCCTCCTCCTTTCCCCCGTCACTGGCACAGAAGTCGACACAACTTTCCAAAACAGTCTCTAGAAAATCGGATTCTTCTCCAGGAAGGCACAGATCGGTGAAGTTGTCACTGTCGTTCCCCAGTAAGCATTTCTCACTTATTGCTTCAGCTGCAGTCAGCAAGTCCACAGCACCAAGTCCGGAATCATTGAAGGATGTGGCTCCAGAGGAAGACCCTACAGATGACGCAAGTGAAGAGGGCTGTTTGGGATCAACTTTCTTTAACTTGTCCTTCAGGCTGATGTCTTTGGAAGGAGCTTTGTCGTCACTGTAATTGTAAACACGAATGTTGAAATAGCGATCACCGCCAACACTAATGCCATCGTCACTGGAAAGGTGTGTAGAGCTTTCACTCGAATAGCCGACATCCTGGATGATTTCGAAGTTGGTAAAGTCATCGCCGTACTCTGCCTGAAAAGAGATAGTAGTGTTCAGTAATCGAAAAGAGTTTTTGAAATTATTTATTTAGCTAAAAATGGACCGTTGGAAACAGATTTTCCATTTTTCGAACTTTGGTGGGCAACGAATACTACAACTTTGCTAATATTCTCACTATGCAATTTGAAAGTTTGAGTATCAAATGCATTTAACATACAGTATCAAGCCACCGTTTCCTCGATTATCTTCAATGAAATCAATCCTTCGAATCGCTATACTCTATTTACCTACCCGTGAACCACAAAGATTACGAAATATTTTACTCAAGTAGTAATATTTGAGACTTTCTTATTGTTGTGTTTTTGTTGTATATCTTATTGTTATTCTTTTATACTTATTTTCATCAAAATGTGTAGAAAAGAAAATAATCAAATCATAAATAAAAAATTTCCTTTTCCTCCTTATTCTCATACTTTAACAAACAATACTATCTACTATTTATTGATAAAAATATATTTCCATTCCATGAATGAATTTTGAGGGCTAATTATACCACATTTAACTTCAGATTATTAAACGTGTTTGATGAAACTTTCAGGATACTTTATTTTCGTATCTCTATAAAAAAAAGAGCAGAGTTAATTCAAAACAATAGATATTCAAAAAATATCAAGTAAAAAAATAATAATTTTGATGTACAAAAATAAGAAATAATTATTGTCTTTAACCTTCCAATTTTTTATAGGTTAACTGAATGGTTAAGAGCGGTTATCATGCCAATAACAGTCAAATTCTCGTTACAGTTCATTCTAATTATTTTGATATATTTAACGTGTTAAAATCAATTGCATAAAGTTACTTAAGTCTTTTAACTGACAGAACTAGATTTAATTAAAATGACGAAACTAACCTTTACACAATTACTTTTAATTAAATAAAAAAATTATAGAAGAGCTATGCATATATATATATAAAATTACAGATAAATAACTCTAGCAATTTTGAGTCACAATTCAGGTGAGGTAATCAGCAAATGGCTCACGGTATTGTCCTCCATCGATTTCTTTGAGGCATTATTTTTGTATTCATTTCAGAGTGTCATCAATTAGGTCCTTATCGTTGTAATTGAGCAGCTGACATTTATTGTGCTCAAAAGTAGGACGAAAATGACATGAAAATTTATTTAATTAATTTTTTTATGTAAATTTACTGTTTGATTTCTTTTAGATAAGAAACAGGTCAGTGAAACAACTGTTGTTTCATAACCTTTTATGTTATTTTTTTGAAAAATTTAGTTGGGCTTGCAAGATAATTCAGACCTGTTAATGAAGAAATATCGATGCATTACAACTAATGTTAAAACTCTACGCTATATGAATATTATAAGAAATTAACTGGTTATTACTCATTCAATGCAGATACAAAAATGTACTAAATTTTTTGAAAAATATGTTTTTCAGCGTTCGGCAACTATAAAAAACTGTAAGCTTAGAAACTATAAGCTATTAAAAACTATTTTTAAACTAAGGGAATTTTACGAAGAAAAAAATAAAATTATCCAATATCATTTGAATTTTCATTTATTTTAAAGTTTATTTTGATGCAGATGTTTGAATAATATACTAAAGAAACTTGACAACATAGTTTGAAAATTTAAGATCGTATTGATTTCCGAGAACACTGAAACTTTACCTTCAATGCAGCAATTGAGGTGGTTCCAACCATGATGCCTTTATCATTCACAGGAACTAAATCGCTGCAAAGAACTCCTATATCTTTCGTCAAGAGGCCAGTCTTGATTATGCCGGTGGTCCTCTTGCTACCATCTAAGCGCATTTTGTCCATATTTGGTGTTGAAGCCACGGCAGTCCAGCGATCCAGTGTTAGTCGACGATGCTTATTTAAAGGACCTTCATCCAACTCTAGATCCGAAGACTCCCGATGATTCTATGGTAGAAAAATTGTTGAAATAAGCCATACAAAATCATACAAATATGTAAGATAAAAATTTATTGTTCACTGATGTATTTGTTCACAAAAATATAAAGAGAAAAGCATAAATTATTGCTAAACAATTACAATTTAAGTTTGCTTGAGGTAAGTAAAAATATGAATTAACGCATTAACTAATGATACAGGTAAATCTTTTTTTTTCTTAACATTAGACCACCAACACAAAAAATAAAAATTTTCCCTAAATGTGTAGCAGTTTATTCATCAATTATAAAATATTTTATAAAATAATCATGTTTCCTTTCTTTATGACTGCATAACACTTACTTTGTTGAGATTTTATATATTATCCATTCATAATTTTTTGAAAAAAAACAAAGAAACTGACGACCAGAAGAATATTTTATGCATGTATTCCTTAAAGGTATAACTTTAAGTCTGAGAGTATTAACATTAAATACATCTGTAGAAGGAATAACGTGTAGCATTCTATAATTTAATATTATAGACACAAAAATGCGACATTTCTCCACTAAATACTAATTTCATGTTCAACATGAATTCATCCATAAGCATTTTGTAAACAGGAAATTCACGTCAGAAAAAATTTAAATATATATTAGGCAAAAATGCTATAATTTCATTAAATGGATGATAAATACGTTTCCCACATTTCGTATGATACTAAAAGTACATAAATATAAAATGAACATAAATGGATTAAAGAGTAAATAATTCATTCTTCAGCATTCGGTATGAATTGATAACATTTTATAATAACAAGTAATTTAGTACCTGAAGTATTTATTCACGTATGAATGTTGTTCGAATAAATAATAAATACTAAATGCTTGATGCATATTAATTTACAGACAAGATAAATATTTATTCCTCTAGATAATTCAGAAATTCCCCGATGGATGTTTCTTTAATTGTCAACTATTTAATAGAAAAATATGCTGGAATTTTTTTTAATCATTATATTCAAACAACATGTTCTTTCTTTTTACTTCAACAAAGTATTTTTTTCTCTTTTCTAAGAATGCTTGTCCTTTCCCTGTGCCTTACGAAAGAAAGAATTCAAACAGATTAAGAGTTTTCTTTGCTTGCAGCTTAAAATGAAATACTTTATGAACTTGTTCCTCACTAAACTCCGATGCGCATTCCACACGGCAATCAAACCGTTGTTTCGGCAAACTTCAAAGAACTTCGTAGAACCAATTACATTTAACATGCGAGTTAGAATATCCAAAAGAATACCAAAACGGACTGCACATTCTTTTTACCTTATTGGGTTGGAAAAGCAATTTTTTCCCTGCCATTATGCACCTAAACCTTTCCCCGAACAAATATGATAGCAGTACATTTGTCAAATGAGAAGTAAAAAAATTCATCATTGTTCCACCACATCCGGTCACGACAAATGGACAACTGGACAAAACGCCGCCGAAAATTTCTAGAATTCACAAATGATTTATTAAATGACTTTTAAAATCACCATCGCCACTTACTATGCTTTACTTTAAACATATTAAACGGCTTCATAATTTAAATGCTTTACTTTAGAAAAAGACAGAAATTATTTTTCATTCTGTTTGGGTTATTTAAATTGTGGCATTAGTCTATATCAGGGGTATCCAACCCAAATGACCTTGCGGGCCACTTCGGAAAAAACATTATAATCTCGCGGGCCGCAAATAAAAATATGTACATTTATATCAGATTTAGAAAAAAAACATTTATTGGAGTGCAAATTTAAAACAGAATGAATTGTTATTATTGTTTTCATGTATACAGACATATATATAATAATGTTTATATAATATAATAATGCAATGATCAAAAATAAGGTTTAAAATATTACAGTTACCATTTTCTTGAAAATTACGGTGTTCCTTTTGCATTGATCTTTCGTTACTCATTGTTGAAATTTGATTGTGCTGTCATTCGTAAACGATTAAGTATACATTGCCCTTTTATCTTAACGATCCTGAATTTTTTTTTAAAAAAATTTAAAAAACATATCTGACTGCCTCTTGCTTTTTGGGCATTCCAAACAGAAAAGAAGAAATGAAAGTCGCACACACAGATAATCATGTATCATCCATAGTAAAGGATATGGCATAATGCAATTCGGAATTTATTAAAAAAGTAATTTACTTATAACAAAATCAAATGTAACTGTTTGATAAAATATAAATCTATTTTAATATGAAAGACATTTCTATCATCAAAAAAGATTCATTTTAAAACAAGAATAGGTAACAGACAAATACACTGTAGATTTATATTATATTATATATATATATATATAAATTTCTCCTCAAATAAATTTCAAAATGAAAAAACGTTAAAAATCTGATATTTTAATTTTTTTAAAAAAAGAGTCGGCGGGCCGCAACTTACGTACTGGCGGGCCACGTGTTGGACACCTATAGACCTACACACCACGTGTTGGTCTATATTTTACGAGTCAAAAAAATAAAAGTCACTTTTATTAGAGCGTAAGACAAAAAAATGGACTAATAAAGAACTGAAAAGAATAAACTGCATTTTAATTATATTTATGTATTAAATATTGCACAGAATATTTATTAAATCTTTTTAATGGATTGTATGAGCAATTTACACTTTACAGAAGTGAATGAAAACTGAAATAATTTACTTTATAATAGCTTTTTTAACTAGTAAATCAAACTATATTAACAAAAAATAAACGAAACCACTCAAAAAAGTTAAAATTTGTTACTTTTGGCAATAAATATCAAACAGATTTGATATAAGTTTAAAAAACGATTTGTACTAAACTTCAATGAAGCCGCAATTATATAGATCAGATAAGCAATGTAGAGAAAGCAATATATCAGATCAGCAATATAAAAAAAAATGACAAACACATTTTTTATTGTGAGGTATAAAGTCAAAGGAGTTGTGTCCACATTAGCTCTAAAACAGGAAAAAGTTCATTTTAACATTTCCTGGTCACTTATTTAAAATAAAGGCCTATCGAATCGATTGGGAAAGGAAATAACGTCAATACTTGAACTTAAAAAAAGATTGAGTTCCCATGTTTTTTTGCGCAATATTTGCATTTAATCATGCGTAACTTCCTTTTAGAATGGAAAAGAAGGAATTCAACGTGTTAAATATAAAGTGATAATTCATTGCTTCGGATGACTGTTTCACCTTTTAATTATTGCATGAGAGAGATGTAGGTTAAGCAAGTATAAGAGAGAAAAAGAAGATTATGATTAACACTGACTTGTAAACAAACAAATTGTGTTTAATATTCGCTGCGGTAATTTTTGAAAGTATATTTACCTCTGGTACGATTTCTTGATAAATTCCTTATTTTGTTTAAGTGCCCTGCCGGTTCAAAAAGTTACATAAATTTTAAAAGTATTTAAAACATTTCTTAAAGGATATTATGAAACTCTTATCATTGTTATTCACATACAATTTTGCCAAAAAATCATTAAATAAAACCAAAATATTTAATATTCTCGCAAGATATAGAAGCAGAGAGAAATCAAGAAGACAGTCTATAACTAAAATAATAGATTAAAGGGGATTCATTGCATTTAGAGTATAAATAAAAAACAAAACACGCATAAAATGACATTATTCCTTGAACTTGAAAAACATGATGCGTCTATAACAAAAATTAGCTACGATACTCAAATGTTTGGATTCTTTTTTAATAAAAATGAAGAACTATATATTAAGAAGGGCGCGCATACATACATGATAGGGTAATAAATTCTTCGGGGCGATAATTTGATTTAACAGCATGATGCATAGGTAATTTTCAAACATAGTACCACTAAAATAACTAAAGTCCTAAAAATATCACAACCTGAATATAATCTTCACTTAAAATTATTTAACAGTTAATAGTTAAATCTTATTTTAAATATATTTTTATAACTTACTGCATTTACGCTTTTTTTATTCAAAAATTTTATTACAGCACATCTTAAATTAATTATTTCAACTTTTTTTAAGGAAATAAATAAAAATAAAGTGGATTTTAAACTTTCAAGACTTAAAATATCGAATTCTATCTTAAACAAACTGTTTTTAAAATTTTATGCATAAATGTTCATTTCACAGGCACAAGTTTGCTATTCGGAAAAAAGAAAAAATTACTTAAATAGTTAGTTTGATTTAACATCCTCTGACATTATTGAAAGAATTTTTTATCATTCAAATTAACAGCACATTCTAAATTTTATTTTTTACGTTCCCTGCATATTTTTGTATATTAGAAACATAGTTCCGAAAAATATGGAATTGACCCAAAATAAAATGTAGTGATTGACAATATTTTTATTTAATATAAACAAATACTTATCAGCATAAACTTCAGAAATCTGTAAAAATGAATGTGTCGTGTTATTTTCAAAAATAAAGATTAAAGTTGAAAATATATAGCTCAAACTGCTTTTTCTATTTTATGCAATTTTTCAACTCTTAAAATAGATAATTTTAAATTCCGCTCATGATCTCCAACAAATTTTTCAACTCTTAAAATAGATAATTTTAAATTCCGCTCATGATCTCCAACACAAGTTTTTTTTCAAAAACCATTACGACACAATTACTTTCTCCCTATTTAATTTGCTGCCCAAATAATCAAGCATGTTTACAGGAAAAGTGAGCCCCTTTTAACAGTGCAATGTTCTGCCTTGACCTGGATTCCAGCCTGAAACTTTCCATATTGCAATCAGAATTGATATTTTGACACACCATCTTGTTTTTATCATAACTAGTGAGGTTTTCTAGGATCTAATTTAATCCTTTTTGCTGAATGTTTAGGATGAAAATAACTAGAGATAAGAATCCTATATACTTTCGACAAAGCCTCATACAATTCCAGATACAAATGAGAAAAAAAATTCGTCTTAATTTTTTATCAGAAATTAATTGGAAATGAGATTTTATTATAAATCGTTATACGATGTTTTCAGTTTCTTGACATATTTTATATGAGATGGAATGCAGTACGGAAATGTTAACACAGAAAGGTCCAATTCTAACTCATAGAAACAAAAACAGACATCAATAGTGCATAATAATTTTGCTACTTATTGTTATTTCCTTGATTCAAAATTTTTTAAGTAATTCGTCACCTTTGGAGGACAGAGAAATTAGCTATGTAAAACTCTTTCAAAACATTGAATATTTTCAAGATTTAACATTCAAAGATAAGAAAACCTAATATTTTTAGTCGTAGTCTGATTTCAACTTAGCTCACTGAAACGGTATTTTATGAAACAAATTTTTATTTACTTGTATAGTTACATTTTATACAATTGACATCCGATAGCAGGAATTCATTTTCTATTGGGAGAATAGGACAAGCCATCTCATGAGTTAAACAAGGGTATAAAAAATTTGAAAAAGTCAACAACATAATTAAAACCTAGAATTAGAAGGATTGGAATAATGCATAAAGGAGCAATCTTTAGGATTATTTTTCATTACACAAGTTTATTTACCCAATGGGTCTCAGTATTCCTTTTAAAAAACTGTATGATTATTCTTTCAACACACATCTAGATATATATTATAAATGCGAAAGTTTGTGAGGATGTTTGGGCGTCTGTCACGCAAAAGCAACTGAATGGATTTTAATGAAACTTTACAGTAATATAGCTTATACAACAGAATAACACATGGGCTATAATTTATAGCATAGGATATAATTTATAAAGATATTGTGAGAAGTGACCAAAATATAACGATATTTGTCAAGTAAGTAGGAAAAAATTCTGCCATCAGCAAGCAATTCTGGCGTGCACTGCAAAAAAGCCCACGTCAGCGTACATTTATCTTTTGTTTGTGAAAGAACCCTTTTTGTTTTGGCTACGCAAGACGCTCGCTTCTAATTAATTTCTGTGATCAGCATAATCCCTAATTTTTTTTTATTTCAGCATAAAACTAAGTTTTCAGGGGAGAGGTTGTTATAAATCTCTCTTTATTTGAATGTTTTTTAATGATTTTATTATGCACATTTGGTAGTAAGAAATTGATCTTTTTTCAAAATAAATACACTTATTGCTTCTGGTACTTTACAGTAGATAAACTTTGTCTTTCACATTACATCATTTGGACATATTTCCATAGTTTTTTTGTGGTTAGTAGTTAATTATAACGCTATAATTTTAATTGAATAGGCGGATATTGCATTTTTAAGTATAAAAATAGTTATAACTACTGTACTGTATTTTTTGGAGTGAGTGAATATTAAGGTCGCACTGTTCAGCTACACGAGGGCTTTTGGCAACGGACCACGTAATTTTGAACCATGGTCAAGTGACGTGGACGACACCTGAGCTGGCACCCCTTCTCCTAACTACCACACCACACCAACTTAGAAGGAATATTCTACCGATACTTAGCAGGAATATTCTTTGAAATCCACTCTTCCAAGATATATGGCGTGTGCGTGTTGAGGTTATTGGCGCAGGAGCCAATTTTGGCTAAACTGCGCCAAACATTCGTTAAAACCTTAAAAAGTTAATAAAATTTCTGTTAAGAAAATTTAAAATCTTAATATATATATATATAAGTTAGTTTCAATATATTTAAAAAACAGAGATTGGTGGGGAGAATTCCCCACCAAGTTTGACAGGTATTGAGAAAAAAGTTATTTTCTGTGTCTCGTTGGAGTTAAAAGTAATTGTCCCTTGTAATATGTCTTTCCATTTTTTTTCACGTAATCGGGATTTGTTTCAATTTCATCTTCCACGTCGTAGACAATCATTTCTTCCTCATCCGTTGTATACTCATCAGATGCCGGTTTTCTCGGTCTATGTGTATATTCATTTTAATTTCTATTATTGCTTCTTTCATTTTTTTCAGTAATTCTTTTTTTTTCTTTTCCTTGATCGAGCTTTTGCTATTTTCTTGGCATCCTGTACTATATTAGAATCAGACGGTGGTTGAATAACGGACTGGGATGAGGAAGTGGGTATGATTGAGGAAGATGATTCAATAGGGGTGACAATATTGTTGGAAGGTGCATCATTAGATGTAGGAATAGGTGGTTGAGACTCTGAGTTACTATTGGATGTTGAAGAGGTGGATGGCAAGAGTTGGGCTTGGGTTGAAGATGATGATGATGTAGAAACATCAGGAGTAGATATTGATAAATTTGTTCTTGGCTTGGATGAAAGTGGTTGAAGTAATTTTAAAGGTGGATATTTTATTTTTGTTATATTTTCATCTGTTTGTGTAGAATTATTTATGGCAGAGGATTTGGTAGCTTGAGCGTAAGTTTGAGATAACTGTGGAACTATTAATTTACGTGCTTCTGGATATGAAATATTTTTATTTGTTTTTATTTCTTGTATTTGTTTCTCTATTTTCCATTTAGGGCATATTTTGGAATCTGACGGATGAGGTTGTAAGCAATTAATACATTTAGGCTCTAGACTGCTATCTGTGGAAGCATGTCCAACAGATGCACATCTAGAGCAAGTAAGTTGACCGTGGCAGGAAGTTTGTGAGTATCCGAACCTCTGGCACTTAAAACAGCGCAGAGGATTCGTTATGTATGGGCGTATTCTACAGTTAAGGTATCCAGCTTTTATACTTGGGGGTAGTATTAGGCGATTGAAAGTTAAAATTAAATGTTTAGTTGGAATACGTGTAGAGTCTTTTTTAATAGTGATTCTTCTGACCTGAATAACACCCTGATTGGAAAACCCCTCGAGGATTTCTTCTTCAGGGGTGCTCAAAAGGTCAGTTTCAGAAATGACACCACGGCAGGAATTAAGGGTTTTGTGTGGACTAATTGTAACAGGACTATTTAGGAAAGACTTCGCAAATAGAAAGGACTTGGTTTGAAGAGCAGAGTTTGTTTCAATAAGCAGATCCCCGGAACGCAATCTTTTTACGAATTTCGGTTCACCACCTATTCCGATGAGGGCTTTTTGTATGGCAAAGGGTGATACTTTGGACATTTCCTTATTAGGAAGCGAAATTATTAAAAATCTAGTATTAAGTGATACTTGGTCAACGTTGAGGTTGGGCAATACGAGGCCTTTACCCAGGCACAGCAGACTTGGATCCATATGCGTGAAAAAACATCTTCATTCTGGCGTGCCTCCACCCACCACGGAGTCCAACAAGGGAGGCAGTGTGCCGGTCATCTGGCAAATACCAGGCACGGCGCTTACCTGAAGAACACCCAGAATAGTGCTACAGCATCAGGGCGAGGATCCAACGGGTAAACCCGACACCCCTTATCTGCAACACTAACCCTACAGCAGTGTCTCTTCGGGGACACCGAAGAGAGGTACCACCAGCCGATTGACAGGAGCGGGCTCACTCCTGCCTCCCGTCTACAGCAAAGCGTGGGCCAAAGGTATTCATTCCCAGGACACCATTTTCCTCCTTACGGGACGCCACACACGGCAAACATGCGGGTCGGAAAACCAACGTTGTTAGTCAAAAACAAATAAAGCAACAAAAATCAAAAGATTTAAAGAAATATACGATAAAGAAACTAAATTAACGCAATACAAAGTATAAACCAAAATATGTTAATAAAAAATAGCAAGTTTTTTCAGTAGAAAAAACTAAATACGAACAAAGTTCATTTTGTAATATGGGTCTGTGGTCTGGAAGGGAAAAGAATAAAAGGAAAAGTGGGATGACAAGAAGGAGGGTCGAAAATAGAGAAGGATCACTAGGGTACCCCGGGTTCGTGAAGCCCGTGTTTACCAGAGAGTAAACCCCTTGGGAAAAGGAAAAGATCACTAGGGCACCTCGGGAGCGTAAAACCCGCACTCAAATAAAGAAGGCGAGCCCCTTGAGGGGCCAAGATATATGGCAGCACGGGTTCTATGATGAGTATTTTAGCGGGGAAGGCGAACAGTTTTGCAGCAGATATGCATTTTCAGCTGACGGCGTTTTCAGCGGATTGCAAATATTATTATTTTTGTCCTGATAAAATAGTTTATGTCAAAATTTAAGTGTCTTATGTTTTTGTATGTTAATGAAGACCTTAGAAAACGATTTGACTATTTATTTTAAGTGAACAGTGTATATAATTAATTTTACAGTGGAATATCTTTAATTAATTTATTAGCTCTAACGGATTAAATTTCCCAAAGTGGAGTATTTTGTTTATGTATATCCCTTAATTTTCAATGTAGTGATCCAAAAAAAATATTGCATGAAAAAAAACTGCAGTAAATCATAATGTGGTAGATAAAGCATTAACGTGCTTCGCTTCCCTACACGGCGGGTCTTACAAAGCTCTAATAAAGCTCGAGCTATGAAAGTAGCTAAACATTCACCAACTTGACTCTATCGTTATCATTTCGCTGTATTTTTCATTTGATTGCCATTATAGCCATTATAATTTAAGAAACGGCGTTGCTTGCGAATATTACAATTTTAACATAAAATAAATACAACAGAAAGTAACATTAATGTATTCAATTTCAGATATAAATTATTTACACTATTTTAAGCGCTCATTACGCAAAACTTTTAGCAATGTGTTACTTTTTCTGAGCAGAGATCAGCTTAGGGAGGCATTTTCAAAAATCGACCGTCAAGAGTGTTACGGGGAATTATAAATAAAAAAAATCCTTTTTATCAGGTATTAGATCTACAGACTTCAAATTTAACTAAGATGTTTTCTTCCTTTCTTTCTTTATTTAGTTGAGATATGCTAAAAGCTTTTTTTGTTTAATTTGCAATTCACGTAAAATTAACTCATTAAAACCTTCTTTATCCTTCAATCTGTGTTGTTTAATTTTTCAGTTCACCCGTGCGAAGAACAGGTATACCAGCTAGTATATCTATAAATTGCACACACACAACTCTAGTCTAATCAGAATGATTTTTCAAAAGATTGATGGCTCATGCAGGAAGCTTGGGTGGTCTCCAGGCTGAGCTAATAGAAACAAAAACCTATTGGAACGCCACGATAAAGGACTTTTTCCATCATACAGTATACGGTTAGACCTTTGTGTAAGCAGACACAAAATGAATTTTTTTAGTGAATCGGGTAGACTTTTCCATTCGTAATTGATGTTGAATAGTCTAGGCATATCATTATCATCTAGTAGTCTTTAAATATACAATTCGTGAAATATTAAAAACTTTTTAATACATATTCTCTTTCACATTATAAATGGTCATTTATTTATTTTTCTCAATAAACATCATTTATCTGTAGAACTTTTAATTTCGTGACTAAATAAACAATTCGTGAAACCTTGAATTCTGCGAAAATGTTCACATAAAAAAGAGTATTCAGTTGTGCAATGTGCATGTTCTTTTACTTTGCAATCTCTCAATTTCTCAATATCACATTCAACAATTCTGAAAGTATGGGCACCGTTTTGCTGATGCATAACATTCTCTTGTTACCATTGGCCATATCATAATTCTTGATAGTGGTCTATTTCTTTTTTAATACTACTGTTACAACACAATACATATGCATTTTTAAAATTAACCAGTAACATTTCCATCCGTAATTATTTCCTTACCATTTTCTCCCGTGCTTCAGATATTTTGGAAATGTACTCTATACGGTGGCCATTGTCTATAGAGAACTTAGTTTTCTTTCGGTTTAATTTTAAAGTTCTAGAATGAATACAAAAAATCCACAGAAGAAAATTACTTCCATTTCAATTATAAATATCTATCGTACTTATCGTACTATATTCTAAGCAAATTGTGGTAATTTTTAAAATAAATTCTTTTTTCTCAACATCCAACTATAACGTGTGTAAAAAGTAAATTCGATTACTCTTTGTCCTTTAAATATGTTATTACGAATAATTTAATCGAAGAATTGAGTTATCAATTTAACTTTCCCGACTCCTCGATTGCGATCGTGGGAACAGTTCACCAATAACAGAGCGCTTGGAAAAGCTATGTTTATTAACATCAAACGTCCGCTGTGCAGAAGCACCAATCACACACTGGGTCGAAATTTCTCAATCCACGCACAATTGCTTTCCGATCACTCACCCGACAATTTACTGTGTATATATTTTTCATAAATAACTTCCCATAGCAAAGGAAACAGAAACGATGACTTTTCCGTTATTAAGAAAGGTAGTGTTGCGTTTCTTTTTAAAAGAAAAAGTAAGACTTCGAATTTTAGCATTGGAGCAGAAAATTGATAGGAAAAAACTGATTCACTCACGAGCTTCATCAAGTCTATAAAACGAACGATTTAGAATTTTTAAAAGTTTGGGGCTCAACTAGAGAGATGAGGCGAGATGGTTTTTATTTTACCTGGAAAGTGACAGTTGATGTATGAATATGCGTCGACTCGATGGATAGCAGAAAGCGGATTATATACGAACGAAGTTTATCTTTATAGTCGATCAATCACAAAATTTTGACAATAAAATCTTAAGCAATCACAAAAATTCCCAGAAATGCTGACGTTGGGATTAAAATTTGAAATACAAACTTAAGAGAATTAGGATTCAATTGTACGCATGAATTCTATAGGGGGGAAAAGAGAAATATAGAAAGAAAAAAATTACTCTTCTTTTTACAAAGGATAATAATTATTTAAAATTAATTTTTATACTTGAAAAATTAAGTCTTAGTGAAGATAAAAAAATTATGTGTTATAAATTTTATTTTCAGATATTCTTTTTGAAAACATTACACTCCAAATAAACTTATTGACAAACTAACAGTAGAACCGAAAATAATGATTTTATTTTAATGGAACTTTTTATTTGATTCTTCAAACCTTAATCGCCTTTATAAGTTATTAATGGTGATTTGTTTAAAAATTAAATTGGTTTTATATGCCTTAATCATATCATATTTTTAATAAATGGCTCATTAAATACTACTTCCATTTTCTGTTCAATCCTGTTAAGACAAAAAGAATATTAAGAAAACGATTTTTCTTAATTTAGGAGGACATGGTACGATTTACACAAAATCTTTTAATTTAATCATTTTTTAAATTTTTTTCGTTGCTCCCTATTTGTATATAGTATGTAAAGCAGCTTTTGTGCTCAAAATACCATAAAAAGCTAACCATTTAATTTTTTTAAGGGAAAAACTTAAAATTTCTTAAGAAACTTTTAAATGCTGCTACTCCTACAAAAATTGGCGTAAACACATGAAATTTTATTTACAAGTACGTCAAACCTATATATATAACAAAAGTTGCTATGGGTTTTGAGACAATTTTGAGATTGATATTCATACAATACTCTTTTGTATGGATGCTTATTCAAAATTCCTTAAAAAATTCAAAAATTCTGAACTCGATTATTTTTTTAAAAAAGTAAGTATTGCTTTGGTTTAGAAATGAATATCAGCTTTTGTTACAAGTATTATTAGTAATAGTTAGAAAAAATCTTTAAGCATTTGACTCAATAGAAAGCATTTTGAATGAAGACAGACTTATGAGATCAGTCAGATTAAAGTTTTGATTTGCCATTGGGACACTAATAAAAATGAACATAAAAGTTGTCATAACTCTGCGTTTTTTTAAACTTGGAGCTTTTCAAATTTTGTGAGATTACAGTAAAGTATTTATAGGATAGTTCATGTGCGTATAATTAGATGTGATTTGTTGGCCGATTTTTGCCTATTGAATCGTACTGTGCCCTTTTAATTAGAAATAAATTTTATTTCTGACGAGATTAATAATTTCTCAGATTGGGAAGTGAAAGTATAAATATCGTTAGCGAGGTTAACTATTAAAATAAATTTTACAAAAAAAAATTAAGCATACTTTTATCTTCACCTGGGAGACCACATAAGCCCAAGCACGTTTGTTATGACTTCAGTGTATTTTTATAAAGCGGAAAAAAGTATTTTGTTGAACTTAATTTAAAAATGTAGGAGACAATGTGTGTATTACGAATCATTAAATAAAAAGAATTGGCGCAGAAAGATCACGAAAAAAACGGAACATAAATGACAACAATAAATTAAATTACAAAGAACGCGTGTCGTACGGATTATTCACAAGTTCCGCAAAGGTCGGAGAACAATTGTAACGCACTAGGTCAAGACTTCCTCCGGAAACCAATTGATACTTACTCTTGCCTTTGTCTCAATCGAGAGATATGCCAAGAAGCTATGTCAAATATCTCAAACAAGAAATTTCGTTCGTTGTATCCCAAAAATTTATAGGATGATTGCAAGCGGATAAATAAATTTTTCAATTTTGACCTTGCTAAATTTATTTATTTGTACATTTAGTTACGGTGATTGAAACAAAGACTTCTTTTTCTTCTCATGCTATTTTTGTAGCGTTTAGATTAATAACTAATCAAATCATAAGACAATGACTTTACTATTTAAACAGATTGTAATGTACAATAAGAAATCTGTAGCACTATTATTAAAACTATAAAAACTTTCAATACGAAAAACTGCAGATCGTGAATATGAACGAAAAATAATGAAAGGGTTAAAAATTCTCTCAATTACTTCCGATATATAATAATTGTGCTAAGAAATTTTCAAAAGTAATATGTGCTTTCAGTTAAATATATTGCTATAGAATATAATAATATTTTATTGCTTATAATGATTCCTTATTTTAATGAAAAAATGAGTTGGATATTGAATTGGGGATGTATAGTCTCTCTGTATCAAATAGTTTTTATTTGAGAACATTGAATATATATATATGGTTTTGAATTTTTTCTAAAATTTTATTTATATAATATAAAAAATTAAGCATCACTTTAAAAAAATATTAATGGTTGAAACATAAAGCTAAGTAAAAAGCGAAAATAATTTTTTTATTAGTTATAATTTTTATATGTCTCTTATAATATTATAAATACTACTAAAATAAAATCTAAGAAATCTATTTAAAACTTAAAAATATATATTGAAGAATCGGAATATTTCTAGCTAGTTACATAGATCTTTTTTTTTAATCAGAGTAGCAAACATTGCTATAACAGAAAATTATTTCACTTTGTTAAGCATAAGCACACAAAGATTATATATATATAAATTGAACTCATCATTAAAATATTAAAAGGGGGGAAAACGAAGCAACTTTTGATACACATGGAAGATAAACATAGTATCAATATCATCAGCAAAAATACGTATTTACGGAAAAATATGAAAATTTGTAGAAATAGTCAAAATACGGAGAAATCTCAATTACATAAAATAGATATTAAAATAATGAAATACTTCTGTTTTTAAACATGTTTAAAATTAATCTAATCGAATTTTAACCTGAATCGAAGAAAAGGTAAAATTAGCTGGAGCGAATAATGAAAATATATTAAACCAAAGTTGGGAAAATATATCGAATCAAAGGTGACAACAGGTTTCATTCAAAAAGAAGTAGTTGATAAATGCATCTAAAACAAGGTACAAAATAAAGGTACTCACATGAAAATTTTTTCAAAGAAAGAAAAAAAAACCCAAGAGGGAATTTAAATTAAATGATTACTGGAATTTCTCAACAAGCTGAAATTTAATAGCTTCCGCGAAGACTCATTTCCACTGAATTACACTTAAACGAAAAAAAATCCATGAAATTAAGGATAAGGCAAAGTGGCAGAGATCAAACAAAAGAATTTACACTGCAAGGCATAACATATTGACAACCGGATCTCTTAAGCCCAGAATCGTCGTTTTTATTACGATTCGAGAAGAAAGAAAGTTTTAAAGCTTATAATTTTTTTGTACAGTTTTCCTTTCCATCTCCAGTCTCATTCATTTTTATCAGACTACTGATAAAAACAAAGAGGTGTGGCCAAACACCTTTCTCAAGCTTTATACAGACAGAGTGACGCCTTGAACTCTTTAACGAGAGCAAACAAAGAAAGGTTCTGAGTCACGCAGTGTTCAAGAATCTTGTTTGATTTGACATCGGAGCTAAAAATAAACTTTGCTTGCTTTGATACATAAATGAATAGATGCACATTTGAGGAGTTGAGGTAAACTTGTTTAAACAAATTAAGGCGCTGTTAAGAATCTTGAGATTCTAGCTGTGATTTGAGTTTTACTTTAAAAGAACATAAGGTTTAACGGCCGAATAGAAAAAGTAAATAACTGAAATAAACATGTAAAAATTGTACATGTTTTTGGAAAATTCTATAAATGAATCAAAATACATCTTTTGTGTTGTCAAATGTCAAAAATTTTTGTTCAATTGAATTTTAGGTGATTGTTATTTTACCGATATGAAAACACTGCAATTAAAGTACACAGAAGTCTTTCTTTCATAATACATCACCTGAGACTTCCTATTTTACTTTACTGCTATAGAGATCAATAGTTGTAGAGAAAGATTTGTTTCTTTTGAAAAAATACAAGAAGTGTTCGTGAAAAAAGGGGAAAAAAATTAACTGAACGCGAGCTTTTAAAAACAAATAAATTTGCTCAAATCTACAAACGTTTCGACAGCTTATTTATTGAATTACATTGAGGTGAATGTTGTCAGTATATTAAAAAATGTATCATAATTATTTCACGATAACTACATAATGATTCATAAGAAGACATAAAATTAATCACCAAAATATAGTTTAGCAATTGCTTCATTCTAAAAAATAATTCTAAAAAATAATCCGATGTCGAATTTATAATATTACCAAGAACAATATTCTCACATCAGACTAAAAAGTTGGAAAAATACTTCCAAGTTAACACAATTAAATTTCCCAAAATTAAAAGACTTTATTTAAGAAAGGGAATATTCACCATATCTGTAAAGCAACTCTTAAATTGCAAGTTACCAAAAAAAAAAGTGAAACATTTAATTTGAATGTAAACACACTCAAGTTACCACAAACTTATAATCTGAAATTATAATCTATATTCAGTAGCACTGAAGAACATTCAAGGAAATATTCTTAAGCCGCCTGTCAAATAAATATTCGTTACATGTCCGTTTCTTTAAAGAATTAGTATATGCCTCGTAGCCAAAATGTAGTCTTTTGAGGAAAGAAGAAAGCCTCAGTTTTTTTATCTACTTTTACTGAAGCCAAAATGGCCTTTTTTCTGGGAAATAATAAGCTACACCTTTTTAAAAACCTGTAATTCCGAAACGTTTAAAATGTAGCAATATTTTTTTCAAAGTCAAATCTCTCTAAAGGATCAAAAGAATGAAAAATGAACCCACGAAAAAAATTCTATGGCTTTTAAATTGCCATTTCTCACTTAGTAAAGGGAAATGCCAAATGATTTGACTTTTCTCTGAGCGGAAAAAATAAGATCTATTATTGTTAAACTACTTCACTTTGTACTCATAATTTCACACTCTTTCGGAAAAGTTATATATAGACAAAATTATTATTGATCAACGCCTTATTTACGAAGAATTCTTGCTAATTGTCTGTTTAGAAGCAATTATTTTTTTAAAAAGATTGTAACGTGAAAGGAGCATTATTTTAAAATCTACTTGTTTGAAAAAGAAAAATATTTTTAACTATAAAAAGCGAGCTACTAAAATAAATTTGTCAGCAAATTTTTGATGAAATAAATGTTTGAAAATGGAGTGTTCTCAATAATTTTTTTAGGTAAAATAAAAGGAAATCTTTATTCGAGTGAAAAATTAAATGAGATGAGTAAAAATAAAAATAAATATGCGCGGTTTTTTTTTTTAAAAAAAGAAGAAAATAGTTTTAACATTCGGCAATTTTTGTTATACCCAAGTAAAAATTCAAAACAAATGTCGAATTAAGTAGCTATATTTATACTTATCAGTATGTTTAAAACTGATCATTTGCGTACAAATTTTAAATATTTCTAAAACGTTTATATTTTCTCTTTCCTCTGTATTTTTTTAAATATGCTTATAAAGAATTCTTAAAATACTTTTCAAACATTTTAAAAATATATTTTAAAAATTCTAAAAATACCTTTAAATAGATTTTAAAAATATTTTTTAAATAATTAAATATCTTTTAAATGTTTCAAATATGTTTTTTAGAACTCCAACAATATATTCTAAATACTTTAAAATACTTTTTTCTGTATTCTTGAATAAAAAAAAATGGCGCAAAATTGAAACTGTTTTGCGGGAATAACTTCCGTAATAATGCCCCTAGAATAAAACTTTTAAGTGAATTTGATACAATAATACTGACAAAAAAATGCCTCGGAATATTTATGTAAACATTAAATATGTAATCATCATACATTTTTAAATTTCATCAGCGATACTGAAATGCCTAATGGAATATTGAATACTAATTTATCAATTCAAACAATACTTTGAAAAAAAATTCGTTTTATCTTTAACATGCATGTTAAGTTAACAGCGATTACATGTTTCCCTTAATTTCATTGTAATACTGTCTATACATTCCCAATCCCACTTAAAATAATTATGTTTAGAAAACTAATCACAAGATTTAATTGGAAACTAATCGGAAGGTTGCCCAGTTGCAGAGTGGTTAGTGCATCGTGCTTCCACACCACAGATCCGAGGTTCAAACCCCGGGCTGGGCAAGGTTGAATCAGCCTTGCATCCCTTCAGTGGGTTGATAAATGAGTACCAAGTCTTCTTGGGAACAACACTGGGGGTTTCACGGCAGACTGACCACATAACCGGAACATCTGCTCATGCACCTCAGGGCCCAAGGTCACGTATACTGAGTTAGGCACAGTAGGCTTTGGGCTAATGGGATATGGCATCACTGAGTTCAGTTAAACTTTTTGTTAAATATATTATTTTAACATTTATTAAAAGAAATATTAACTCTAAAATGATTTTTAAAAAATGGTAATTTTAGAAATGATGGCACAAAAATTAAATAGTAAAACCTAACTTCAACTAAAGTAACTTTTTTATTGCATGTAATTCAATGTAAAATCTATGGGAAAAAAATACTTTTAAAAACCTTTCATTTTTATTGAACCCTTTTCATAGTTACATACATTTATTTTAATGATGTAAAACATAAGTATGTCTCCCTAATAATTTCAAGATATTTAAATGATTTTATGATGTAAATTGGAAAATGTATTTTCTTAATAATAAGCACAAGCAAATTAATTTCAATTTATCTATACAGATTTAAAAAATTACAATATTACTCATATCAACATTCGTAACCAATCAGTAATATTAAGTATTAAATTATCCATGAATATATCATATTATTAAAACAAATACGGGACGGGATAATTTATTTTTATTTTTCTGTTTAACAGTATATACGGCAATAATTGTTATTTCTACAAGCACAATATCACATATAAGTTAATTTTTTTTAAATATCATAGAGGTATATAAATTTTATTAATACACTGAGTATTCTAAAATTTCTTGTAAGAATGTTTTTTAAAAATATGGCAAAAATATATATATCTACAATATCCTAAAATAAATACATTTTGCATTTATAAAAATAAATAATATGTATGAACAAATCTTTTAAATAACCATTTAAAAGTATTTGTGAACATTTGAAAAAAGGTTTAGAGATAATTATAATGTTTAAATTATCCCTGTTACTTCCTTTTAATTATTTTAAAATCTTTTAAATACCAATTAAAAGCATTTTTGAACATTTGAAATAAGGTTTAAAGAGAATTATAATGTTTTAAATTATCCATGTTATACTTTCTTTTAATTATTTTAAAATCATGAAAAACATATCTTTGAAAACTTACTTTTTGAAAATACTGACTTCCATTATCAATTTTAAAAGCTTTAACATACATATTTAAAAGAAGATGAGTGTTCATCCTTAAGTTATTACCTAGATTTTGCACAAAGCAAAATTTCATGAGCAGTATTTTTCTTCAATTTTTCAATAAATGTATTCCCTTTTTATTTGTATATAGACCTTTAAGTAAATATTATTACCTGAGTACTATTGATGTGAAAACATTTTACTGTTTACAAAAAAAAAAAACATTTAATGTACAATGCATAAAATAAGTTACCCCTTTTTATTAAAAAAATTGTCATTTAAAGTTTAAAATTGTTCAACATAAAGAGACATAAAACTTCTTAAAAATGCTGCCCGAAACAAATGAAAAATTGTTTTCAAAATTGCAAAAAAACATATCGATTATTTATAAGCAAATGACTGTACAAACAAATGAGTTTTTTCTCAGAAAATCGCAAGTAAAACTGTAAGAACTAGGTCCTGAGATATTAATTTTTCAAATTAAATTTGTAATTAATTTGATTAATACAAGTTCACTTCATTATAACTTTAAAATAATCTGGAATACATCGAAAGAGGAAATAAGTTCGAAATTTCAAAGCGTACAAAATTCAAACCATAAAAAAAAATTATATTTCTTGAACCTTTCAAGAGATTCACAGAAACCTAATACAATAAAGATCTTAAATCAAGGATTATATGTACAAGATGTAAATTTGTAAAGCAGCACATAAAAAATAAAATCGCATTGAGCTACGTGACTGCAGGTCACGTATTCTCTTTAGTCTTAGAAGGTGAAAAGGTAGAAATGAAACTGCAGCACCTGAAGGGATTGAGTTAATCAAAAAACTTGAGCTTTATATATTTAAAATTTATTTTTAAAAAAAAACGTACTACATAAAATGTGACTAACATTTTTCAAATTTGAATATTACCCAAGATATTTTCCTCAATTTTATATTTAAATTTATTTTATAAAGCGGTTTTTAAAAATATATTTAAACATCAAAAAATTGGAAGTTTAAATTATCGGAATACATTTCACAATTACACATGCTTCATATTTAGTTTCCACTTTCTATCTTCGAAATGAAATTATCAGCTTATAAAAGAGAAAAATTATCCAAGTTATCCTCTTTTTCTATACTAAAGACTATCACGACAAATAAAATATATTTGAAATAAAATCGATGTTTGAATCCCCCATCTCAAAGTCCAAACATTTTATCTGATTAAATTTGAATGAACATTCTCAAGTTTTATTGTAACCATTTTTTTAGACTTAAGCAAATATTTTGTTTAAAAAACATAGACTAACCAAACGAGTTGTGCGATATATTTTCAAATCAAGTTTGAAATTTATTTAAATATTATACAGAAAATTGTTATTTAAAATGTGCTTCGACTTAAAAGATATAACTTTCTTAGGATAAAAGTTTTATAGAAAGGTGCGTTACAAATTACCACATCAGTGGTTATTGGAATATGAATAAGCGAGAATATGTTTTTAAAATCGCATTAAACGTTTTTAAATTGCATATGGAGAACAAAGGAAATGATAACAATCAAAACACATTGCTTTATACATAGGCAGTATCATACATAGATGGATTTCTTTCACAATATGAAGAATTCAGAGAGAGAGCTCTCTCTCTCTGAATTAAAGTGAAGGAAAATAAAAGAGTTATTTTCTTTCCAATGGCATTTACTGTCAATTTCTTACAGGAAACATGCCTCAAAGCTCCTTTCGAAAGATCAAATTACAGAAGTTTTTGAATATAGAATCGGTATTTCGAATTTTAAATAAAACTAGAGCCAGCTGGTTAAAAGCAAATTTAAATAGCCTGTTATTTATTGTTTGTAAGATGAGCTACCATTGTGTATTGGAAAAATGGTATTTTGCAATCGAAATTCTGTTATTATTATACATTTGAAATTATTTTGAATAGTAGAAGAGTAAAGAATTAAGAAATATGTGTGCTAATGAAGAGTTAACGAAAAATTAAGTGGAAATAGTTTGTAAACCAAAGAATAATCATAAATTATCAAACGAAAAAAACAACTTAAATATGTTTAAAAGGTAATAAAAATGTCTTATTCATAGAAATTTAACGTAGCGTATACAAGAGAAAAAAACAGTGTACTAATTTTATCATTACGTATTTTATTAAAGACTAACATAAGGAAGCGTTAATATTCAAATTTACATATAAATTAAGAATAATTAGATTGTTTTCTCTTAAATTTATACATTTAAATGAACCTTACAATTGGGTAAGCAAAAATATTTTTTCTGATTTTTTTATGATACTATACTTTTATATACTTTTTATTTGGAAAAAAATAGATAAAAAACTTTTGTGTGATAACAATAGGAATTGATTGGGCTTCGTTTAATTGACATTATTTTTGTATCTAATAATGTTAATTTGATTTACTTATTACATAAAACTCATTATTTCAAATAGCAAAAAAAAAATGTATTGAACATAAAGCATTATTTTTTTGAAATATTATTTTAACTTCTATCACCACGCACTTTATCTAAAACTTACCTAGGAATAAGAGTTTAATATTCAATTTTGGTATTCAAATAACTTAAACTTCTATTAAAATAATTTTAACGTGATAAAAGACATACGCTTAGAATTCTAATATACGAGTAAAAATTAATTCAATGATTTTCTTAATATATTTTAAGAGTACATTTTTCATTTCCAATTTTTTTAAAAAAAATACCTAATAATTACTTTAAAAAAATAATCAGGTCGAAAACATATTTTTATAAAATGTTGTTTTATCTATACAACTAAAATCAAAGCAATGCAGTTTTTGAATAACATCCTTATGTTAAATATTCTTAAATATGCTAATAAACCCCAATTTCTTTCATGAAGGAAATAAATATCATAAAACTCAAAAGAGAAAAATATACGAAATATATGACATAAAATTAAAAGGCGTTAATAAAGCTATTAGTTCATGCATGGCTTGCGTACAGTCAAGCCATCCAGGAAAAAATTATTCATTTTCTGTAAGAATTTGTTTTTACTCCAACTATCCATCAGAAATCCAAACACATATGACTAAACAATTATATATTTCCCTTTTTTCTCAACATACACTAAAACAAACATTTCAAAACAAATCCCATGTATTCATTTTCCTTAACGACCCTATTTGTGTATGAGAAAAAAATGAGCGCATAAAAAAATAAAAGACTTCTATTATTTTAATTAGTATAATTTTTTAACGCCCCCAATTACTGACCTTGAACAGAATCCAACATTTCCATAGGGCTTCTACAACAATTCGCATTTGCTACTAGTGCACAGCACATGTCTTGTGCATGCGGTCTCGGTGGTAGAATAGACACATAGTCAAGTTCCCTTTTGTGCTGGCCCTTCATTTTCATTCGTCCCGAACGAAAAAAGAACAAATAAAGAGCGCTGACGTCTATCCAGATCTCACCTGTGCCTGAGTCGAATCACGTGGACCCGTGACGTCACGTCAACAGAAACAAAACACTGTTGCCTTTTTCTCTGCCAGATTGTATAGATTTGGAATGATTTCGTTTTCTCTTTTATCACATCATACACTTTTAAGTTTACCTATTCCTGGTACAGTGAAACTCAAGGCTGACTAGATAGATTTTATTGTGTACACAAGTACAGATTAATCAGGATATATATATATTTTTATTCGGTATTTTTTTAGCTAGGTGCGAAGCTATTATTCATAAAAATTCTGAAAAAATTCTATGAAAAGCCAATAAACCTCATAAAATATAAATTATTTTTAACAAGAATAATAATGACAATGAGACAAATTCAATTTTAAAGAGTTTTACTAAAAAACATCATATATTTTTATTTTTTGTTTAAGCTTGAGAAAACCATCAAATAATCAAAATTAGTAAGCCTATAATCTAAAAAAATACTGCTGAGAAACTAAGAAACTTAAGGAAGAATATTGCTCTTCATTTGATTATTCGTTTCATTTCATTGAAAATTACAGAATTTTTTCTTCTTTTTCGCGTCCATAATTAGAAGGACAACGAAACTTTTGCCTCCGTTTTAAATTTAATTGAATAACTAATGGTTATTCAATGAAAATTCTATTTGTTCCATAAAATTTATATAAATAATGTATGCTATATGAAACATTCAAATCACTTAGTAATAAATTTGTATGCATACATCATTTAATGCAAGGTAATAGAAATTCTTTCTATAATAATTTAATTAGTTGTCTTTAAGCTTCATTCTAGGTTGAATAAAATCGCGACTTTTTTATACAGGCTGTCCCATTTTTAATTTTTGAATAATAACATTTTTAGATTCGATCAATGATTTCGATGAAACATTTTTTTCTCCTTGGATTTTTGATCTTACTAATCATTCTCTTTCTAAAATAATTTGCTTCATTTAACCTAATCATCGGTGTTAAGAAGGACCATCACTTTCATCAGTATCGTGGCTGAAATCTTAACTAAAACTTTGTTCCTGTAAAACGATGATTTTAACAGTAAAATTATAGATAAGCCTGTCAATCACAATAAAAAAATTTTAAAATCTTTTCACACACAAAACTTTTTTCCTATTAAAGTCTGCGTTAACTTGAACCGGAACTGTTGCACTGATCATAGCAACTGTGTTGTTTCCGATTGAAACAGAATTTATTTATTTTTTTTAAATTACTATTAGTCAAGGAACGGGTTAAAACTTTTTTAAAACTTATAATACACGCACATTTACAAATTATATTGCAATTACACATTTACAGATACATTACACATCTTTTTGTCTTAATGCAGTATTAAAAAAACGGATTATTGATAATATGGGAATCTAAAAATTTTATAATTAACACTGAAGAAAAAATTTTATATGGTAGTTTTATTATTATTATTATAAACTAATCCTTATGAACATTATGTTTTAAATTACAGCTATGCATGCTGATTTATTTGATTTAAGAAACCCTAACTTGAATTAACCTTTATAATATGGAGAAAATAGGGAAAATGTGATGATTAAATTCATTTGTTTCATAAGTTCAAGAGCTTGGAAAATTCACTATGAAATGATAACTATTATTAGAAGTGATACACTGTCACATATATAAATAAAATGCTATAATGAAGTAACAATAAATAAAATCAATTCTATAAAATGCTAATCTTAGAAGAGGGAATTTTCAAATTGGCTACATGTACGGTTTCTCTCCTAGTGTTTGAAATAATCAATGCTTAAAAGATTTTTAGAGATAAAATCAACAATTTCGAAAGTATCAATTGATATTAAAGAGCAAATTATAGAGGATGCACAGAATTTGATCTTACTACATTGTAACAGGTTTGATGCCATTAAAAATTCGCCCACAAAAATATGCAATCGAAATTCGACTTTGCTAACTGCTGAAGGAGTATTTATTTTCATTTTTGGAGAACTGAGTGAATAAAACTCAGAATCTCAGTCTAGAAGTTTTTTTACGAGGACTTTCAAAAGGTCAAGCAACGCAAGGAGACAAATCTGGATTGTAATCGTTTGAAATTCACAGGAAGATTAATGAAGAGCATGGAGGAAACATTTTGGCGTTGGAAAAGTTGGATCTACAAACATGCACGACGATGAGAGAGGCAGTTAATCGTTTGTGTCATTAATCATGACTCAGTTGCAGGAAGTCGAGGAAAACGATCCAAAAAGCAAAACGGTATATGATTCCATCGTTCTTTAACGAATCTCTCCGAATCCCCAGAAAAGAAAATCTCCGAGAAAATGTGACAGAACGCTTACATTATCGGAAGTTGTGCTTGAGATGGATATTAAATGCTGAGTTGCATCAACAGTACTGAAGATTTCCGCGTCGATTGATTGAATATTAACGTCGCACTGTTCAGCTACACGAGGGCTTTTGGCGACTATTTCCGCGTCGAAGATAAGCTTTTAAACCGCATCGCTTGGGATAGGCAGGGGTATGGGACTTCTTGTCTCTGAAGACATGAACGCATGAACTTGAGTATTATTTGCTGTTGCACTTAAAAAGTATCTAGGTGGTCAGTTACACAAAAAGACAATGGCAACGTCATGGGGGGCAGAGTTTGAACATATATACAGTGAAAATCGTTTAACGCGAAACTAAGGAGACTGAAATACTTTTTTTGTGTAAAAAGAATTTCGTGTTAAAGAATATTGCAAAAAAAAAAACATATGTTCAACAAAATTAAGTTTATTAAGAGTACATTTTGTTTACACAGAGATGTGTATGTGCATGTATGTAATAAAAAACCTTTCAAAGATTTACGCAATTTGCTCTCTTTTTTTAATTATTGTTAAGTAGAGAGATCAATACAAGTACCTTTATAGAATTCGACTCCTGTTTTTGATTTACAGTCTTAAGCAGCTCTCTCTTCATTTTAAGCGAAATAGCAGTTAACTTTCCCCTTGAGCTCCCATTGTGCTCCCAAAATATTCTTCCCAAACGGAAAAAATAATGCGAACCAAACTCATTAGTTTTGACTCGCACTGCTATGTACTCGTCACCGAATTTCAAAGCCAACAGATGAGATGCTTTTGCAGGAATGGAGGATGAAAGCAGCTTAAATAAACAAAATTGGCTGGTGTCATAGGCTATTTCAATGCCAAGTTAGCCTCCCTTCTACGAAACATGTGAAAACACCTCTCTTTCATTTCACACCCCTCTTAAATCTAGCCTACGTGGGTGGAGTTTTTCATATCTTGTTCATTTCCAGAAGGGAAATCATATCGTGTTAAGTGATTTGTATTTCTTGTTAAGAAAAAAAATGCATAGCAATTTGTGGAGACCAGTGTATTATTTCGTGTGAACCGATATTTCATATTAAGCTTTTCCACCTAAACGTATTTCACTGTGTGTGTATTCCTGTTAAGATAAGTACGTTCAACAATACTGAAAGTAATACATCTGCTTCAAATAATGAACGTTTCGTAATTTTTAATTCGATTCAAATTCGTACCAGTTACACAATAAGGCCTGAAATGACGAATCTTGTAATTTTATATTTCAGAATCAAATAACAGGGATGACACCTCTCTTATATATTATCTAAGTCTAAAATTTCATCACCATGTCTCGTGACGAGGGCATGAGGATAAGTCACATTTGATAAAAAATAGTCCTTATATAATTCATAGCAACAATTAGAGGTCGAAACAAATGTATAGGCTTTCAGCTAGTACTGTGAGTGGGTAATTGTCCACTTAATAAATGTCATTAGATTACCATAAATTCAGAATGATGCGCCATGAAAGGTAATGCAACAGAGCATAGGATCTCCATCAACTATCTTTAAGCTATTTAAGTTATAAAATATAACTAGAAGTGATCCACTGTCGGAGCACTCCAGGCCATCACATCAGCGCGATGGCTGTGGACCAGTGCTTCTCAAACTTTCAATACTGGCGACCCACTTTTCAATCATAATTTTTATACCCCCCTTTATACAATAATAATTCATTGAAAGCAATAATAATGCACTTTGAGAGGGAGACGCTAAAGCTACAATACGATCTTAATTATAAACCTTACTAACTAATAAAATAAGTATATTAACCTTTATATATGTTACTTTTAAGTAATATATATTTTACTTTTTTTCTCGAATTTTTAAATTGGAACAATTGCAAAATGTGGTGGCTGCTTTGAAGACAAAATATAGATCTCAGCCAAATATAGAAAAAGTACTTAAGAGTGTCAATTTCTAATTGTAAACCTTTCTTTGAAAAACTTTCCTCTACAAAACAAACCCATGGAAGTCGCTAATATTTATTAAATTTGTTCTTAATTTAATATTAATAAATTAGTTATAAAATACCTTGTGCAATCACTGATACATTAAAAGTGTACTGTCTGAAGTACCCGCTCTTCGCACGAGTTCGTTTTTCAAAAAACTAAAACATTCTTGATATAATAGCTGAATTGGCAGGAGAGTAAACCCAAATGCCCGACAATGTTTATGAAAATGTAAAATGATATTTTAAAATGAATGCTCATATTATAATTAGTTTTGAGAGAACTGTAATTTTGAGCCTCACAGAATTAGCATTTAGAATTAGTGTTAAATAGTGAAAAAAATAATATAAATTCCGATGAAGAATAATTCTGTTATTTTTAATATTTAAAACGAGAATATTTCAAAATGTTTTATCCCGGGAGCAGGCACACACTCGATACTAACATTAATGGTCACGCGGGGTGATTGAGTCACCCCAATCCTTTTTTTTTCTTATAACTATTTTTATTGTACACGATACAAATCGTGAATTCAGTGAATAATTTAATTAAGAGAAAATGTACTTACCTACTTTCAAGGACTTTTTGATTTTTCTTTGGTAACAAATAAGCAATTTTGCCAGAATTAACGATTTTGTGATCTGTGAGCCCCGCGCGACCAGTTCCGGGTTAAAAGTGTATTCAATACAATAGTATGGATGTTACTTCTAAAAATATTGCATAAAATGTTTTTTATTATGCTTTTATGTTTAAGAATACTCATAAAAATAAATCTTGGCCAAATAATCCTTCAAAGTGTGCTCTCTCTGTGGTTTTCCAAATATCATAAAACTCTTTTACATGGAAAAAAAAGCGCAACAGAGAAATACATTACTTACAACTTCCCTAAATGAGAAACAAACACATAAGAGAGGGGTCATAAATAACTGTACCAATAACTTAGAAGGTCAAACAGATTACAGCTATAATGTGCAGTATTACAAAAATATTGACAGTGATGAATTTTTTATGTTGCTAAATTTTTTCGATTCTGGGATCTGTTTTTTCTCTGAAAGAGTAGTATGTTAGGTTTAAAAAGAAAGTGTAATAAAAAAAATCTCTCATCATGAGATTACAGCAAACAAAAGTTTTTTTTATTTCGTTATAGGATAGCTAATTAGGTATTGAAGATAGCTAAAAAGAGATAGCTAATTAGGTATTGAAGAAGTTTTTATTTTTGATGACGTAGTATCGCCAGATGATACATATAAATTATATCAGAGTAAAAGTGCATTTTTATTATGTTTGAAAATATTTTGTTTTATTTCATTCTAGTAAATTAATTATCGTTTAAATCTTTTATTTTCGATATGCTCGCTCCCCCCAGGGGAGCGCCCCCATAGTTTGAGAAACACTGCAGTAGACCCATAAAAACAAAGTCTGATAGTGGCCCTTCTGATTGTGGTCTGACTGCGGCCAGAAGTAAACTCTGTGGGGGGCAGGAAAACAAGAGAAAAAACAAGTTTGAATGCACACAGTTATTTAGAGTTGATTGAATATTAACAATATCTATACCGAATTAAGCACTAATTAAAATATTTTGATATCCAAAATATTTAGTGCATGCTACAAAATATTCTTAGACATTTCTTACTAGCGAGCGCGATTCACGAGTTCTTCAAATATTTACTTTTTGTGATCATTTCTGAGAAATATGAATTAATTGTAAGGATTTAGTTTTCTTAGATACTTCAGCAAAATAAATAAATCAGTAAGACGGAGAAATGTAAAAAAAATTATTTGTTTATTTCACAAAACTTAAAATATTTTATTATGAAATTCTATGCCCAGATTTTACTTGAAAAAAGTAGTTGTATTTAACGTTTAATCTTTAATAGCAGAAACAATTTAAAAATACTAACACATAACGTTTAATCGTAAATGAATTTGTCAGCAGTTGATGAAACTAATCATGCATAATAGATGTCTTTTTTTTTTTAAAGTAATAGCAATTTATTTAAAAAGCATTTATAATTACATAAATTAAAACTCCTCTTTTTTGAAGAAAACCGGAATTTTTTTTTTACAGATAAAACAAATATATTTTGCAAGTTTAAGAATACAATAAAAATTGTAAGAAACATCTGAATAAAAACTCTTTCCAATGCAAAAAAATTGTCTTCAAATGTAAACAATAAAAATAAGGCATTAAATTTTAACTATTTACATTTTGCGCAAAAATATTTCAGAATTGCACTTATTTGTGAAACCACGTAAGTAGCAAACAAGTTAATATAGCAAAATTAAGGTTATATTCTACATTCTCTTTTTTAAAGAAATATTTCAGGATACAAGCACACAAAGCAAAAGTAAAATTTCGTTTTCGACTTAATGAGAGCAATTTAAATTGACTTATGAAAATTCTTCGTTTTTATTCGAAGAAAAACAAATACAGCAATAAATGCAAAAAAAAATCATAACAATTCTATTTAACCCGTTTTTTACTATTGTTGATGAATCGAAGGAAAGACAGGCAAGAAAGATGCGCAGAAAATAAAAGAAATGGTGATCTACATGTAATGTATTAAAGTTATGCAAATCAGTCGTTTTTTATATGCGTCAAAAGTCATATAAGGAAAGAAATAATACAAGTTTTTTAAAAAAAAAACTAACATCCCAAGCCGTCTGAGCTTTAACGTGCCACGCTCTGTTTGGAACGTTAAAAAGTGCAGTAGCAGCGCCCCACCAAGTGGCGTCAACTCCCTTGAACTCCTTCACGCTGGATTCTTTTGGGAAACCACGCCACTAGAGTTAAGAGTAAGAAGTCGAAGAAGATAGTGGAACGAGAGACAAAAAAAAGCTGACTAAATATGTGTCCCAGTGCGTGAAGCAAGTCGATCGGGAGATGATATTTTGATTTCATAACTGCTAAGTCCGAATTCACTGAGAGATGTCATCACGAAAGCCAGCGTTCCGTGTCGAATTCCACGAAATCCCCCTGAGCTCCTATCGTGATTTTTGTGAAAAATTTTTCTTTTGAGAAATAGTAAGAGCGCTATTGTTCTGAAAATGCTATGAAGGAGACGGGACCTTTGTCGGCACAAAACTGAAAGGTCGATTATGTTCGGCGATTGAATAATTCTAAGAGGTAGTGAAATAGTTAGTTTTTACAGACAGTTCCGAGTTCAAAGGATCGATAAAAAAATATTCCCGTCTGCACATTTAAATAATTTTCGTATTCTTCTGCGAATTTATGTTTCTGTTTAATTTTTCCCATATAGACTTTTCTCGTTCATTTCAGCACTTATTCAATCTCCTTTATTCTTTTCACAAGGGATTTGAAAAGTTACTAAAAAGATATGCAATTATCTGAATCTAAGATAGTATCATAGCTTGAAAAGTGCAGTAGCAGCACCGTGACCTTCTATCATTCAAATGTGGTTATCAAATTATCAAAAAGCACGATGCTTGAAACTTGTTACTTAATGCTTCTCACCTTAAAAAAATACATAGAAAGCAGCTGATAGGATAAAAAGATAAACAATAACCCGAATTCCGTAAATTCGAAGACGTATAATTAATTTCACTATGCCCTTTTCTCCTATCTGAAGTTCCCCATAATCTATCAATATTTTCCAAGAGCGATAAAAATCTTAAATTTTTAATCTAAATTAAATCTAAAAAACCTGCACACAAATCGACTTGCATACTGTTATTTTACGATTTTCAACTTATTAGTCCTATCTAAAACACAAAATCAGGGTATGGTATTGCTAAAACAGTTTTTCTCACAATTTCTGAAAACTTTTTTTATCGATACTGTTTTGCTATCCTATTTTGGAATCTTAATCTATTTTTTATCTAATTTTTTCCGCTGTCTCTTTTTTCGTTAACGTTTCTAAAAAAACTTCTACTGTAACATCGGTGTTAGATACTCAAACCAACACCAGAGACCGCCATGTGTAGTAAATTAGCTATTACTGACTAGCGATGTACTTTCGCTTTTGAATCTGTTAGTTTACATCGGTTTTTTTCTCATGACCTGTTTCATACGTGTTAGAACTAAGCTGGGTTGTGGTTTAAATGCAAATGGAGCTTATTGCTTTCAGTGTATATGTTTAACACTTATTGTTTTCAGTGTATGTGTTTAACAGCTTTTGCGGCGAAAATAAATTAAATTTAAAAGGAGATTTCGGATTTTAATCGAACTTTAGAAAAACGCAGAATCTCTGAACCTTCCGTCATTCTTCAGTGAAAGTAATATATTTTCCAGAAGATTGAGACTTGTATAAGGAAGATTTGAATAGTACAAATATAAATTTAAAATAATATAATTATCTGTAATAAATTTCTGACGCTATACAGTTATGCGCACAGCGTAACACTTGTTTAATAAAATTAGTACTCTGTTATTTAGGAACTAACGTATTATTTGATTTAAGATCTTTGCATGCTAATGAGTTTGCTATTGGTTTTTTCACTTTATTATCATTTATTTACGTATGTGATATTGATACATGCTTCTGCAATCTGGTATTAAAATATTGATTTGATTTTAATTAAACGAAGCACTAGAAATACTCAACAGTCTTCTGGAAACAAAACTCGAACTTTTCAACCCCAATTTTGATGATGACTACGTCATCTGAGTGGGCTTCCATAACAGGACTAACAGGCTTATAGAGGGTTTCTCTCCCGGGATCATAAGATTTCTGCACGTTTCTATTCAAGGGAACAATATTTCGTTCCCCGGATTCCCCGGGAATCGATGGTTTGACGAAAAGATGGAATACTTGAAAGAATTTTAGAAATAAACTCAGCAATTTTAAAAGCATTAATTGGCATTAAATAAGAACAAATGACGGTCAATGTAGAGTTTGAAACTGTGACTACAATTGAAGCAGGTTTAAAGCCAGTAAAGGTTGGCTTAGAAAAATTAGGCAGTCGAAATGCAACTTTGCTAAATGCAGAAAGTGTATTTTCTTTCGTTATTGGAGAATTTTATGTGTGAGGCTTTAAAAACAATTTCTCCAACTTCAGTTGAAGTTGAGAGAGCATTTTTTGCTGTCGAATTGTTCATCACAAAGATGAGTGATAAAAGTATAAAAGTGATAAAAGTATAAATTGCTTATACTTTCTGAAATCCTATTTTAAAAATGAGTAATCAATTTTTTCTATATTTTTTGTATTATTTAGCGCATTATATAAGTAAATATTAATTTTGATATTTAAATGTATCCTTAATTTATATAACTATTATTGATTTTATTTAAAAATAACTTGTTTTTAAATTTTTTTAAATTTTGTTGTATTTTCGGGAATTTCGGCAACGACAATTGCATTCCCGGGAATAGAAAAAACCGGAAAATCAGAAACCCTAATTTAGACTTAACGAGCAGAAGCTCCATTTGTTCCACATAACGTTGTTTGGTGGAATCGAAATTCTAATTTTGCCTAAATACACAATATAGGCGAGTATTTTTTAACAATTTATAAGGGTTTCCACGTATTATTCACAGAAATTTGCTTTTAGTGGATGAATTAATTTACAGTATATTGTTGCACATTTTGGAAATAAAATTTAAGAGGACGAAAAAGAAGGGAAGAAACGGATTTTTTTCGAGCATCGTATTTACACTATAAAAGCAGATACAATTTTTGGTGTGTAGTTTTAGAAATGTTTAACTAAATTAGGAATGTTTCATATAAGAAACGCTCAAATATTAATTATTATATTCCAGCATCACCATTATATGAGAAGTAAAATATTTTAATTTCAGAATTCTATCATTACTTTATTTTCAGCACCCAATTTAACTTTTGCACATATTATGCGTTGTATAAATTTCGTCTTCAATAGTTTAAGTACTTACGCTTTCTATATCAGAGCTTGTAAAAGTGAAATATTGCGTATTTGTTGACCATTTTACAGAACGCAGGGTAATGAAGATGTTTTTAAATGTTATAAGCCATGGGGATTGGTATTAACAATGAAATACTTTTTCTATTAAAATATAGTTTCTCTCTCTCCTATTCCTAAATATTACCCTGATAAGAACACAAACACCAAGCTACTATGCATATAACAGTTACTAGTGGTTTTGATAAAATAGCAAACATTTGCAAGATTTTTCCTCTTTACAATAAATCTTAAAAAAATAAAACCAACTATACTTAAAAACAAAGCAAGGATACAAGTGAGAAAAACACACCTGTATTTTTTCTGAGACACAATTACATCTTAAGAATAAACAAATTGGTGCAGCAAGTTGCTTTTGTTCGCAGGTTTTCTTTCACTTTCCTCGCACAGCACGCATCCCACGAGTGTTTTCCCTCCCTTATCCGGTGTGAGGTAAGAGGTTTTTAACCGAAAATTGCGTTACGGTAGTCTGCACCAGGGAAGGTTCTTCATTTCCGCTCAGGTTTATTGCACTAAATTATTGATAACTAGTAGATGACAATAGGCTTTTTCAGCAGTACCGACAGCAAAATTTATTAGAGTCAGTGCGGTTTCTAGACAGTAAAAAGCAAGTATAAAAATACACAAGGAAAATTGCAATACCAAAGGTTAAAAAATCTTCCAACACCTGCGCGTTTTAGCTGCTTAAGTTATTCTATCGACTTTAACTATATCAAATTCAATAAAACCTGAAAATTTTGCTTAAGACTTAAAAACAACACACACACACATATCAAGCTTAAAAGATTTTTATTAATCACTATAAAATTTCAATGTAATATCTTTTCATTTCTAATGTTGCTTCGGTAATAAACCTGAAAGTCAAATTCTTTATAATGCCTTATCAGTGCTTAAATAATATTGATTGCATAAATACAAAATTCCTTCAAGTAAATTTGAATCAACGGACACGTGTTTTGATCAGGGGCGTTTTGAGACGTGGGCAAACTAGGCCCCGTGACCTCAGTAGCGATCTCCTCTAGGCCTCAACAAGACCACGATCTGAATAATTTTAATCGTCAAATGTTATACCCGATATAATTCTCCAAAAAACGGAGAATTTTAAACTCTGTGCAAGGGTAAAAAGAATGCGTTGTGATGTAACGCCCGTGTCTAGTCTAAACCTACCACTACAGAGCAACATTACTCGATTGAATGGAAAAAGGCGGTCTAGTCTCTCTATGAAAAGAGTGAGTGACGCACATTCATTTATTGTACGAGTATTAACTACCTATGCCATCTGTTTAAAAGGGTCACAGGCGGATCCTACTTTCACATAAAGGCCCAGAGCCTCAAGAAATCTAAAGACGTGTCACAGGTTATGATAAATATTTGAATCGCATATGCAAAAATAAAACCATTCTTATCTCCTCAAATTTAGATTAGGAAATAAAATGCAAAGAAATCACAACTAATACAATTATCTCATTTTCTTATACTATGATTTCTCGTTCAGGACGACTCAACCTTCTCTACATAACATTTATCCGACAAATAGAGCTAACACAAATTAACATTAGTATTAATATAAATTGGAATGAAAGAAAAAGCCCCGGAGTATAATTTACAAGGTCTCTATGTATATATCAGCGGTCGCCAAACTTTTTGACCTCACGGACCAGTAAATATTCATAATTTAAATCCTACGGACCACTAATAAGATTTTGTGAATGTTAAATATATTTATATAAAAAAATGCGAACTAAGAACGCAATCAATGCATCTTAAAATATAACATAACGTGATAAGTGAGTATATTCCACATTTTTCAGGGGACCGATGAAATTTTCTCGCGGACCACCACTTTGGCGACCTTTGGTATATATGTAAGAAGTTTGAAACTGTGAAGACACTAGAGTAAAAATTTTTTTAAGCCGCATGTGGTTTGTTATGCTAAAGAAGCGGTCAAGCACTGAAAGATTTATGTTTATACTCGAGAATAGTTTCTTTTCTCTGAAACAATTTAATTCGTCAGATAGACTATAAAAGATCAGTACAGGGATTCCGGGAAGAACAACACGATCTAACGCTGCAGAATAATGCCGAAAGAAACATTCAAAGACAATCGTAATCTAAACATTTTGTAGTTCGACATACTTAAGCAATGATGCACATAATTACTAAGACTCTTATTTAGGAGGGAGAAATGACAACTGGAACGTCCTTCACACGAATACGTATAACTGATTATTTTATCAAGTATCAAACGATTTTCTATTCTAAGCACCTGAAACATTTTGCGAACGAAATTTATCAGATGAATAATCATTATGCATGTACCACTGCAGCAAATGATTCTGAAGTATTAGATCTTTCCGAAAAGAAGAGCGCTGTTTATCGAGTCTTAAGGTTTATACTAAGCAGGAGATGTTAAATGAAAAATGAAGCAAACAAATATAATTTCATTTTCTTTACTGATTTAAAGAACACATTACCAGAATGGTAGGTACCAGTTCGGGGGAATTTATATAATTAACGAACAAGTACTGTAAGTTACTGGTTACTG